>CM068715.1:2297492-2873782 GCA_035079005.1 Fraxinus americana
AGATCTTAGAAGTTTGTTTGTGAGGAACCCTAAGATGTTTATCTTGTTGCCACGGACCACAAACAGTGGTATCGGTAAAATCCAGCTTAGGTAGACCATGGACAACCTCCATCTTGACCAGTTTAGACAAACTGATGTGATTCATATGACATAGGCGTTGGCCACAATTCAGTGATGTCAACCTTAGCACTATTACGGAGATAGTTAGAATTCGATAAGACTCCATAACAGTTTTCAGATGTTCATACACCTTCAAGAACAATGTTACATGTCGAGTCATACACAGAGCACCTTTTCTGAACAAAGGTCACCTCAAAATCAGCATCACAAATTTGACTGATACTCAGTAAGTTGGACTTCAAACCCTTCACATACAGCACATCAGAGATGGCAGGTAGTCCAGCTATACTCACAACACGCTTACCAAGTATCGGTGCAGTAGCTCCATCACCAAAGGTAACTACACCGCCATTCCACTCATCAAAGGACGAAAATAGGGCTTTGTTACCACACGTGTCTTGAGCATGCACTGTCAAGATACCACATGGAATTGGTCTGAGCTTTAAGGGCAAGGTGCTCCACATAACAACTCAACCAATCACCAGATCGTTCACTCTTAACCTTCCTTTTCCTTATCTCAATCTCACAGTCAGCCTTGATTTCAACAATCGAGGTAAATGCCATATACCCCTGGTCATCCTCATTCCCAGATGTCTTATCAAGAGAACTGGAATCTGACTCCTCATTATCTTTGGTCACAACTAAAACCTTACGCCTTTCTCTTCCTGAACTCCTCTTCAGGTTACAACATTCGCTCCTAACGTGACCAAATCCCTTGCATTCATAGCATTAGACAAGGTTCTTACTCTCTTTAATTGCATTTACCTTAGGTCTAAATCTCTCAGGTAGGGATCTAAGAACCTTACGAACGATTTTTGACTCGGTGATCCGTTCGCCTAAATTGAAACTAGAGTTTACAATATCGTTTAATTTGGCATAGAACTCATCAAACCTCTCATCATCATTCATCCTAAGTTCTTCAAACCTAGAAGTTAACATTTGTAATTTGGAGTTTTTCACAGTCTTAGTGCCCTCGTGGATAGTCTTCAAAATATCTCAAACCTCCTTAACAGTCTCACACATAGACAATCTTCTAAATTCCCCAAGAGACAGCCATAAACAAGGCATGTAAACATTTACTATTCCAACTACACTCATCCAAATTAGTTTTAGACCATAAGAAAATTTCAGTGAGTGTAACTACACTATCAGCAATTGTTGAAGGTGGAGTCCACCCATTTTGCAAAGAAATCCAAACGCGTTCATCCAAAGCCTTAAGAAAAGCTCTCATACGCACTTTCCAATAGGCATAATTACTGCCATCAAAATATGGTGGCACGAACGATTAACTACTCATCTAGACAATCAAAATAAGGGTTAAGACACGAGATTAGGCTCTGGTACCAATTGAAAAACACAAGATTCGACCCTACTATACCTAGATGGGGGTGATTAGGTGTAAATGCGGAATTAATACTAAATTAACATGCAACAAGTCACAAGTTAATTATGTCTAGGTGATTAGTCAAACAATTCAATTTAACATATGTTGAAATACCGTAGTAATAACAAAGCAGTAAATAAAGCAATAAACAACACCAGAATTGTTCACGGAGAAACCCAACGTAGGAAAAACTCCGGACACTTTGTCAGTCAAAGATATACTATAAACTGTCAATAAAACTTACAGACAAACAGCAAAGTTGACGACACAAACTCTCTGATCTCTTGTATGAAGTATGAAGCAGCCATCCTGGAATGTGCACACCAACACCAATCATGGCTCTTCTTTGTAAAGAAGTCCTCCTGGAATGAGCACACGAACTTCAATCATGACTCTTTACGTAGTTTATCTCCTGTAGATCTTTCCAAAGAACTCCTCGTTCTTCAGAATCTTCCTTGATCTTGAAGCAGATCCAAGCGAATAAACCAATTCAGTGTTTGATATGATAGTTTTGATGTTTTCAATGAAAGAGACACATGAACAATGAAGGATTGAAATTAAGATTTTGTAAAGGATGAATTCTCTATGAAATGTTGTATATTCAATCTCTTATTCGTAGAAAAAACTGCGCCTGAATATATAGGTTGAACGAAATAGGTTGACTGGGCCAAGTAAAAATCTCGAAAATAGAAAATTAGGTTTCCCAGAATAGCTTCTTCGCTCGAGCGAAGGGTCTGTCGATCGAGCGACGTAAATAAATCTGAGTGAAGTAGTTTCTCGATTCGCCATTGCCACAATATCTCACTACGTGAGCAACTAGCGAAAATTCTAAGCAAGTGAATTCTTTTTGTTCCAAACACATAACCCCGAACCCTAAGCTAACCTACCAACTATGAAACTTTACAATTTAGTCCCTAAACTTTTATAAATATTCAAGTTGGTCAATTTGTTCACAAAATCGCCAATACAAAATATAAACCTAACAGAATGGTTGACAGTTTCCAGTATTTCATCAGTCATTGCTTATGATTCTTCACTTTCGGTATTTATTTGATTGATTTCTTAATGTCAGTACCTAGTCATTTACTAAGGTGCTGACATTATGCTAAGGTACTGACATTATGCTAATATAAATGAGTGTAACTCGTTCAAAAATGATTGAGTTGGTACTGACAAAAGTTGGTAAGCAAATATACCAAGAAACAAATAATTGTCTTACAAGATTTGATCATCTCAATATAATCTAAACAATTTTCTCTTGTTTCTAATGTATACACAAACATCTAATTGTTATAATATCTTTTGAGTCTTGCCTTTTCTTCCTTACAAGTGTCAATACCATGTGGAGTATTTATAGAAGTCAAATCTCGAAGTTTTGGAGTCCAAGATGAAGAAAAAGTCCCAAAATCCGGATAAAATGAGAAAACGGTGGAAAAATACGCTACCAGTGGGCGCCGCAGTGCCAAGTTCGCTGCCCCTTTCGGGGGCGCCGGCACCACGGCGCACAACGCCGGGCATGCTGAATTTTTTTTCTCATCTTTTCGTCCCAAGGTATTTTACTTCATCTACAAGTCCTTAATTCAACCAAATTTCCAAAACACCATGAAATTTGATTCCTAATCAAACCGCACTCCTAAACCAAGATTAAACAAACTTCCTTCATGCTCTAAATCAGGGGCAGAAGCAGACTTTTTATATTGGGGGGCACAATCAAATTTTGAAAAAGTAACAAAAAAATTAAAGTAAGAGATATTTTATTACAATTGTTGTCTACGCGTTCTCATATTTTGATAACGTTCCATAATTACATCATTTTCAATCTTTTCAAATACATCTTTCTCAATATATGCAATCAAAGTATCATTCAACTATTGATCTCCAATTCGATTGCGCAGACGATTTTTGACAAAAGTCATCGCAAAAAATGATCTCTCAACTATAGCAGTAGCCACGGGAAGAACTAAGGTTAATGTCACAAGCTTGTAGACTGATGGATACACTTCATGTTTATTCTTCGCAACCAACTTCTATGCAAGATCACTAATGCTTTGTAATCCTTCAAAATCTTCAGATGTGCGCATGTCAAGAACATATGTATCTAATTGATCATCAAGTTCTGAGATATCTGTTGCGTCAAAATCTGTCGGATAATACTGACATAGTCGAATCACTTTGTTCTTGTCAAAAGCATCAAATGAGTTATTTGGAGACAAATATGCAACACAAATGAGAAAGTCACTATTTACCTCAGAAAAATGATCATTCAACTCCTGAAGTTGCATATCAATGATAGCATAAAACATTTCCACCCAATAATGATGCAAATTTGTCACTGTCTCGCACCGTGAACGACCTATAATTATGAACATATCATCCATATTGAGAACATTGATCTCATGAGCTTCATAAAACAAACAAAAAATTTCAAAAAAATACTCCCATCCATCATCCATCAGCTTTTGGAGCCATACTTTACATAATTGCACCAATCTCATGGCATTGATAATATTTTGATCTTTTTGTTGTAATGGTTTCGACAATTCATTAGAAATCCCCAAAATCCTTTTCATGAGATGTAGATTAAATGCAAATTCAAATTTTAACATCAACTCAAGTGAAATACAAGCATCACCTCTTGTTCCGGTACTTGTAGTTGCAATCATCTCAACAACGTCGACTATGGTAGAAAACATGACAATCAAGTTAATTAAACAACCATAGTGAGAGCCCCAACGTGTATCACTAGGACGTTGAAAAGTAGTTTCTTGATTGAGACCTCGTCCACTTGATAATTCACTGATACTAAGTGATTCAAGAACTTTCAACATTTGCTTCTCTAGAATAAGATCACTCCGTTTAGCCGATCCACCAACAACATTCACCAATTTGTGTACTGTAGTAAAAAAAAGTTTCAATCTTCGGATGTTTCTGTGCCACAGCTACAAGAGCTAATTGAAGTTGATGAGCGAAGCAATGAATATAGTATGCACTTGGGTTTTCTTTCAAAATAAGTGCTTTGAGGCCATTATACTCACCTCGCATATTACTTGCTCCATCATATCCTTGACCTCTCAAATTAGATATACTTAATCTATGAGTTGAGAAGAATTAGATAGCTGTGGTACTCGAAACATGCTGGACACCAACAAAAATACGTGCCCATTCTTCACATAACGAATAACAATCAACATTTGCTCCTTAACTGAAATGTCTCGAGATTCATCAACTAAAATTGAAAAGAAACTATCACGAACAACTTTCATAATCACATTTAGACATTCAGAAGCAATAGCACTCACAATCTCTTTTTGCACTCGTAGTGATATTAATTTGAAATTCTTAAGTGCATTCATCAAAGCAACGACCTTAATCTCAACATTATGATCACACAACCAATGTAGTAGTTTAAGAAAGTTTCCTTGGTTGTTTGAATCTTCAGATTCATCATGTCCACAAAATGCCATACCTTGTCGTAGAATAAACCGAACACAATCAATTGACGCACTCAATCGAATTCTATAATCTGTTCGAGCTTGATGCGATTGCTTAACGAGACAAGATCGAATACTTTGCTCTTGATTCTTAAACGATTCATATTTGTCTCGAGCCTGATTGTGTGCACTACTTGAAGCCCCAAATGTTTTCTAAGAACTTCTTTCTTTTTCCAATTTGAGAATCCATCGTTAATAAAGGAACCATCACTCGAACTAAAAAGATAGCAATAAAAACAAAAAACTGCATCTTTCGCTACACTATATTCCAACCAGGTAGAATGCTCATCATACCACGAAACACAAAATCGCCTGTCTTTGTTACCCATTCTTGTGGGTGAAAATGCATGATTGCAAGGCTAACAAGGACCCCTTTGCACACACGCTCTTTGAATCACATCTCGATCTTTAACATCATAATTCTGTATTGGAATTCTCAATCCAAGATCAGCGAGAAGATTTGCAACATCAACATCCCCGACTCCTCCAACATCCCCAACTTCTTCAACCCCAACACCAACACCATTTCTTTTATCACTTTTGTCTCGAACATTCCTTTCGTCGGTATTTTGTTCATCACAAGAAATCATAGACTTACGTTAAAAGTATTTGTCCATAACTGATACAAAAAAAAATAATAATAATTAATCACGTTAGAAGTCCCTTAATCAAAATTGAAAATTGCCTTCTCAATAAATGAAATTAATCAAAATCCCTAACTCCCTAAAAGCCCTAATTAGAAATCCCAAACTATCAATTTCTAAAAAACCCTAAATCTCTAAATCGTTAAATCGGTAAATCCCTAAATCGGTAAATCAGTAAATAACAAACACAATTCATATACCTCAATATGAAATCCCTAAATTACTAAATAACAAACATAATATGAAATACCTAAATCAGTAATCAGAAAACAATATGAAACCCAATAAATACACTCAGTCTTACTGGCGGAACTTACCTCAGAAAGGACAAGGCACTGGCTGGAAGGAGTGACTAGTGAGGACGGGGTGGGGCTTGGAAGTTGGAACGGTGGAGGCGCGGGTGCGGACGCGGAGAGCGGTGCCGTGACTGCCTTCAATGTCGACTTTCGAGCCCGTGGGAGTCATTGGCGAAACTGGGGGGTGGCCTGGGAGAGAGACTGCGGGCTTAGAGACGACCGGAGAAGGGAGACGCCGAGACGGATGGGGGAAAGCTGAGTGGAGGGGAGGAGTGAACGAGTTAGGACTTGGGAGGGTTTTCTAACTTCTAGAGTTCTAGTATTTCTTTCCTTTTTATTTCATATTAATTTAAAAAAAAAAAATTCGGGGGGGGGGGGGGGGGGGGCACATGCCCCCCAGTTCCGCCGGTGCTCTAAATCACATAGAATTTTTGTGACAAACCTAAATACCATGAAATCAAAATTACCTGGGAGTTAATTTGTTTATATTCATGCACACACATCTAAAACTCTACTTTTGTTTAATTATAGAACAACTATGGAATCGGTTTGTCCATAAATAAATTTGGAAACGTTGATTACATTTACAAAATATCCAGGTTCTTGATTTAGTTCGATTCTCTTCAAAATCGATTCAAACATACCATGTTTATTTCCATCCACGTGATGTATTACTTCAACAAATAGGGAAAATTGATTTCCTTTTATTCAAGAGAGGTTTTTTTTTTTTTTGAAATATTTCCATAATTTTCTCTTTGTTTTCAATATGTTGGGTCCACGTGTTGTATTACTTCAACAGTCGTTTTCTTCTTCATTGACCCCTGGTTGTTGCTTCCTTAAAACAACGAAGAATAGTGCTATCCAAGTAGTGCTACTTTACATAATTATTTACAAATTGAGTAATACTATTTGTATATTATTATTTACAAATTGATGTACAGAGAAAGGGAACAAAAAAAAACCAATCTAAAGAGAGATTTCTTATTTTGGGAGCTAAAAATTTTCTGATTGAGAATGCCTATTTCTTTTTCTTGGTACTCATTTTCACTTGTTGGTGTTTTTTGTCCCATTAGTGTGAACATTAACAGATGGAACCAATTCGGGAAAGGAGAAAAATAAGGTGAAAAGATGGAAGTGGGATAAAAAAGATGGAGAGGAATGTAGACACGTCAATGAATACGTGAGGAAGACACAATTCAAGGTTTTTTTTTTTTCTCCTTTGGGGTTTTATCAATTCTTTATTTTTTAATTTAGTATATTCTTTTAATTTTCTTGAATTAAGGGGGGGTATTTTTCAAACTAGCCGGATATATTAGATCCATTTGGGTTTTTATGGAAAAGTCTATTTTACCCTTAATGAAATGAATTTCTTTATTGCAAGTCATATCCTTCTTTTATGAATAGTTTTAATGATTGACATATTATATTTTTATATTTTCGATTCTATCCAACAAATCCATCTTTTGATCTAGTAGATGAGCATAATCTATAATCTTTTGTTTATATTCTATTATAAGTTTTTTATATTCTTCAGATGGTCTATTTCTATTTTCCAGTTGGGATCTAATATGTTTTATCTTTTCTAATATTCTTTCTAACAAATTATCTAATCTTTTAACTGTATATCCTGACATTTTTATTCTATATTTCTTTTTTCTTGGGTTTTAATATATAATTCATTTCTAAATTGTAGTATATTGGGGTAATCTTCAATATATCTTATTAATTTTTTATCAAGCTCTTCAATTGATATACTCATGGTTTCACCATGTTCTATTTTTTCTTCTATTTTATTAAGTTCTTGATAAATAAATCTCATTTCATCTAACATTTTGTCTAGTAAATTATCCAATCCTTTAACTGCATATCCTGGCATTTCAGATAGTATAATGAGATAATAATTCAAACTTTATGAACATAAATATGAACATTGAAATAATTAATCCCTACGATTCTTTCAAGATCTAAGAAGAATTATTTCTAAATTTAACTAAAACAATAGTTTTACCTTAATTCTGATCTTTAAGTTCCTCTTCTTAGAATCGAGTAACCTTCAGGCTCTGAATATGCAAACTGTTACATCAAGCGGCCTTCTTCCTTAACAGGGCTCTTTACTATTTCAGCTTCTTGCCTTCACTGTCGGTCCTTAGAATTAAAGCTTATAGATCTTAAATAAAGAAAACTCTCTTTTTGTTAAAGTAAGAAATAAATTTCTTCTTCAACCTTTCAAGAATCTACGGGAAAAGTGATTTAGAATCTCATATTTGTTTAAGAGGATTGGAATGTGAATGATAATATCTAAATAGTATTGATATTGAAAATTTGATATGCAAACAGAAGATTTGACTTTCTCACAAGTTGAGTGCTCAAATTTTTCTCTCCAATTCGTTCTTTTTTCTCTTAGCCTGAAGGCTTCTATTTATACATCCAATTGAGACAAAAATTATTGGCCTCTTACATCATTGCATTCGTCATATAACACTAAACTATTTGTGCTTTGAAATTAAGAGCCTCCTGGCCCCTCCATTAGAGTCACATCTTCTTTAGGTATCTGTCTTCATATGCTAGTTGTCTTCCTTTAGTCACATCTTCCTTATCTCTTTGGAATCTCCTTTTTGATTTTGTTGGCAGGTGGGGCAATCTCTTGCTTCACATGCACGTTGTAAGATAGATATGCATCCTGGCATCTGATGTGTATCAAACTTGTTGATATAGTCTCTAAGGATATCAGATCTTTGTATTCCATCATTTACAAGTAAGGTTCATCCTTCATATTGGCATAGGCATCTAAATCTTTTTGTATAAAGATTTTTAACCATATTGTAAAGAACTTTATATCCAAGAACCCTTCGGTTCTTAATCCATGCTTTGGTAAACTTTGGTAATGGTTTGTTGATTTCTCCAATATCCATGGAAAAATTCCATCCAACATATCCAATTGTAATAATATGTTCTGCTGGGTAGAATATTCCTCCATCTACTTCTGGACTAAGAGTATAAAATCTTAAATATATGGATCTTCCTTGAGCATATTTGGAGACTTCAGATTTGAATATATCATCAAACTTTTCAAGTTCTTTAAAATTTTTATCTGGATAAATTAAATCCAAATATCCATAATCAGCCATCATTTTTACCATTGTTGGTTCGGATCCTTTCATCATTATTATCCTTGGATATATATGATCTCCTGGTGAAATAAAATATGATTCAGTTGGTCGAATTTCATACATCATTTTTGTAATCATCTTGTATTCTTCTTCTTTTGGAGACAAAGGGATTTCATCTTCTTCATCTGGTTGTATCTTGATAGATTTAGAATGTCCTTCGTTGATAATAATCTTTTTGGGACTTTGAATAGTAATATCCTTTTTTGGTCCACTGCTGCTTCCGCTTGGTGGATCACTCCGTATTTGTACCTATTTGGTATCAACTTGTTTGTATCCAATAGTATCTTTGGTATCTGATGATCCTAATTGAGCTTCAATAGCTTCAATTCGATCAATAATATCATTAGTAACTTTCATATGTGATGAGCTTATTTCCATCATGATATTTACATTATATTGTAAAATTTCGTTCATCTTATCCATCTCATATTTGATATCTTCAGCTTCATCTCTGGCATAAATAGCCATGGCTTTAAGCTCATCTAGTATCTTTTTGGTATTATCCATCTGCAAATTCAATATTTCTGCTGAGAAAATCTGTAAGATAATTATTCACTCCTTTAATATGAATAATATCAAAATTATAATAAGATAAATAGGCATGTCATCTGTGCAATCTCCTATATTGAGGTTCCATTGGTAGCTTATTTCTGACTAATCCTGCAACTTGAGAATTATCAGTTTCAACAATAAATTTTTTGGATAATAAAAATAATGAGAACTTTTTTATTCCTCTAATAATTGCTAATAATTCTTTTTCATGTGTCGTATAATTTATTTCAATTTGATTAAAAGTTCCACTTGAATATCTACAGATTTCATTTAAATTCGTTTTCAATATAGCTGCCCAATATTTATCTGAGGCATCTGTATTGACAATTAGATTATCTTTTTCTCTGGTAATCTTAATTTTGGTAAATTTTTACATTCTTCTTTTAATGATTTAACTATTTCTGTATGTTCATTATTCCATCCCTTAGTATTCGTTTTTCTAAGTAAAATTTGTATTTTATGTCTTTTTTTTTTGAAAGATTTTCAATAAATCTTTCTGTATAATTTAGATATCCTAAGAATTTTTGTATTTGTTCTTTGGATTCTAATTTATTTGGAAAACTACTTATCTTTTTAGATATAGGGGTTTGTAATTTAATCCCTCTACTATCTATTGTTAATTCAAGAAAATCAATTTCTTATTTTTCTATAATAGCTTTCTTTTTAGAAAGAACAATTCCTTCCTTTTTACATTCATTTATGAATTGTATTAAATTCAATGTTCTTCTTTATTATTGGAACATATCAATATGTCATCTACATATACTATTAGAAATTTATTAAATTTTCTAAATATATCATCCATTTTTCTTTGATATATTTGAGGTGCATTTTTCAATCCAAAAGGCATAACTAACCATTCATATTTGCCTTGAGGTGTACTAAAGACTGTATATTGTATACTATCTTCTTCCATTTTTATCTGTCAAAATCCTGATTTACAATCAAATTTAGAATAGTATTGTTTTCCTTTTACAAGGTTTATTAGGACATCTTTATTTGGTAAAAAGTATCCATCAAATCTAGTGTATTTATTTAATTCTTTGTAATTTATAACCATTCTGGCTTTTCCTCTAATTTGCTCAGAATGTTTCATTACAATAAAGGCTGGACTACTATGGGGTCCATTACTTGATCTAATAAGTTTTTGTTCTAATAATTCTTTTACTTGAACATTGAATTCTTATGTATCTTGTATAGTATATCTCATTGGTCTTACTCTTATAATCACATTTTCTATTAATTCTATTTTTGCTCTAGGATGGTATGATTTCCAAAATATCAATGGATTTTCTCCGTAAACTTTTTCTAATTGTTCTATAATCTTTTCCATACTTATCTCTACTCCTATTTTAGGACTTTTTTATACATTATTCTTTTATTTTTTATTTCATTTTGTATAATTGGTTTTTTCTTCCATCTATCACCATGATAGGCTAACTGAACTCTGTATGGTCTAAATTCTCTTGGTATCTTTAATAAATGTCCACAAGAGGTTTGTAACATAATCATATAATTGTTTTGTTTATAATATTGGAACTGTTGTATAAAGTCATTTCCTAATAATATATCACATTCTAATTTATCATAACTATATATCTTGTTAATTATTATTTGCTTACTTCCAAGAATTATACTAATCTTATCAGCACTATTTATTATCTGGGTTTCTTCTCTTGTAACTCCTGTTATCTTTATTTTCCTTTTATTTTCTCATGTCTTAATTAAGAAGTTTTTAAATATAGTTATATCACTTCTTGTATCTATTAAAGCACAGGTTGTTATATCTGTTTCTATAATAGTAACTTGTATATATACTGCTAATGGAAAACTTATTTGATTATTCATCTTTGTTACATAATATATTTTGTCCATTATGAAATATGTATAATCCTTCTCTCTTTATGCTATAATCTTCAAATCCATTTAAGAAACTCATTCCTAATAATATATGAGGATTTATATTCATACTTTCATCTGTATAGTATGGCACTATTAAGTCAATTCCTCCTATTTTTATAGGTACTTTAACTTCTAATTCTGTAGTATGTATTTATCCTTCAAAATTTACATATCTATATGGTTTTGTTTTATAAGGTACTAACCCCTTATTTCTTATTGAAACTATATGACATTCACTAGCTCCTGTATCTATTAATATGTTTGGTCCTGATATTCTTTCTCTTCCATTGAAATATTCTCCATTTATTTTCATATTTCCTGTATTCATATGTAATTTCATTTCTCTTATATGACTATTTTCTCCTAATAATCTAGGTATTCTAAGGCTTGTTGATCTTCTGATTAATTTTCCATCTTTAAATATTATATTTTTATCAGGGTATTCATCTTCCCTAAATTCTATTATATCAGGTTTATCTGTTGATATCCTAAATTCATATTCCTTTGGAATCAAATTTATTTGTTTATTTGGTTCTATAATTTTGCTAATATCTTTACATTCCTTATGAACTTCTATATATGGTTTCTTAGAATAAATATTCTCATAATTAGAATTAGTAAATGTATATAAAGCTCTATATTCAATAGTCATAATTTGGTCTCCTGGTTGCATTATATCATTCCTATGTAATTTAAAATGCAATCCTAAAACTTCATTAAAGTTTTTATCTTTTAAAGAAATACAATATTTTGGGTAACAAGTAAATATTAATTTCTTATATGCTAAATTTCCTTCTATGGTTCTTAAAGACTATCTCTTAAATATATTATTCTTCCATCATGTCGACTTGCTGTTAAAGGTGAATCTATTCCTTCTCTAAATAAAGATTTAAACATTATTTGTATTCCTGCTAGATAAATATATTGAATTTTTTCACTTTGTTTTTTATTAATTCTTAAATTTATTATTCTTCCATCATGTCGACTTGCTGTTAAAGGTGAATCTATTCCTTCTCTAAATAAGGATTTAAACATTATTTGTATTCCTACTAGATAAACATATTGAATTTTTTCACTTTGTTTTTTATTAATTTTCGATAATAGTTCATCAACTGTATTTTTTGTTAGGAGGTTAAATTTATGTGTTCCCTGAGTTATTCTTACATTTGTAGTTTTTTCAATCTTATGATATTCATTTATAGCTATTTTTTCTCTTTTTCAAATTCTATCAAAGATTTCTCATTTTCCTATCTTTAAATCTAAAGATAGTTTCTGTAATTTTTTGAATTTATTATTATCAAAAGTTACTTTTAATCCATATCATTCTATTCTTTTATATTCCTATGTTTCTATATTATTATTTTCTATTTCTTCAATCTCTTTATTCGGATTCTGATTCATTTTCTTCTGATTCTGTTTCACTTACATATACTTCTTGATCATAGTATTGTTCAATATCAGATATTTCACTTAATTCATCTTCTATTCCTAAATTTTCTATTTGTAATATTCTAACTTTTTTTTTATTACAATCTAGACTTATACGACCTATCTCTCCATAATTTCAACATTTGCATTGACTTTTATCTTTTTTATTATAGGGTCTATTCTTTTGTTGTTTATTCAGGTTAAATTTTCTCTTATAGTATCTTCTTCTAGGTTTTATATGTTTTTTCCTGAAATTTTTGAATTTTGTAAATCTCCTATTTTTATGTTTTCTCTTAATATTTTTTCTTTCAGGATAACATCCCCATTGTGTAGATTTTTCCATATCCTCACAACATATCCTTGTTAACTTTCCTGGTCTTTTTAATAATTGTCTTTGTTGACATATATATGCAAGTCTATCAAATAGAAATTTTATTCTTGATCCTAAAGACCTTGGTATTCCTATATTGTCTTTTATATATTTTTCAAATTTTATTTTAAAATATATTCCCCATGTTCCAGGTAATTTAGTATAGTACATATCTAGATATACTTCCTGATTTTCATTACTATAAAATTGTATATAGTAGTAATTTTTAAATTCACAAGTGTATTCTTTTATTTTACACATATCACAAATTGTTAAATTTATCAATTTTATTCTAGCATCGTCTTTTTCTCTTTTTGCTTCATCCTCAAAGTTTCTAATCCATTATTCTCCTAAGAATTCATTTGCAATATATGCTACTAATCTTTCTATTCATTCTTTATCTGATTTTATTATTTCTCTTTATATATTTCTTTTCATTAATAATCTAGTATCATCGTTAACTCCTTCCCACCAATTTCTTACATTTCCTTCAAATGATGCTATTAAGAAATCCATTCTTTTATCTGTATTTTCTCAAGTATCATCTTTGTTATATAAAAAGAATAGTATCATTGAATCTGCCCAAGTCAATAAATCTTTCTTAGTATCTATTTTATAATCTAAATCTAATTTTGTTCCTTCATGGTTAATTGGTTTGTCATAATTATCATTTAATTCAAATCTATCTCTATATTTATTTCTTTTAGGTGGTTGTCTATTTATTATTTTATCATAGAATTGTTTATATGGCTTATTATATATAGGTGCATAACTTTCATCTTGATCAATCTTTTGATTAGAGGTTTCTGATAGGGTAGGTCCTCCTCCAGTATTCATTAGAACTTGGTATTCATCTATATTTTCTAGACTTAGTTGATCAAAATTTCCTATTAGTAAATCTAATTCTTCATTCATCTTTATTTTCTTCTTAAATTTCTTCTATGGTTTTTCTTTTTTCTAATGATTTTTTGAAATTGTCCTCTTCTTCTATTATTTTTGGTAAAATATCTTTTCTAAAATAATCATCCATACTTCATGCTTCTATTACTAGGTTTTCCTGTTTTATATGCTTCTTTCATATTTTAGACATTTCTTTTTCTATAAGTTTTTTTATCCATTTTCTTGTCTTTGCATTTATTATTTTCTTTTAATTCCCTAATTTCAATTTTTAATATATTCAATTCTTCTTTTACTTTATTCTTTAAATCTTGTACATCGGTTATTAACATTTTTATTAATGTTTTTAACTCTTCCATATGATTACTCATTATTTTTTCTTTGATTGGTTGAGATAATATATTCTGCATTCAGTATCTTTACAATCTTTTATACTTCTTTCATACTTTATCTTTTTAAATTCATCATCTGTCAGTCTTTTTAATTTTTCAAAATAATTTGCTCTTTCTTTATATTTTTCCTGTTTTAATTTTAATATTTGGTTTTCTTGATATTTTGTTAATTTTTCAGGAGTTAATAATTCATCTAATATTTGGTAATTAATTATATTTATTCTTTTTAATTTTTTATTCAAATTATTTTCCATATTTAAGAATTAATTAATGATAGTTCTTATATTTTTTCTTTACAGTGTAGCATAATTTCTTCTTTTTCAAATTCTTTCCCAATTTTTTCATATATGTATTCATCTATTATAGTTCATATTATTAGTTTATCTAATATTTGCTCTCTTATTTCTCTAGGCAATTCTTTAATTATAATTAGTGTTATTATTTTTAACTTTTTAGGAAATGGTTCAATTATATAGTTTCATTGATTATCTTCTAACATATAATACCAGACTGTTTTGGTAATTGTAACTTCTACAACTTTTTTATTTTTAGTCATATTTTCTTATTTCTTTTTCAATTAAGTCATACATGTGTTTTTCATAGGTTTCTAATATCATTTCACCAGTATACATATCTCTGACAATATATAGTATTATTTTTTCAATTATAAATTGTTTTATCTCCATAGGTAATTTTTCAAGTATTTTTAATGTAATTGTTACACTTTTATTATTTAATATTGGTTTTATAATTATTATATTAAACCTTTCTCTTATTATATGGTATTTATCACCGAAATCTTCAATTTTCATTATCATTATTTTAATGATTTTTCTTTTAGTAGTAGTGTTTTTACGATTTTTATAGATCTTATGAATCCTATATGGCTCTGATACCAATAAGTGGGATGCTACTATGAGCGAACAAAAATCTAAAAATCTAATAAACTTTAAAATCTTAAAATTGGTTTTAACAGTCTTTAAAAATGGTTCTCATAATGTTTCTAGTAGATCTTCAAAATCTAATAATATCTGAGAATTTATAATATCAAGATCTGTTATTATATCTATATTTGGATCTCGTATTTAGAAATATTCTTTTTCCTTTTTTCCAATTTATCTATAATATCTTGTATATCTTTTGTTATTATAGATCTTACTATTCCTTTAGTAAAATTTTCCATCATATTTTCTTTAAAATATTTTAATATTTTTTGAGATTCATTTAATTATTCTTGATATCCAATCTTATCAAATTCATTTTCAAATTCAATTTCCTTTTTATCTTTAGCTATCTTTTTAATTTTATATGGTCATCTTTTGGTTCTTGGTTTTTTTATAATTTTTATTAGTCATTTTATAATAAACTAGGACTTGATTATAGTCTTTTCTTATTTTGATAGCTTTAGTTGCAATTATTGTTTTTAGGGGTATTTTAGGTAGTTTATATGGTTGAATAGTAAAAAGAGGTATTTTGGAAAGGCTATTGCTAAATTTTGGGTATTTTCAATAATTTCCCAATTAAGGGATAGCTCTATTTAATTATGTAGTTTTCTTTTTATTTTTTAAACTCCCTTTGCACGTTTGAGATGTAGTTGGCTATATACATAGATGTATTCGACCATGTAGTTTATTTTTTTTAAGTGGGAGTTATGTTATCTGACTCATCTCTGAAAACTTGTGTGACAGTGTCCAAACGTTCATGTGAGATTCCATTTTTATCCTTGCCCCCGACGATTAAATCATGATCATTTTTGATAATTGCATAAAATTTAACACGTGCAAGACAAGTAACCAAATGACAAAATAGTTTAACCAAAATTATTGTCATTGAAGCTCACACACATCCAAGAAAATTGAGAAATTATTGGAAATACCCCAAATTCAACAATAGCCTTTTCAAAATACCCCTTTACCATTTTAAAAATTTAAGGTTCCTAAAATACCCTTAATATAAAAGGTTTTAAAACAAGTCATTCTAATATTAAATAAATTTCATTGTAGTCCTTAAAACTTTAATTCTAATTTAGGATTCGACAAATTGTTTGTCCCTTGCAATAAAAATTTAACTTTTCTACACCATCAACTCTTTCCACCTTTCTTTAGCCCGAAAAATTTGATATTTATTAATAATTTTTAATTATATTTTTGCATTTTTAGGATTTTGTACACCCACATTTTAATGGTATCAGAGAACTATATTCTGAGGAGTTAAAGCCATAAGAAAATGAAAGATAATAAAGAAATTTGCGTAGGATGGTATGTTGACGATTTTACGGAATACTTAGATGCTGATTGTTATATTCAGCATCTTATTAATAAATCAAGAAATTTGATTGAAAAAATAAAAGACTCAGATAGTCTTAAAATAAAGAAAAAAATTGAAAAGAAAATTAATTTTCTTTTAATAGATTTTGATGAAGTTTTAGATGAAAACTTAGAATATCTTGTCAAAATACCTATTCACAATGAAATGAGAACATTAAAAAGAATTCAAAAAATTCTTAATAATGAAATTAGGAGAATTGAAAAATTAGAGCCCTAGAGATCATGGAAATTGAAAATTCAGAGGATTTAGAAACTGAAGTATGTGAATGTGTTGAAGGATATGCTTTAAAAGGAAATTTTGATTGGGAAAAATTTAGAAAAATCAATAGAGCCGAATTAAATCTAAAACTACCTGGAGAAAATAAATTATTTAATATTTTAGGATCAGCTTTTAGAAGAAAGAAGTTAGTTATTAATGAATATCATGAAATAGAAAAAGCTATAGATATTAAGCATACACAAGGAAAAATAAAATTAAATCTAATAACAAAAAGAAATATTAACGAATTCTTAGGAAAATTAAAACAAGAAAAACGAAATAAAATATCTTATGTTTACCTTGTTGGAGTACAAATAATAATAAAATCATGTTTTAAAGAAGGAATTAATAGTCATATAATACTTAATTTACAAGATGAAAGATGTATAACCGCAGAAAATAGAAATTTAGGAACAGTGAAAGGAAATTTAGCCTATAAAAAATTAAAATTTACTTGTTATCCAAGATATTGTGTACATATAAATGATAAAAATTTAGATGATTGTCTTAGCTTACATTTTAAGATGACTAATAAAATATTAAAAGGTGATAATAAAGTTTTTACTATATATATCAAGGATTATATTGTTATACAAATAGTAATTATGGAAATATATATAAATAAAAACTTTTTATAGAAATAGACGAATAATTTAGGGATATAGGAGAAGCAGTCCTACCTAGAGAACAAGATATAGAGGAAATAAAAAAATTTGAGATAGGTCGTGATGATGTTATAAGTATCGATCAACCTATAATACCAAAACAAATAATATATAGAGAAAATTAGATAATTATTGGAGATAATACATCAAGACATAGTATTTCAAAAATAAAACAAAATAAGAATAATAGTGTTTATGGAATCAAATGAAGTTTTTTAATGAAAATAAATGGATAAATGAAAGTAAAATACTTGTTAATACTGGAGCAAGTCAGAATCACATTTGCTCTTTTATTAATGAAGGAATTAAAAAGAAAAAAGTAGAACCTTATAGTTATAGAGACTTTGAAGGAAAAATAAACTCTTGTGAGATCATAGGACAAGTTCAAATCAAATTAGGAAATTTATTATTAAGCATAGAATGTTATATTGATAATAATATGAATTTTGATACACGTCTAATATTATTAGGAAATTCACTTTTAGATAGTCTTGATAATTACAAAATAGACAAGAAATGAATTCTTATTATACATATAGAAATAACTACATATTGTCTTAAAGAAAAATGAGTAGAGAAATAAAACTTCCAATAAGTGTATACACAAATAACTGTATTTGAATAAAAAATAACTACTTGTGCTCTAATTGACACAGGAGCTGAGATAACTGTTTTTAAAAAATTCTTATTACCAAAATGGATTGAAAATAAACAACAATTAACTCAACAAGGAATAATTGAAGTAAGAGAATCTTTAAAATATAAAAATGAAAATATAGAAGTTATCATAGGATGTAAATTAGTAACCATAAGAAATGTTTACCAATATAATATAAATTATTGTGATATTATTCTAGGAAATGACTTTCTACAACAGTTTAGTCAATAAAGTCAAAATATTTATAATATTCAATTAAAAACACCATGTGGACATTTATTAAAAATTGCTAGAGAATTTAAACCATTTAGAGTTCAGCCAGCTCAACGTGGTGAAAAGATAGAATTTATACCAAAATTACTCAATTATTCAATCAAAACAATTACTCTTGATCAAATAAAAGATCTTTTAACTAAAAATTATAATGAAAACCCACTTGAAAAATGGGAAAAAAAACAAAAATAACAGCTAAAATAGAACTATTAGAACCAACAATCATTATTAGAGTCAAACCTATGCTCTATAATCAAGAAGATAAAGAAGAATTTCAAGTGCAAATTCAAGAACTTTTTAATCAAAAACTTAAAAGAAAAAGTAATAGTCCTCATAGTAGCCCAACTTTTATGGTTAAAATCATTCAAAAATAAAAAAAGGAAAACCTAGGATGGTTGTAAATTATAAAGAACTTAATAAAAACACTAAATTTGATTGATATTATCTACCAAATAAAGAACTTTTAATAAACATAGCTAAGAATAAAAAAAATATTATTCAAAATTTGATTGTAAATCTGGATTTTGGCAAATCTAACTTGAAGAAAATAGTATACCATTAACAGCATTTAGTACACATCAAGGACATTATGAATGGATAGTTATGTCATTTGGATTAAAAAAATGCACCACAAATTTATCAAAGAAGAATGGATGAAGTGTTTAGAACTTATAATTTTCTTATTGTTTATGTTGATGATATACTTGTTTGTTCAGAAACATATGAAAATCATCTTAAACATCTTAAAAGTTTTGCTACACTTTGTTCAAAAGAAGGTATAGTACTTAGTTAGAAAAAGGCATTTTTAGGAATGATAGTAAATTATGATGGAATAAAATTACAACCCCATATATCAGAAAAAATAATTTTATTTCCTATAAACTTGAAAATAAGCAACAAATTCAAAAGTTTTTAGGATGCCTTAATTATGCTTAAGGATTTATAGAAAAACTTGCAGAAAAAGAAATAAACTTGAAAAACTATTAAAAAAGTCAAATAAATTAGGATGGAATGAAGAACATACTCTTTGTGTTAAAAATTTAAAAGAAAATTGTAAAAATTTACCTAAACTTAGACTCTCAAATGAAAATGATAAACTAATTATACAAACAGATGCATCAGATTTATATTGAAGTGCTTTATTAAAAATCGATTTAAATGAGATTTGTAGATATACTAGTGGAACATTTAATAATGCTGAAATAAATTATTCAACCAATGAAAAAGAATTATTAGCAGTAATTAAAGGAATAAACAAATTCAAAATGTTCTTGCTACCTAAGGAATCTATTGTTCAAATTGATAATACTCAACTTAATGGACTTGTAAATAATAAATAACCAAATTCACCTCAACATAGGAGATTACACAGATGGCAAGTACTATTATCTTTTTATAATTTTAAATTTGAATATATTAAAGGAAAAGATAACTTATTTGCTGATTTCTTGAACAGGAATCATGATTTTGGACAAAATTGAAACATTTACCAAGGAATTGCAAAATCTTCTAACAGATTTTAATGCAGATTATCTTGCTATTCAAGAGGATCACTTTGACATCAGACAAACTTTGTATAATCTATCAAACAAAGTTATTGAAAGTGGAAAAAAGATTGATAAATTAAATAATAATAAAGGAAAAATAGCTGAAAAATTGACAGAATGTTTAGACTTTTTTGTAAGTTGCAGCCATGAGTATCCTCCTTTAGAAAAAGGTGAATACAGCCAAAAGGCGAGTCATATCCAATTTCGGGAGATTAATACATCCACTTCAAGTGGAGATTCGAAACCTAAGAGAAATGACCCTCTTACCTTGCAAGAGGAAAAGGTCATAACAAAAGGTCCACAACAATTACCCGTCAGTAATGACAAATTGTTGGAAAAATTTACAAGTGGAAAAGGAGTCGCTGAGTCTAGTACTCAAACATCCTTATCAAAAGACCCATTGGAACAGCCTATTGTTATCAGTGAATTTCAAGAAAATAAAAAAGTACTGGTTGGTGACCTCAAATCACCAAAGGGAATAATCACAACTCATCATGTTCGAACCAATTTTCATCACATGGAGAAAGATTATTATGAATTTTCAGAATTGGTATATAATTTCAGAGAAGGAAATTCTCTATATTTGACAGCCCTTCCAATGGCGATTTACCCAAGGATAAGTGCTATTCAAGGAGCAGATCCAACCATTGTTAGAAAATTAGCAACATTTGGATTCTTGGATCGACTCTTTACGGGAATCGATTTAAAAGAAATCGAACAATTTGATAAAGAATTTATCAATTGTGTGAAAAAATATAGTGATAAACAACCATTGGAGTTGAGATTTTATACTATCAATCCAGATTGTAAAGAACCAGAATGGTATGGAAAACATCATCTGATCACCATCAGAAAAAATTATGAAAATCCATTAAAGGAGATTCAAATTATTAAAGAATTGCCTACAATCAATAAAGAATGGATGATTTACAAGCGAGAACCTTGAAATTAAATCAGTTTTCTCAACCATGCAATTTTTCTATAGAGAAAAATATATGGTGTATGGAATGAGTAATAATTGGATCCTTATCAGCCGAGGAGATAAAGAATCAAAAAATCATTGAAGATAAGATTTGTGAAATCTTAAATGACCAATTCATTGGAAGCAATGAATGTATCAAAGAATCTTGTAAACTCATGGGACACGTCCACAAGTAAAGGACGATAAGAAAGTAACATCACAGACAGCACCATGTGAGCATTAAAGCAGAAGAGGACAGCTCAAAAGCTGGAATAAAGTAGCCAACAAGTGCTTTAATTATTTCAACCACTTTGAAAAAATAATTGTACTTTAACTTTTGTGTTGTAAAATTTTGATTAGTCAGAAGCTTCTCGGTGAAGTGAGTGCCTTCTATAAATTGAGACTCTACTGAAGGAGAAGATCATCAAAAATTAGCCATCCGAAATCTCTTCCTGAATTACCAACTTCAGAACACCATCTTGAAAAATGATCTTTGTAATCATTCTCATTAGAGAGTAGAAACCACTCTTCGGAGTATCAATCTTTGTAAAAATCTTTGTATAATAGCTTCAAGCTATCATCGGATCAATAAAATCTTTGAGTTTGAAATAAATATTTTATTATGCTTTGAGTGTTTGAAGTGCCCTCGTGTCCATTTTGCTGTGATGCTGTCGGACTTTGGCCAACTCTTGCGACGAAGGTGACCAGGAACATATAACATTCTTACTATTTGGAGAAGCGTGATAAGGCCCTTATTTTAAGCTACAGAGAAATTTATTGTCTGAAAATTTGCATGAAAATTATTATATAAGAATTTTTATAAGATTGTATACTTTGAAGAACTTTTATTATGGAAAGTTATGAATTTTATTATAGAATTGTACCTTTTAGATATACTAATAGTATTGATTAAAGTCACATGATAGAAATTCCAGAAACTTATGATAGTTATACTAGATGAATAAATTTCATAAAAATAGATATTAGATATTATGAAAAATGTCTTACAATTGCATCATTTGGATTAAAAGAAAGATTGCCTAGAGAAATAATAAAAATGATTATATTTTTCTGGTTAGATAGTGAAAATAGTGAAAGAACTTTTGAAACTATAGAAGAGCATGTAAGTTATAACGAAGTTGCTGAATTATATAATTTTGATCTTAATTTTGATGATAAGGAATAAAAATATACTTGGAATAACTAAAAAATTTCTGATAATAAAATAAAAGTTTTAGAAGAACAAATAACTAGTGATAATAATAGAGAAATCGAAAAAGAAATTATTAGTTGGTATAAAATTAGAAGAGAACTAATAGAAAATGAAATTAGAAGACAATTAAGACAAGAGGAACAATTAAGGAGAGAAATAAAACAAAGGATAAATAATATAATAATAAATCTCTTAAACTTACAAGAT
Organism: Fraxinus americana; assembly: GCA_035079005.1. Lineage (NCBI taxonomy): Eukaryota > Viridiplantae > Streptophyta > Magnoliopsida > Lamiales > Oleaceae > Fraxinus > Fraxinus americana. Next base: position 2,320,249 of record CM068715.1, read on the forward strand.
TAATATGAGCTTACCAACAAAAATAAGATTTGATAAACAAGAAATAGAAAATATTAGACTACCAATAGGAAGTTATCAAACTAGAGGGTGGAATACAACTATGTTTCAACCTTTAAGTTCAAGGGGAAATATAGATTAATGGTTAAATATGACTACAAATTGGACTAATGCATTTTTATGGCAACAATTAGGACAATTATAATCCAAAGATATAGAAGCTATAGATGGAATAAATAATATAGATCCAAAAGATGAAATAGCTAAAGAAAGATTAGAAGTTTTAAGTAAAAATATGTCTAAACAATTTAATAAAATAAATGAACAAATTAATAATTTAGATATGCTTGATGAAACTAAACTTGAAGAAATCCAAAATCAAATATCAAAAATTGCTCAGAAAAATAGTATTAATAAAATTGCAATCTTAGAAGAAAAGATAGATATTATTAATTATAAAATTGATATTCTGTCAAATAAATTAGGATTTGAAATTGACAAACTACCTTATAAAAGACTTAAAGTATGAGTATGAATGATAAAATCAATTTAATTGAAAAAAGTATAAAAAATTGATGAAAAAATAACTAGAGTCGAAATAAGCTATGAAGAAGAAAAAGAAAAACTACAAAATAATTTTTTAAGAATAGAAAATCTTTTAAATAGAATAGTAGAAAATCTAAACAAAGAAAAACCATTTAAACCAGATTATGCCAAAGAACTTAAAGAAGTTAGATTGAAAATTGAAAAATATGAAGAATTAATAAAACGTAATGGAGGATTAAAAGAAGATATAGAAAGATTATTAATTGATCTTAGAAAACAAGAAGAAAATCTTATAGAAAAAGAAGAAGAAAAAAGAAAAGGAAAATTAGCTATAAAAGAATAATGAACGAAGATATGAAAAATTTAATATTTGACTTAGAAGATTTAAGAATTTGTGAAGAAATAACTAAAAATCATATGGTCAGAAGAACGGGAGGACCACGAGCAGTTAAACAAGAAGAATATGGAGAAACTAGCACAGCTAGATATGAAGCAGAAATAAATCCCGGAAAATATGTTAATACAAAAGTTGATTTTAAAACTAAAAAAGAAAAAATGTATAGAAACCAATTTAAACCAGTATTAAGATAATCAAACCCAATGAAAATTGCAGGATCATATTTAAATTTAGATTGTGAATTAGATATTAGAAAAGCTATAAATGAATGGAGTACTAATATGATTGCACACTTTAATTATAACCATAGTAATACCGATAATAAAAATAGAACTGAATATTTATTAGCAACTTTTAAAGGAAATGTAGCTAATTGGTATAGAGGATTAGAAGAAACAACAAAAGGTGTTTGAAAAGATAGTATTGAAGCATGATTTGGAATTAGTATAATAGAAGGAATAAATAGAGTTGTTACAAGAATTTATAGAGAATTTGCAGGAGAAAATTGGGTAAATGAAAGTACTAAATCTAGAATAAAAGAAATAGAAGATGTTAAAAATAGAATGGAACATTTACAAATTTCTAATATGTGTTACCTTAATGAATATTGTTGTGAATATAGTAAATATTATTATATGATGTTTAGAAGTGGAGTTGATAACAATTATTATAAGGAAGTTTTTATTAGAAAATTATCACCACCATAGAATAATTATTTTCAAAATAAGATTAAAGAAAAACAAATTGGAAGAAATGAAGAAGGTTATACATTATGATTTATAATAAGAACTATAAAAGATAAAATAATTACTATGTGTAGTAATCAAATGATCTATAAACAATCAGGATTTATACAAGATATGATTTCTTGTAGAGATATTGAAGTACCAGGAAATTGGGGATGCTATAATTATAGACGAAAAAGAAAAATAAAACCCAAGAAATATAAAAAATATAATAAGTTTAAAAAGAAATATTTTAAACTAAAAAGGAAATATTTTAAAAGAAAATATAAACCTTATAATAAAAAATCATTAGATAAAAAAAGATGTAAATGTTGGAATTGTAATGAAGAAAGACATATAAGTACTGAATGTCCAAAAAAGAAAGTTATGATATTAATTACAAATTTTGAACAAATTAGAGATGAATGTGAAGAAGTTAATCTTGAAGAGATAGAAATTAATGAAAAAAATTTTGAAGAAAAATCAGATTTAGAAGAAACATCTAGTGAAGACGAATAAAATAAAACTAGTTTCTAAAACTATTATAAATTTTAAGGATATGACTTGCAATAAAAACCGATTTCATTAAGGGCAAAATGGACTTTTATATAAAAAACTCAAATGGGTCATTTGACCCGACTAGTTTGAAAATTCTCCCAAGAAAATTAGCGATGACGAAACCGCCCCATTAGATTGTGTTTGTTGACTTTTGGTTAATAAATAAACATGTCATTTAGATACATGAAAATGTTAGAATATTGATTCAAAAGAGCCAAAAATGAAAAGGGCCCTACCAATAGAAAAAAGTTAATTAAAGGTAATGAAAAAAGCAATGCAAATTTGGCATAATTCTTTGATATCATCCGTTACCTATTGAAAATTTTTAGTGAAATATTTAGCAACGAATTCCCATATATTGAAGTGATTTTGTATTTATTATGTCTAATTACTTTTCTCCAAATAAGAATCGTGTGAACAAAATAAAAGGAAATGATCTCAACTTCCAATAGTAATCACTCTATAAATACTACAGGTTCATCGTTATGCAACATGAAAGATTAGCTTATCGTACTCTTCTCATATAATGCCTAAGATCAAACATCTACGATGATTAATTTTTTTAAATTTCAAAAGACCCGATACACCAATTTGTTGACAAAATCGATCGTTTCCATGTTAGATATACGTGCTATACACTGGGACCTCTTTCATTGAAGTTGTGAAAAACATAATCAATTATTTGACTATTGGTGGAGATGTTGGTTGACATGGAAAAAGGGGGGTAATCTCTTATAGAATAAAGCTATTTATCCAGAACTATTCATCAACCAAAATAAAATCCTGATTGACAATTTACAAAAGTACCCTCTTATATAATAAATTGCAAACAAAGCTATTATAAGAATTAAAAACTTCAAATTAGACCCCCAAAGAATTATAGGTTAAAAATTTATTCTGCTGACCTGCGCACTCTGGTCTAAATAGTATCAGAGCCTTGTTAGATCATGAAAATTACAATTATTAAAACAGATTGGTATTATATATTAAAAGAAAAACATGGAACTTATATATTTTTAGATCCCATCCCAAGGAAACTAAAAATATTAACATTAATGATAGTTAAAAAATTGCCTAAAGAAATAAGAGAACAAATATTAGATAAATTAATAATATGATGCAGAAGAGATGAATATATATATGAGAAAATTATCATACAATTTGAGAAAGAAGAAATTGAGTTATATTGTAAAGAAATATATGAATCATCATCAGGGATATATTATGAACCTAAAGTAATGATGAATATAGTAGATGAAAAAAACATAATTGAAGAATTTTTGAAAAAAGTTGAAAAACATAAGAAATCGAGTTATCCTTTTTTTTTTGTTAAAGTATCCTAGCTTGAAAATCCAAGCCGTAGGATACACATTTATTCAAGCAAATCAAAAAACATTACATAGAGGGGGACGTATGTACCTTACCTCCAAAATGAGAACTCAAGCAACTACCATGATCAATGTATGAAATACTATATACACAAAAAACTCACAAAGCCAGAAAAAACATATGCAAAGCCAACCTAGTCAACAAATCTAATATTCTCCAAACCTATTCGTTCAAGCTTCACAATCCCAATGATTTTGCCCTTGAACTCCTTAGCTTCAACCAATTCAAATTTTTTCACACAGCAACCTTTAGAAGCAAACCAATCAGCTGCTTGATTTCCTTCCCTCCATATGTGGGTGATTTTGTGTTCCATTCTCTCCAACAGTCATCGAATGGATTGTATAATATATTGAACTCCCCAAGGACCCTTACTTTGGTTGATTAAAGCTATAGATACCTTAGAATCAGTTTCAATCCATACTTTCCTATAGTCCTGTGTCCAGCACAACCGCAACCCAGTTTCAATAGCTTTGAGTTCAGCTTCCAAGATCGAGCAGTCACCATAAAAATCAGAAAATCCCCAGACTGGATTTCCCAGGTTGTCCCTTAGAAGACCTCCCCCTGCAGCCACAGAATTAGATTTCAAGGCCCCATCAGTATTTAGTTTAAACCATCCAGCATCAGGATAACCGAGTTATCCTTATTTACCTAAAAATAGTACAAATGAAAGTTTTGAGGATATACATAAAAGATTAGAAAATCTAGAATATAATATACAAATAGGAAATGCTCTATTAGATAAAAAACTTGAAGGAAAAGATAGGATTATAATTAATCCACCTAAAGATTTTAGGATAATAGAAAATGATAAAGATAAAGGAAAAAATTATGAGATAAAATAATATATGATTATAGAGGTTGAAGAATTAGAACAAAAATTCTTAAAATTTACTGGTGAGGAATATAATAAATATAAAAAACAGTTAGAAGAGTTAACTGAAAAAATGAAAAATACAAAGATGAACACTAATCCATCATCCAATCGTAATATAAAAACAGAATTCAGTAGTGATGAAGAATATGAAAATTATCCTTATGGTACACCAATACCTGATAAAGATGGTGTTAATCAATATAGAAAAACTCAGAAAAGATACACTAGAAATATAAGAAAACGATCCATAAAAGAAATAAATTCAATGAAATCTTATAATGAACCAATCCATACAACAGGAATATGGTTAGATCTTGTTGTGTAGACAAAGATAAAGCCATAGAAATGTGGATGAAAAGTACAGACTTAACTATACAATTTAACAAATGGGAAACATATACAGCCTTTGGATTTATAGAACATACATTCAGAGGTATCGTATCCGAATGGTGGAGAAAGCTACCAGAAAATATAAAAAGAAGTATAAAATATGAAGAAAGTTCACTTGAAGCATTAGATAATAGGAATACTCTAAATAATCAAATTATACAAGAAATATTAAAAAGGTTAGAAAGAGCCCTAAGAACAGAATTCTTAGGACACAAATTTACAACTAATGAAGAAACTAGAAAGCAAGAAAAATATAATGAATGAATGATAGCAATGGAAAATTTAAAAATATGTGATATGTGTGAACTAGAAAGGCACACATGTAAATTTGAAGAATTATACTATCTATTAAACCAAAGAAATTATCAAGAAAATAAACATATACTAAGGTCTTATTTTATGAAATTACCATTCACATGGGAAATAAAATTATTAAAAGAATATGAGAAACTATTACCTCTTGGAGAAGAAGATGGTATAAATAAAGGTAGTCTTGGATGTAGGATTGAATTTACAAAAAGAATGGTAGGCATCTGGTGTAGAGAAGCCTTAGAAAGTAAGAAAGCATATAAGATGAGAAGAAACTCACTATGTTGCTACAAAGATATAAGACAAATTGAACAATTTGGTTGTCACAAAAGGAAGTATAAGCCATATAAAAAAATATAAAAGGAAGTTCAAAAATTACAAGAAGTTTAAGAAAAGATCTTTTAAACCACATAAAAAATATTTCAAGAAAATAGAATGGATTAAAAAGCCCAAACCAAAATATATCAAAAAATGTAGATATTTTATTTGTAATGAAGCATTGCCCCTCAATGTCCTAAAAAGAAAGTTAAACAAAATGTAAAAACTCTTAGAATCTATGAAGAATTTCAAAATGATAGTGATATAGAGCCTATTGAATATTTTGAAGATTTAAGTAGTGAATGCAGTAGCATTTACGAATTAGATACATCATCTTCAGGAGAAGACTCTGAAGAGATAGTATATATGAATCAAGAAATACAACAAATAGATCAGGAAATAGAAATAGAAACAATTGAAGAAGTTGAAGACTCAGTAGAAGGTATAAACCAAGAAATCACCTTTGATGCTAGAAAGTACAAAGGAATAACTAAGAAAATATTAGATTTACATGAAAGAGATGTATTCCATCAAGGATTCTTAGAAATACTACTAAGAGTAAATAAACAATTGTAAGTACGAATTACAAAGAAATATCTATCAATATAGAAGACACACTGGGAAAAGCAAGAATCCCAATAATTACAAAAGAATGGGTAAGACAAAAGTTATCCAAAATTCCAAAAAATATAAGAAGCAAGCTAAAATGCATTGAGATGGGAGGAATCCAAATCATGGTGAAATGATTCTTTAGAGAATGTATGAATATACCTATAGAAATATATTGCATGGACAATAGAATCTTACAAGATCCTATAAATACTCTATTAGGAACTGTTGTAGGAAATCTAGTCTATCAAAAGATAATATTCACAGTAAAACCAAACTATGCAGATTCATTGATTGATGAAAATATTGACCAAAGTTTCAATCTATATTATAGAATTGGAAACTTAAAAATGTTGCGAAAAAGTAAGGCTATTAGTATTAGCATAAAATTAATGTTTAGTTTTAGTACTAGCCATCACAACAATCTAAGAAAAATAACTGATAATATTATCATACATAAAGATTTTGAGGAATTAGCTCAATATATACCTCCCAGAAAATACCAAGAACATGAAGTTACAATACCACAACAAATAATGCTTGATTTTCACAAACAAGCAAGAGAAATCAATTCTGAAGGAAAGTTGATAAGAAGAAATAGTGTTAGTCTAGAAGGAGATAATGTTATTGCAAGATTCCCCTCCAAACAAGACTTTAGGGTAAACCAACTTTAAAAACTAAGTATTGCTGAACCAACAAATTCGCAATATTATATCAAGACAATATATGTTAATCAAGAAGGATACAAGAAAAATTTTCTTGTCCTTATAAATATTGAAGCAGATAAAAGTCATGTAAATGCTAAATTTGTTAGCCATTTATTAGATTTTGAGTTATCAGAACCATATACATTCAAAGATTATTTGGGAAATAATCTTGAAATAAAGAAATATGTAAAATTCCCTCTTATATTTGTTGGAGATTATCAGAAAGAATATAATAAAGAAATAATTCTTTATAAAGATGAATTATATAGAATCAAACGTTCACCTATATTATTAGGGATGAATTTCTTTGAAAAATTTAGCCCTTATAAAATTTGTCAAGGATATTTAAAAATAACAGTTAATGATAATCCAATTATCATATCAAGAATAGATAAAAATATGAAAACATTGTTTTCATGGAAAGAGTAATTAATACTAATCACGTGAGTCTATATATTGAAATTACACTCAATATAAAAAGTTATTGCAGAATTAATTTCATGCTTATCTAGATACAGGAAATACAATAAGTTTATGCTTACCAAATGTACTACCAAAAGAATATTGTAAATATGATTCAAAGAAAATTATCACTGCTACAACGGCAGGAGGAAATAAGGTAATATATAGCAAATATGCCGCACAAGTACATTTTCTAATATCCTTTAGAAAAGTATTTGTTAATACAATATACATGTCAACAACAATTGGATGTGATATTTTATTACGACAAAATTCCCTACTAAAATATGCACCATTTACACAATATGTAGATAGATATATGTTCACAACTCCTTGTGCACATAAGATATTTACACCTAAGATAACTAAAACTGTAAGTATAGCATATAAAGAAATTAATCATCAGAGTTCCTCAACCCAGCGTGGTGGATGTTGGAATACAGAAAAAATTAAACCAGTTATAGTTTTAAAAATGACAATAGAAAATAAGTTTGAAAAATTGAAAAAAGAAATTTCTGAAACCTATTCAGAAAATTCATTAGAAAAATGGAACACATACAAAGTAAAGGCAAAAATAGAACTAATCAATCCAGACACTATAGTAAGAGTCAAACCAATGAGATATAGTGTAGAAGATCAAAAAGAATTTAAGAATCAGATAAAAGAATTACTAGAAGCTAAATTGATTAGGCCTAGTAAAAGCCCACATAGCAGTCCAGTCTTTATGGTTAGAAAACATAGTGAGATAAAAAGGGGAAAAGCCGAAATGGTGATAAACCATAAAAAGTTAAATGAAGTTACCAAATTTGATGGCTATTACTTGCCTAATAAGGATACCTTTAGAGCGTGTTTGGGAGCAATTTTTGTGGGATTTTAATCAAAATTATAGCCATTATAGTCAACCTGTGGGACTCACCTGTGAGAGGAAAAGTCAAAAATGGTAGCTGATTTGATAGTTAACGGCTAGAATTTTGATTAAAATCTTGATTAAAATTTCTCCCAAACAGGGCCTTATTAAACAAGTACAAAACAAGAAAATATTTTCAAAATTTGATTGTAAGTCAGGTTTTTGACAAATCATGCTTAGAGAAGAAAGTAAATCACTAGCTGCATTTAGTACTCCCAATCCTTTAGGACAGTCTGAATGGAATGTAATGTCATTCGGGTTGAAAAATGCACCACATATATTTCAAAGAAGAATGGATGAGGTAATCAAACCAATTACTCACTTCTGCATTGCTTATGTTAATGATTTACTGATTCATTCAAATAATATAAATGAACATATTGGACATCTTGAGAAATTTTGTTATATTATGAAAAAACATGGTATTACATTTTCTCAAAAGAAAGCAGAAATAGTTAAAACAGATATAGAATTCTTAGAATTATTCATTAAAGAAGGAGAATTGCAATTGTAATCTCATATTGTTGAAAAACTTCAAGAATTTTCTGAAAAAATTAGAGATAAAAAACAGTTACAAAGCTTCCTTAGTATATTAAATTATGTTGAAGGATTTATTGAAAATTGTGTCAAGTTAAAAAATTATTTTCTTCCAAAACTAAGAAAAAATGTAATGTCGTCTTGAGAAGAACAAGATTGCGAAAATATAAGAAATGTAAAAAAGGAATTAAGAGTTTTGCCTAAACTTGTAATTCCACAAGAAGAAGATTTATTTATCCTTGGAACTGACGCATCAAATAAATACTGAGGTGCAGTACTAAATGTTAAAAAGAATTATAAAGAATATAAATGTGAAAAGAATTGTTCTTATCCTTAGATACTTGCAGGTTACACATCAAGAACATTCAAAGAAGTCGAAACAAGATATGAGATGAACAGAAAAGAACTCATTGCTGTAAAGCGAGAAGTGCAGAAATATGAAGATTATCTATTGTCAAAAAAGTTCTTAATTAGAACTGATAAAAAAGATACTCCAGATATCAAAAACAGTGAAGGTAGCTCTTCACAGAGCCATATTTTACCCGAGCTAAACATTGAAAAAATTGATCCAAGAGAAATTGTCAAAATATGCCATGTGGCAACAATATCCAAAAAAGATAACTATAAAGAAGTCATTTTCTTTATTGTTGTTTTTAATATTTTATCCGATTGGTATTTAGAAGTTGGAAAGTGGATGAAAACTCTCCACTATGGTAGATACAACAAGATAAACTTTTATCCAAAAGCACCAGCCAATTGGGTAAGAAATTGCTTTGAACTGGGAAATATACTTTGTATATATCCTAGTAAAGATCTCAAAGAGATAGCCCAACTTCCAACTGATGTCAGGAAGGCAGTTAAAAGATATATTAAAGTAGTCAAAACCACAAATATATATATATATATATCAGATTCCACTCAACAACAATGGAATGGGATCCAGATCTTCAATACATGCAGCCAGCATTTCATGTTATCAAATTAGGACTCACAAATCAACATTTTTTACCAACCATTCAGAAGGTTGTTAAAAATAATTATCAAGATATTATTAACATGATGCCATACAGAAAAACCAAGTGATATAAAGAAATATTTGAACATATAACTCAACTAATTACTGAGAAAGAGAAAATATGAGTTTATCCATCTGAAGAACATATCATCTACTCTAATGCCAAAAAAGAGACAAAAGAAGAAGATATATGTTTTCTTGACCATTTATTATCTAAGATAATTTCTAATCAAGTTTGTGGATCAGAAAAGATGGAGAAAGAACTATATAAATTATTTTGGGATTACAGTGATCATCATTGTGAACATTGCGTAGTGGAAGATATGAGTCAAGCATCGCTCAACAGTGAAGAATTCCTCGCAGAGTTTTTTGATTCGAGGATGGAAAAATAATGGAGCTGATACGGTGACGATTTATCACTACTTTAATAAAGTCTCTTTATTAAAGAGAAACTATGGTCACTAAAAGACAGAAGGTAATACAAGAAAGTAGCTGAGATTATAACTCTCTACCAAATGATGGAGAAAATAATGCAAAGTTGCTGTAGAAGATAAGAAAAGATGGTATGATTATAGCTCTTCACCTACTTACCAACTCAAAAGAAAGACAACTAATGCTAACCAATAAAAGAAGATGGCAGACAAGAAATAATGGAAGGCAGCTGTGAAGATAAGGTTCCTTATCACTAAAGGAAAAAACCTCTATATAAGGGAAGGAGGTCCAAGAAGAGAAGGAGGCGAAATACCCCTGATTCTCTATCCCGGAAAGAAATACTATCCCAAATCATTTACTATTTTATAATCTGTATACACCACTTGTATTCACAAAAACTATTAGCCAATCTTGAAGATAGCAAAGCTTGTAATAAGGTAATCACTTATGGAGTTCTAAACCTCATAAGATGAGTACCAAAGGTATGTAAATATAGTGAGCAAGCATATACTATTTCAGTTTATGAATATAAAGATGAAGTTTGTCATGTTCAACAAAGTTTCCATAAAAGGATTTCGTTAAGTTTTTCATGATTCCTCGGCAGTACAGATAGAGATTTTAAAAGATTTTCAAAACAATGTTTTTGAATGGATGTTAGTCATGTCAAAGTACCCATCTTTGATGAATGTTTTAGGGGAAAATGGCAGTTTCTAACAAAAATTGTAGCACTTTGAGTGTGAGTTATCTTTTAAAATTTTGTTCTAAATAAGAACTTGATTCTGAAAAGAGTTTGAATAGAGGTGAAAACAGAGACTCAGGATACTGTGAGATAGCGTCTATGGTAACACGGCTAGTTCTCTAGAGTGAGAAATGCAACCTTAATTGAAAAGCCTTTTGCGGAAGCAGTTGTGGACCCAAATGATTTCAAAACGTTTAAACAATCATCCGATTCAAAAGATTGATTAAGTACATGCAAGGCTACTATAAGAACATGCTGGAAGGAAAGCCTGTTTATTTCCATTGATTACTGTAAGTTATTTACATGCTTTCGTATGCTAATACTTTAATTACTATTGATCTTTATGAACACTTCACAAGCATCCACATCCAATGATGATTATCTTAAGTTATATTTAGTAGGGCTGTAAGCAAAAACCGCCAAACCGGAAAATCGAACCGAAACCGCAATTTCGAAACCGGCGGTTTGGTGCCACGTGGACCTGTCAAAGAAATGGTTTTGAACCAAACCAAACCGGTCAAAAACGGTTTGATTTAGGTTTGAGAATTTTAATTATGGTTTGAAACCAAACCGGACCGGCGAAAAATATATAAAATAAAAAAATAAAAAATTGATTTTTTTTGAAAATTTATCCAAAATTTCAATTTTGTAAAATTGAATAATTTTGTTATTTTGTAGGTATTTTTGTCAATTTTTAATTTCCTATTAATTATTAAGATTTATGACTCGCCCAAGCCTAATTATATATAAAAAAAAGGCCCAAATTTGAAAGAAGTAGCACTAAACAGCTCAACCCAAGTCCATATACTCACAAGTCACAACCCTAATCTTCCAATTTCCATTTCTCTCACTCGCAACTCGCTAGTCGCAGCCTCGCTCCCCGTGGCGCCTCCTGGTTTCTCCCAAATCGTCAACGCCCTCGAAATCTCGAACCTCCCAGTCGCCGGTAGTGTACGTTCGTCGGTATTATTAGACTATTTCAGGTTCTTGCATATTTATTTGATCGCGAGTAAGGCTTAAAATTGAAATTTTGTCATTCTCTAGTTGAAATTTGTTTACATATTTATTGATCGTGAGTAAGACTTAAAGTTGAAATTCGGACTATCAGGTGCGCAAAAGACATTTGTTTACATATGAGAGAATATGTATAATTCCGTGTTAAATTGCAGAAGATGAAGGTGGGTATATATAGTGGAATGGGGGAGAAAAAATATTTGCAGCTTGTCTTTTGGAAGTCATTATTAGATGGATCCGTATCTTAATTCTTTTTTTTTTTTTTCCAATTTGCTAATTAAAATTTTTTTTTTGTGTATGAAGGACCAAATTGATCATGAGTTCTGTGGCTTCTTGAGTATGTGAATGTTTCTTCCTTTTGCTAGTTATGTGAGTTCTGTGACAAAATTTGATGTTTCTTGAGTCTGTGACAAAATTAATTCGTTTATTCCTTTTGCTAGTTGAAAAGGGACATTATTATGTTTTTTTGGACCTTATATTTGTTTTAGTGGACTTGTATTGTATCTTTATCGCAAAGTATTATCCTAAAACGTCAAAAGAGCGAATAAAAAACTATGCTTTAGTTTATTGTGATTTTACTTTTATTTTGTTGTTATTTAAATTTATAGTAAATATTAGTTTGTTTTAGATTTATTTCTAGTAAGATATAAATATATATTGAATTAATGGCATAAAAGTAGATACTAGATAGGAAAAAAATATACGCGAAACCGGCGGTTTAAAACCGGACCAAACCGTTAGGTTTAGGTTTGAGTTTTTTTCAAACCGGTCAAAACGGTTTGGTTTAGGTTTGAGTTTTTCTCAAACCGGTCAAAACGGTTTGGTTTGAAAATTTGTCAAAAACCGCAAAAATCGGACCGCTTACACCCATAATATTTAGATGAAAAAGATATTTCATTTTTATTAAGTATAGTTGAAAAATCTGAAGATATACTTCCGTTGGTCAAGAAAAACTTAAAGAGATATATTTTGATATAAATTATGCTTGTAGACATAATAGGATTTGACTCTGTAGAAACTAGTAAAGAAATAAAAAGAGTTGAAGGTGTCATAACTAAATACGAAAATATAGGAGAAGAAGTTTCAGAAGGAATCGTTTTTGGATATATAACTAAAGAAAATCAGTCTAAGGCTTTTGAGAAATTAATAAAATATAGAGAATATTTAGAACAGATAGAAATGTTAAAAGAACATCGTATAGATAATAATTCTGATTAAAGAATCAAGAAGAAAGAGAAGATATTAAAAGATCTGGAAGAATTGAAAGAAATAACCCTAAACAATCTAACAATTAAAAGATGCAGTGCATAATTTTGCAAATAATAAAAATAAGGGCAAAAGGGTAAAAAGAACCTTGAATAGTGAACTACCTGGATTTAAGCCTGGACTTAAGCCTGGATGTGTAGCATCATTCCCTCTTATAATATATCACCGCATGGAAATTCAGAGCCGGACGCAAACATTTTGAGTTAAGGACATAATCAAATCTTTTACAAATTGAATACTTTGTTCTTGATTTTTGAATGGTTCATACTTAACTCGAGACAATGCAGATTTAAATTTAAAAAATATTTCTTCATTAATATTTTACTAATAATTTTCATTCATTTGATTTCGAAGAGTCATTTTATTAATGTTTTATTCATCACAAGAAAATGCATATTTACGTTTAAAAACCTTATAATATATTTGATATAAACAATTAATTCAAGTAATCGAAAGTAAAAACATGTAACTAATATTCAATACTAATAATCAATCAAACAAACACAAATTAAATTCTAACTACTTGAAAATTTGAATGGAAAGTGAAGATTTGTAGTAAATGTAATAATTGTAGAAAAATTATATACAAATTTTAAAAAATTAGAAACGTTAAGATTTTGTTAAAATGCGTGAGGAAAATAGTAAGCTAGAGCAAGAGAAAAATTTAAATTTATTGTGATTTTGTCCCTATTTGGTGGAGATTAAAATTAATTTTTTAGTAAATTTTGATAAAAGTTAAACAGTTATAAATTCTATAAAATATGTTATTAAAATTAATTGTTAACTTTGATTTAAATTAAAATAGTGAAAGGAGTAACAACCACAAGTTTAGAGATCCCTGCCCACATGAGCCCGATTAAGTAGAATAATCTTCCCTCCACCTATTACATGGATGAGTTGAAAATCAAACACAACAGACAAAATAAAAATTACTTGAACATACTGCAGTCTTTCACAATTATTACGTTTTTTGCTCCCACTATGAGATGTGCAGTGAAAAGTTGCACCATAGAATTGGAATTTTCATTAAAATGAATCAAACACGACAAACAAAATCAAGATTACTTGAAAATAATGCTTTGTCTTTTCACAATTATTATGCTCATCGATTCCCAACATTTAACTACAATTCAGGGACGGTCCAGTGTGATGTCGTCATGTGACACAGTGTTAAACTTGATGTCAAAATTAGTGTACTTGTAGCATGGTTAATTCCTTTTAGTTTAGATAATTACTACTACCCATCACGCGTGTGTGGGTGTGGGTGGGTATATATTTTCCAAGGGCTCAAATTTCACACAACATACGGGCAGGTACCCACATTTTTAAAATGATTACAGGGATCTTCGAAGTTCATTTAAGGATACATACAAATATTTTTATTCATAACTAATTCATCATCAGATCAAATTTAACTAAACATTCGTAGCTTTATTCGTAGATTTTTGAAATTTTTCTACTCTACACATAAATAAAAGAGGCATTTTGCCTCTACTATTCACAAGCCGTGAGCAAACTTTATGGCACGGCTCGGCTAATTCTTTTTTTTTTCCCCCTTCCTTTGATTAATTTTGTTTACAGCCAGCCAAATGGTTTTATGGCTCGGCTCGGCTCGGCTCGGCTAACTTTTTTTTTTTCCATGCTTGATTCAATATTTTAAGTTACAGATATTCGTTTTGAGCGATTTAAAATTTGTTGGAAACATTGAAGTGCGGCCATGATAAATATATGATTGATAAATTTTAAATATCAAAATAATTTTATATTAATTGTGAAACGTAAAGTCGTGATTGTTTATGTTTCTTTTCAATTCCAACCTCATTTCAATGTCCTTTTTTCAAACTTTATTTTCCTACAATTTTTGATTTGATTCGATATTTCACGATATGAATATCCATTTGGATCAATTTCAAAATTTTTAAAAAAATTAAAATGTGATAATAATAAATATAGTGTCGATTATTAAAATATAAAAATTGCTTTATTGCTCGGCTCGGCTAAGCTCTTTTTTTTTTTTTTTTACGGTTGATTAGTTTTTTTCAATTTCTTTGGGTTTATTAGTTATTTATTTTTATTTTTTTTTTTTTTTTTTTTTTTTTTTTGATTAGGGGTTTATGAAATAATTGACAATGACTGTTCTATCGGGGATTTGTAAGAAGACATTTTTCGATAACAGGAAGCTGTGGTGGAAAGTGGGCCTCAATTTCTTTAATAACTATGAGTGATTTTTTTCATCTCCACATTTAATGTTGTCTCGAAACATTTAGCAACTTATAAGAAATTTTATGTAACTAATGTTTGACATAAATATTTTTTTTTAATACCTACGTTATTACGTAGTCAACTACATCATGGCATGTGTCTTGCACGTGCTTCTCACTAGTATGTAGAAAAAAATGAGAGAGGCTCGCAAGCTGCTTAGCTTGGCCACATACGAGCCGAGCTCCTGGGCAACTTTTTTAAAATAAGACCGAGTCAAATAGAAATGATTATTTTGAGCAGAACCATCTAGGAGGACAGATTGAGCTAATTTTAAGACAGTGCCGATGGCTTTTCTTTCGCTCTTGTAAGTTGGAACCAATTAGCTATCTTGTCAATAGATTGGGGACCAACAATGCAATCCATTTTTCGTATAACGGACTCTGGGTACTAGATAGCGATCAATTTGACGTTATTCTTCTGGGAGTTGCACTCGCAACTGGTATATAAGAGAGTTGTACCTTGTGGTTCAAGTTGTGTACTCCTAAAAATATAAGAAAATTTCCCAAACACTACCACATTAACCTAATAATAAGCCTAGGAATAAATGTGTGTATAATACGAAAATAAATGAAATGTTAACGGGGTAAGTCATTATAATTTAATCTCTCTCTCTCTCATTAAATATAAATTACTAAATTAGCGTTAAGATTTTAATTATAAATAGAGATAAATGATCTATTAAGCATCATTTGTTAGCATAAACTAAACAAAGGTGATACGACACACCAATTAATTGGTTGATCATATAATTTTCTGACCTACCGTGAACTTATTCATCAATTATTGATGTACCGTTTCATCGGTGTTTGTTTATAGTAGATCATTTCTTTATAGATAGAATCTGCTGGGGATGAAAATTGAATAGACCATCTATTCATTAGACAGTGATGCTTGATAAATTGAAAGCCTTTTTATCTAGATGCCACTTAGATTGCAATCCATGAAGTGGGTTGGAGATCCTCTTAGTAGCCGCAGATGATTTTTTTTAGTCAACAATAACCATTTGGCCAAGTTCATAATCGTGACCGCCACATACATAAACACATACATGTGGATAGAGTGGTTCTTCCCTAGTCCAAAACCTTGCACAACTTTTAATGTTCTTCCAGAGCTTCAAAATTATGACGGAGCAGAAAAAAATGAAACGTGTAATGCAGGCATTGCCATTAGAGAACATCAAGTCACATGAAAAAAAAAATGCTATTCTTGCATCGAAATTAGAGATTGAAACTAGAGCAATTTTCACTACCAAAGGAAATGTTATTCTCGAAACCTCAGCAGTCCAAACTTGAATTAAGCATTATTCTACCCTCAAAAGTAGCCTATTCTAATGAGAGAATTTTTTTTGTGGGTTGTGTGTGGAATATCTCAGTACAATCTTCTTGTTGAGAGCAACAAAACCTGAGGCCATAAAAACGTATATTCGACCATGGTCAGCAGCCTTCATTAGCATTTTACTATTGATAGCGCTTATTTTATTGCACTTTAAGGACTATCTTCATGAACTCGTAGACAAAATAACTAATGGCAGCCGATGGTAAAACCTGAAAAATTGAAACATAAAGAAGAACGTGAATTTAACATGTTCAAAAAAGGATTGTGATGATAAGTATTTCACCTAATGTATTACCGTCTATGGATTTAAAAATATTCTATATCAATAAGCAAAGCTTAAATCACAATTAAGCCAGTCAAACATTATTTTTATCTATACATTTTGTATGATCCACAGATACTACCTACTTATCATCCGAACATTCAGTAGGATCCACCACTCATAAGCACTTAAAAGTATTACCAAACGTATTGAAATAGCACTCTAAGAAACATAAACTATTGTGTATCTTTTTTGTGCTTCATCTTATTTATTGGTCTTGGCTCCAAACAAGAGATCACCAATGTGTATTATGATGTAAACCCAACAAGATAATCAAGTTCAAAACCAAATTAAAGAAGTTCGATATTTGAACACAAAATTAAGGAAATTCTCATAATTTACCTAAGATATTATGCTTTTATGTTCATCAGATAGACAAGTTCGAAAAACTACCAAAAGGTTTAAATGTACATTCGGAAGGTAGCAGAAAGTTGTGCATCTGACCTGTAATAAACTCGGGATCAATCCAGAATAGAGAGCAGGAACGCCACCTTGTTCGACTATCTTAATGCAAGTTTGCAACGCATTCACCTTGTTGCTCAAACTTGCATCTGAAGCTGTTCTCTCACAACTTCAAATGGGTATGCTACAGCTTCAGAAAATGCACCCGCAATTGCTCCATATATCAAAGTTCTGACTTGGCCCAGCTCGAGTTGTTCGAAAGCATTCAAATCTTCACCTTGTTGTTTCATATGTTGAATCCTTATTTTCCTTTCGGGTGAATTTAAATATGCTGATTTTAATATATCATAAACACCATAAAAAAACAGCACCAGAAGGTGCCATGCAAATGATAGAGGGAACTAAGCCCTTGTAAAGAGAAAAGAATCCTTCAGTTTGGATCATGTGGCGGAAAGTACCAATTAATCCTCCCAAGGCTTCCTCCCCTGGAGCTACCATAACAGTCCTGATCTGAAATATTACGAACAAAATACAAACCTCCAAACATAAGTAATAGGAAGCAATAGCTTGATTTGATCTCTTTAACAAAAAATAACTCAGTAACTCAGTTAATTAATTCTCTCTCGTTCAAATGATTAACCACAAACAACTTCCAACTACGAATTCATAATAGGTACATGTAGCAACTGAGAGAAAAAAAAATCGAGTTGAAGGCTTCAATTACTCAATTTGTTGTTACATTTTATGGACTGTCATTACAATAATGTACTAAATCGTCATTTGCATGGATCCGGAGCTGGAAATCAGGAAAGTTAACAATCAGTTTGATCATATTTACAAAAGGATGGAGTCTAATAAATAAAATACCCGCCTCTGAGAGACCTAATAAGAAATCCTAAAATAATCAAACTTAGCCCCAGGTCATCTCATATATAAAACAGTGGTTGGACGAGGGTCCTATAGAAATTAGAATGTTGCTCATTAATTATATCACTATGAAAACTAGATTCCACGTTGTGAAAAATGGAAAACGATTTCTCCATATAAATTACATATAACAGAGCAAATTCCAAGGAGCACCAAAATGAAAAGTTACGGTTTGCCAATTATTTGATAACTGTTGAATAGCACAGAGGAGGAGGAACCACCAAAAGTTCAAAGGATTTTCTGCAGCTTTAAATGCAAAAAAGAGCGCTGCCATAATTATACACCAACTTCCATAGTATGGTTTGGTTTGATCAGTCTTAGCTTACAGGCCTTTCACTGAAGCAGAATCTAAAAGCGATTAGATACTTGAGAGTTATCTTCAGAAAAAGGTATGCCACCAGCAAGTAATCACAAAGTAAACAAAATTTTCGTATGTCACTCACAGTGTCCATAGGTATACAGAGAACAGTTGCAGTAATTCCAGCAGCTGCACCAGCAAGTAACCTTTCAAAATTTGTTGTCTCCTCATTTCCAGACCACTTGAGAAGCTGATTTCTGTATGTATCATATGCATAGAAATTGATAGACTTAAATGGAGCTGTACGTAAAATATTGACAAAATTTCCTTTCCAAAATCCTCTGAGCCCTTGAGAAGATGCTATGGTCTTAACGAGTTCAAGAAGATTCTTCTGTTCACCACGAACAATATACTCCAGCTTTAATCTCTCCAATGGAGCAACAAAAGTTCTGACACAAAGGAGGTGCCGGAGATGGGAGATACATAAGTTAAACATACTCAACAGATGATATGCTACGTATTACAAGTTACCAAACAGCCAAAACAAAGCGTCACTATATATCGCAGTACTGTGAGCTAGTTTATGATAGTTTTTGGAACTGAATAGCTATTCTAAGTAAATCTATATTGCAGCCATAGATTCGACAGGCACATTCAATTCTAAGAAGGTGCAGGAGATACAGAAGTTTAACATACTCGGTGGATTTAGATTATGTATACTAGTTATTGCACAGCCAAAAACAAGATGATCATATCACACATGGTCCACCATGTTCTATGTAAGCGCGTGTGCTAGTTTATGATAGAATTGGATCTTTAGCTAGTTGCCTGCTTTAGAACAATGTCACCAAGACCATTATGTATTAAGAATTTAAAACATTTCAAAGGGAACGCTAATTGGCAAATGAAACGGACTCATAATCTGAACATAAAAAGCATATTCAAATATCTCTTAATATGCTCAAAAATAAACTATTGCTTATTAGATTTGAGTTAGCCTTTTTGCGAAGGAATAGATAATGTGCCATGGAGTTATGGATGATCTGAGGCACTAGCCCCAAGGGTCTAAATTTCTATCACCATCATCAATGGGGGTTGTCAATCACCCCAGATGATCCAGCCTGAGCTGGGTTCAGTTTCTCATCACCCCAATGTATTGTTCATTTCTCTTGGGTTAAGCTAGGCTTCCACAAGTAGTTTTGTAATAACCTCTAGTCATATTCTTGATTCTCTTCTTCCCAAGTATAGTTCCACTAACTTAGGAAAATAAGATGACAAGCACAACAGTCAAAGTCATTAAATTTTAAGTACATTAAGCATCTAGTGTCCTTTTGCCATAATGCACAATGCCTTTATAGACGCTGCCAATGTAAAGGAAAGATAACAAACGCCCCCATTTTTAAAACTTATTTATCTCCAAACTCATTTTCAACCACACATTCCATTAACTTTTTATCAAAAATCTACTAAAAATCTGATTTTTATCAAAACCAAGAATTGCATGTACTAATAAGCACTAAATATTATCCTTTTTCAATAATAACTAATACAAAACAAACATTTCTTGCATCATATACTTTTGTATTTATATATAAATAGGGAGAAGCAAACCTCGAGACCATGGCAGCAACGGCGCCAGCCCAGAGATGCTTAGCAGTGTTCAGAGTACCACCTCCTTTGTGCAGCCTCCCCTTCTTCTCGTTAACAACATCCTTAAACGCCACCGTTTCACTCTCATTCCCATTCTCACTCTCCCCGCTCTTTTCCTCAATTTTTCCTACATCGCCACCAGACACTGACTCCTCCGCACCAAACTCTTCACCATCCTTAATTGACGAAAGTGTCACCGACAAAAATCCACCCCCGCCGATCAGCCGCCCTCTCCGGCGGCTCCTCCCCCTCCTCCGGCAACACGAAACAGCCACCGAAATCGATTTACTCGATGAAACCAAAGAAACAAATGATGCAGGAACCGACTCTTCCAAAAACAGCCCACCTCTTCCAACAACACTTTCAAACTGCAAATTATTCTTTGATCCCAAATCGGCATTAATTGCAATCAAATTCTTAAAAAAATTATCCAAGTTATGCATTTGCAATAAAAAACAATTAATACAAACACTAGATCAAAATGAAGATCAAACTGATGAGTGCGTGATTGCATATATAGAGAGTGCAACTATGAGAGAAAGAAAGAGTGTGGAATAAAATGGAGAACTGATTCGACAGTGAGTGCGATGAGGAGCATATTTCAGTGCATAAGAACCATCGCCGGGCGGTGGTTCCTAGCAGATCCCTACTGTAGGCCTTCCTGTAATTGCTGCAGTAGATGTAAGGTTTAACATATGCAGCAGTTGGAATTGATGCAGTAGTTGGAACAAATTGATTTTAGCAAAAAGTAATTTTAGTTTAGGCTCTGTTTGATAGCCTTTAAAATTCAATAACAAAGTTTTGAATAGTAAATTTTTGAAGAATGCGTGGTTAAATTGTTAGAAAAAGTTTTGAGTTTACATTCAAATATTTTATCGTGTGATTATATGTTTTAATTATATAAATAATTCTACAAATCGTGTTAAGTGAATGTTAATTTTTTTATTTTTAGCTCTCATATTATTGGCCCGTTTGGTGGATATTTTTTCATAATAAAGTTTATAAAAAGTGATTTTTTTTTTTAGAATGTATAGTGAAAAGTAGGACAAAAATTATAAGTTTAGGAGCAAAATTATTTATAAGTGTATGATTGAAAATGAATTTGAGAAAAAAAAATTGGTCAAACAAGGGTTGATCTTTTATTTGAGTTAAATCGGAACTACTGAAATTATATTACTCTTATAAACCAAAACATCTATACATTACATGTTCTCATACCTAAATCATTCAACTATCTTGAGCGACAAGTCGTTTTAGAAATCCTAAACAAACATATTTAATCATCTAATTTCTCTTTAATTAAGTTTATAAGTGAACATAGAAACGAGCTTTTGTAGAGAGTTTGATTTTACTTTTGATTGAAAACTGCTATTCTTACATTATTTTATACTTATAAGGGCATGTTTGACGTAATTTTTTTAACAACTCCTATTTCTTACATTACTTTATACTATTAAGGGCATGTTTGATGTAGATTTTTTTAAAATGAATTTTGTGAGAAGTAATTTTTTTGAAATATGTGCGAATAAAAAGTAAGAAAAAAATATGAATTTATATGTAAAATTATTTTATTAAAAGATAAAAAAAATAAATTTTAAATAATCCGCGTAAACATGGGCTAAAAATAAGGGCTATTAAGTAAAAGGGCGAACTGCAGGAGTTGGTACTGTAGGAAATCTGGTCTTTTTCTTAGGTTGACCTATCAAAAATTGGTTGGGAAGTGCGAAATATGTGTAGAAATGGACAAATATGTTAAACGAGAATGTGCTAAAACTTAAAAGATATTCTTTGGTTGTTGCATTTGTCTACAGCTGTCCTATGTTTGAGATTTGATGACCCATCCGTGCAATTTATTTTAAATGATAAATGAATTTTATGAAATCTTGTTGGAGTCATAGTCGATGTAATTAGGTTTGGATATAGACGGGTGACTTTGATAGGTCCATTCATTTTGACGCTTTTAATTTATTGTGTAGTTATGTGTGAATCATACCCTTAATATATCGTAAATTTTTATTCTCCTATCATATTGAGATTCAACAACAAAAGAAAACGAAAAATAATATATGCTATCAGGTCCTTGGTAAAATTTTGTTTATGTCATTAGTAATTACGATAATCAAATTCGATGTGACAACTAACAACTTCTCTATATGCAAGGAAATGCATTGTTGAAAATGTTTGGATCTTTCAAATGATAATGTAAATTGTTAATTGCTCGAACAAGCTCAATAATAGTTTACTCAAGGACAAATCTCTCGAGAGTAATTACAGTTTAAGAGTAGTTGAAGTTCTTATATATTGTTTATTTTTCATATCTATTGGACATGGGATTTATTCTTAACAATTCTCTGTAAGATGACTGCTCGTTTAAACATATCAATTTTGAATGTTGTGTGCTCGTTTGAGTGTTAATCAGATTACTCATTTGAGTTTAATATATTCTAGTGTCATATTAAGGGTCTGTTTGGGCCGGATTAAAATCTGATTTTAATTTAAATTAAAGTCAAACAATCAATATTAACCACATCTTTCATGGGTCCCACATCTTTTCAACCACACATTTCAAAAATTTATATCACAATCCACTAAAAATCTAATTTTAATCCCCACTAAACACCCTCTAAAACTAAGATGTTTTATCGTTTTCAAGTATCAACCTTATTAAAAGTATTAGCTTAAGCCCTTATATGTCGTTTATTGTTTATATCTTTATTCGATTTAGGATTTACCCTTAACACTATTATGCTCTTTCCGAAACATCCAACTTTGACACTTGTCATAGCACAAATCTATGAGAGGAAACACAAATTAAAACTTTAAAATTAAACACGCATAATGTTCGCATAATGTATAAAAATTTCTACTACAACAATGTGATCAATCACATTGCAAGAATATACAACCCTTCCAAAAATAAGCACAACATCATCCTCATAAACATAGGGTAGAACATGACATATCTGTTGACCTATGATTTAATATAGTTTCATTTATTTTGATTATAACAAACAAGATACTTATACTTCTAACAAGTCTTGTTTTTTTAGTTTTTCATGTATAAATCTTCTTAAGCATTCAAATGCTCAAATCGTCATCCATTGAAGAACAAGAGATCAAAAGAGACTCGAATAGAACAAGAACTTCGAAAATTAGAGTTTAGAAGTTCTTTATTGAAACTTCAATTTATATGTAAAGGTATTAACTCATCAATCTTTAGCAAGTGCACAAAGCTCAAATTATTTTCATAATTCATCACTTGCATAAAATGTTTTTGATTCATAATACGAAATAGTTTTGGAAAATTGAATATTTTGATATAAAAATTAATTTTCAAAATTCTCATACTTCGGTCGATCGAAATTATGTTCAACTGAAATGACAGAAATGCTTAGCCAAAATTCCAACGGTTTAAAATATACATCGGCTATATTCATTTTTCGGTCGACCGAAATGCCCGATATGTTCAACCAAAAGTTGCTGATTTTCAACATCTTGATTTATAAATAGCCTTCTCTTTTGCATTCAATTTTAACCACTTATAAGAGCAATTAAGAGATTATTTTTATTGAAAATCATTGAGTTTACTTGATTTTATATTCTATTTTATTTATTACAAAGAATCTCTTGATTGATCAAACTAGTTTTACCTATTTCATCAAGAATTCTATTTTGCAAGGAAAACTTCTCAATCTCACATATTTTCAATTCTTGGTAAATGTTTTCTTTGTCTACACTTATATTGAAGTGTAAATCTCTCTTCATACTTACCTCGTATTATTTGTTAAGAGAGATCATATGTTAAAAACTTTGATATAAAGATACAAATTATTTCATTATCCATTATTCATCAAAGTCTACAACATAAACACTTGAACTTTATTATTTACTATCTATTGAAATGTTATCCTAACTTTCTAAATACTTGACTTGATTCTATCATTTGATAAGAGAGTTCTTTCACTTGTAAAATTATCATTTATATTTTGGTGGTTTCGAGAGAGCCTTGTGAAAACTCGATTGTTATTAAGGATAGGTGCTCCTTGTTGTAAGTCAATTAAGGATAAGTGCTCATTGTTGTAAGTCACTTAAGGATTGATACTCCTTATTTGTAAGTTACAACTACAGTGCATTTGGCCTTACCCTTGACGGAGAGCTTAGTAACGGGGACGTATAACACATTATGTATCAAACCCCATTAAATTCGTTTGTCATCTTTACATAATTGCACTTTACTTTAAATTGTTATTTACATTGTGCTATATCTACTTAAGTGACAAATACTTGAATTAAAATATCGAATTTGCATATTTACCTCTCTTATTACACTTTGCATTTATATCTTGTGTATTAAATAATTTTGAGACTAATTGTCAAAAAAGTTTCAAAAATTAATTCACCCCCCTCTTGGTTAGTTATTCTTGGGTTATCAATATCAAAAGATTTTCTACGGTCGAGGTTTGTTGATACAACATTTCTCGACCTACCCTACCAATATATCTTTGTTACTCGTGGTCAAATTATCATAAAAAACTTGAGTGTTGTCGTATGCATCATCATCTAAACCATCCAATACCGCATTACAAAAATTGGTTAGTTATCATAGTCATTATTGTTGGAAATTTACTTAACATGCACAATAGAAAATAAATTATTTTTCAATCCCCACCAAGGATCTGTTTTGTGTTTAGATAGAAACTGTGACATAAATTATACATTTGATAAATTCTATAAATTCCTTTGCTAATTCTTGAAACACAAACAATCACGATCTGCAATTCACAACTGTCTAATTGTCCAGCTTCCAATGAAAATCCACACAGGAAACAAGAACGAGAGAATTAGGGTTCATCTTTTCTTGTGCTAGCAAGAATATGAATTATGTTGTGTTCACTTTTTTTCTGAAAACCTAATGGCTTATTAACATAAGTCCAAGTGGGCGCCCGTTTCTTAAATTTAACCTGATCCAATATTTAATTAATTAAATTCGGTCCAGGAATTAATTAATTAATTAATTCGGGCATATTAACAAGCAACCTAATTAATTAATTGGTGAATCTCATTATTCTGATTTTCCTTTTGTGTGTGACACATCAGGTTCCCGATCATGATGTCTAACGACGTAAATTATTATTTTGATCTAATCAAAATCGATAAATTAAAATACCCTTTTTAATTTATCATCAATTCACGTTCGTCGTCTCAGATGACATCTAGCAATGTGTCAAAATAATACATGTGATAGAAAATGTCACGTGGTATGACAAAATCAAATTTGTTCGTTTACAGTGAAACTATAATCCCTTCATTGTGAGATATGGATATGTGTCAATCTCAATTATTGATCATATCTTTCATCCCACTATTAAGTCAATATAGGTCGAAAACTCTTTTGGACTTATGAGCATACATTGGCCAAGGATTTCATTATCAACTTAACTGAATGAAATGTTGATCATAATCTCTTATGATCTAAGAGTGACGAATCATCTATTGATGATTCACAACCTTCATATGATTCTTGACATACCCGAACGATACCGTATTAGCGACCATTGGCAGAGCAACATCCAACATCATCAAAATATGACTGTCATCATATAAGGCATATGATGACCTCAAGTCAAAGGACAAATTTCACTACCGAACGTTAAAGATTAACCACTAACATTCAGATAGTTATCCATGTGAAATTTCCATGCGGGTCTCCAATGTTTTGTTCTATAACAAAATATTTACGTGTTCATTCAAGTGTCAACACACTTTAACTTGTTGATGAGTGTTCCACACTCACGATATTTATACTACTTAATTCGTTATTTTGTTACCCTTGATAGAGTTTTAGATTTTTTTATGTGTATTTTGATGTTGTGATGTAGATTGATGAAATTGAAGAAAATAAGCAAAAGTTGACAAATTTGGAGAAAATTGCTAAATTGTAAGGGTTTCAAAGTTCGGGGACTAAAACGCAAATACTCAAAAGTTACGCTGAACCTCATGATGAAGATTTAAGAGTGTTAATCATCAATTGGATGAAGAAAGATGTCAAAGGGATCAAATATAACCAAAAAGTGATCACACATCAAATTCCAACCGAAAAAGTTTTGCTCCGAATTTTTAGTCTCATATTGAGACTCACTTTTGACATAGTAAACAATCTAATTGGAGGATGATGTCTGAAGCAAAGTTTTAGCCCTTTGCGTTAGCTTTCCAACGCATCCTGAATCATCTCAATCGAATATCAGAATAAAACATTATGGTAAAAGTTATTGCAAGATTGAAAAGAACCAAGGAGGCAAGAACAACATGAAGGAAGAAGATTGAAGATCCACAATCCTAGTTTTTTCTATTTTTTTCCCTATGTTTTCTTATATGAATTTTTGTATTTCCATAGATTATATCATGAGTTGAATTAATTTTCTAGGGTTTGATGTAGCCAAATTTGAGATTGTGATTTGATGATTTCATAGTTATTTCTATTTGACTTTCCCGCATAAATTTAATTGTGTCATTATTTTAAAGCTTTCAATCACCTGACCAATAATTGAATGAGTACATGCTAGTCAATTTCGGCACTCGAGAGAGGAGAATTTAGGCGTGATCATAGGATTGACACAACGCAGGTTTTATGGTTTCGAGAGAAAGTGTAAAATCTATAAAACTTACACCACAAAAGAATTGGACTTTGATAAATTCTAACCTTTAATTCGGAATAAAGATATTGGGATTGAATTTAAGGATAATTTTCTAGCCGACACTCGAGAGAGGAGAGAGAAATACAATTGGATTCTTGCTTTTAAATATGAGAAAATTAATTTGAATAATTTGATGTCATTGAATCATAATTGAAAGTTGGTGAAATCACTCCCTAGACTTTCTCATTTTGACAATTTATATTCTCCAATTTTGTCGTACCATTTTACATTTGATTAGTTTAAAACAAGCAATCAACTATTCATCAATTGTCTAGATAAAAATAGAAGCTGCAAAATTATAGTATTTAGTGTAATTAAATTACGATTTCTGTGGGTTTGACACTCTAACTCTTTTACTATATTACAAAACTTGACACCGTACACTTGCGGTATAATTCGCGTTGCATAAAACGCGTGACACTTGTGAGATCAGTTACTTACTTCACAAGTAAGAAATGCCACATGTGATTGTATATCTGTAATAACGATATCCGTATCTCATTATTACATACGACCACAGAAGATTTAAGATTTAGTCATATGTAATTTGTATCTCACAATCAAATTCCTTGTGATTAACAAATCATCAAAACTTGAATCTACGGATTATATTATTTAATTTATTAGAATATTAATTCAATTAAAGAATATATAATGCCATAAATATGCATCGATTATATATATTAAAAGTGTTTAAGCCCAAAGTTGATTGCACCTAAAGCATAACACTTACAAACTCCCACTTGCATTATATCCCATCACTTATGTATCTTTAGAGTCTACATGACGATCATGTTTATGCTGCGAGTCAGTGGATCTGAAATTTAATAACTTGTGTGAATTTGTTTTTTATTTACATCATTTCATTGTATTATCTTTCTAATGAGATAATACCACCTTAACACATGTTTGGATCATTGATGAGACCTTAGTTTATTTGATTTACGATGGCTCAATTGTTATCACAATGAAGAAGCATGTGATTAGCAGTGTTAGGAACTACTCCAAGTTCATTAATGAACTTCCTGATTCAGACTATAACTTTTGTTGCTTTCTAATGCAATGATGTATAAGACTTCTATTATTGAATCAATGGTTATTTCCGGTTTGAAACCTTTCCAACACACCGTTCAAGAATAAACCAATATCCTGATTGAGATATGCTATCATTCTAGTCTGACTAGAAGTTAGTATCAGTGTATCCATGAACTCTCAGTTCATTTTCTATACATAAAATCTTCTCAAGAAATTATCTATATAGATTGAGATGAGTTAAGAAATCTTCTAAATCTATCTCTATAGATCAAGTTACTTCTCTCATATCTATTACAAAAAATTATCTGACAACCATAATTTCAACAATTGAAATACAAGGACGTTGTTTCCTATAATATGTCTCATACATATAATATTAGGAATGCGACAATGCTCTCACTATCTTCTTGTAAACACACAGTTCGTCTTCATTTTTTATAAAATCAAACATTTTGACATTCACATTAAATCGAAGATTTCAGCTCCAAAAGGCTTGTTTCAATTCATATATGGATTGATCAAACTTCATACCTTGTTGGCTTCTTTGAATTAAAAAATTTTGGGTTGTGTCATGTACACTTCCTCTTGTAAGTTCCTATTAAGGAATTTAGTTTTGACATATATTTGTCATAGCTCATAGTTATGGTATGCAGCTATTACAAGTAAAATCCGAATGGACTTCAGTATGGCTACAGGCAAAAAAGTTTCATAAAGGTCAACACCTTGCCTTTATTCACAACCGTTTGCTACTAGCATTGATTTGTATGTATAGATGTTTCCATCTACGTCGACATTTTTTCTTATAAACTCATTTACAACCTATGGGTTTTATCCCATCAGGAAGGTCAACCAATGTCCAAACCTTGTTTATATACATTAAGTTCAAATTAGATTTCATAGTCTTCTGCCATCTCTTCGAGTCGACACATGACTTTGCTTATGCATAATTAATAAGTTCATCATCCTCGATTAGTAATGTCTGATTAAAAATCATGGACTCTTACCTTCCAGAAGGTCAAATGATCCTACAAGATTTACATGGAACTGACGTGTCCTCAGGAGTCTCCACTTCCTGATCAAGAGTATGTCCTTCAGCAGGTGTGGGATCAAACTCACGTTCTTCTACTTAGTCAACTACATTTGTGAATTCTTGAACTCTTTCAAGATTTATTCTGTACTCACTGTCCTCTCCTAGAATAAAAACTTTCTGTAGAAGTATGACATGTCTTGAGATGAACACCTTCTTCTCAACGGGATTATAGAATTGATATCCAATTGTCTCTTGGATATCCACAAATATATATATTTATCGAATTTAATCTCAAATTTATCTGATTCAGTACGTTTCACATAAGCGTCACAACCCAAACTTTCATATGAGATAAGTTGGGCTTCTATCTTTCCATAACTCGTATGGAATTTTTTCAACCGATTTAGATGTGAATCGATTTAGTGCATAGCACGTGGCAATAAGTGCATGACCTTAAAACGATTTTAGAATGTTTGCATGACTTGTTCTTGATTGCACTATATTTAATAGTGTACGATTCCTCATTTCAAATACACAATTATGTTGTAGTGTATGTAGAGGAATCCACTGCGAGAGAATCTTATTCTCTTTTAGATAATCTAAAATTCTCAATTTTAGATATTCTTCACCTCTATCAAATCTTAGTATGAGAATATATTTACATATTTGTTTCTCAATTTCTAGCTTTAATCCCTTGAACATTTCAAGAGTTTCATTCTTGAATTTCATCAAATATACATGACCATTTTTGAAATAGTCATCAATAAATGTGATGAGATAAGAGAGACTTCATCTAACATTAATTGATATGGATCCGCATACATCACCATGTTAATAGATAGTAATTGGGCAAATCTTTTATCTTTTCAAGTAAAAGGAATGTGGTCATGTGCCTAACCGACATGTTTCGCATTTGTCAAATGCCTAACCGACATGTTTTGCATTTGTCAAATGATTCAAAATCATTTGACTCAAATATACATCTCCATGTAAGTTTGGAATTGCATTCTCATTTATGTGATCAAATTTGCAATGTCAGATATAGGTGTAATTCAAATTATCATTTTTATACCTTTCAATTTCTATACTCATTATAAAATATTCAATATTTAGAATATAAATATTATTTTGTAATTTACCATAATCATTAAGATCTTATCAAGATAAAAATGAACAATAATTGTCCTTAACATTAAAATAATTCATGTGAAATTTATTTAATACTCTTGGTAATGGTGAGAACAAAATAATATTTCTCTAATTCTAATATTAAGCTTAAACGAAAAGGCAAGAAGTAGCTTCTACAGGCAATGCAGCAACTTTTGCCCATTTTCAATATGTAGGTTAACTTCTCCATTTTGCAGTGATCTACTTCTATTTAGTTTCTACATATTTATACCAATATAAGAACCATATCTAGTATCTAATCCCCATGAAACTAATGAAGTAGATATAAGCCTTGCAATTTCTTTTTCAATGACCTATCATTCCAAAATGATAATAAGAGCAATTAGATTTGGTATTGTCCTTATTCGTTTTGATTGTCTTAGCCATATTGGTTGTTTTCCTAAAGCATCATTTAGACTTCCTTAGAAGGATCTATGACTAAAATTTGCCCACTACAAACATAGATTTTTGGCTTAACAGTCTAAAGTATGTTCAGCAACTCAATAAATGTGCATTCGAATTTATTCATGTTAAATTCATAATTAGTTATGAATAACTCTCCGGAAGAGATTGCAGAATCAAGTCTATCTTAGTTCATTGTTCATGACTGAACTCAATTGAGACAACTTCTCAAAATAGTCAACATTTTTGGCACACGAACACTGGCTGAAGATTCTTCTACTATTATGCACTAGTATAGTTGTTAGGAAATCTCATATCTTTTCCACACGTGATTGTTGATCATTCAATACATTGAGATGGAAAATCATGAGTTAGCATCTATACTCATGTTGCTTTAGTAACTTATGTGACATAGTCGTAAGCATCACACATGTTGCAGCATCATCGTCATCACTGTGTTTATTATAACAGCCATATCTTCCATTGTCGAATCATCAACAAGTGTATCTAGAAATGGCTACTCAAGAATATAACCAATTTTCTCATGCATGAGAAACATTCTCAGATTGCAATACGAATAAAAAAAAAATTTGGTTTTGTTGTGGCATCCAGTATGCCTCTCAAATACATATGATTACTTATGATTCAATAAATGTAAATGACAAAAAGTAAAAGAATAATATATAGAATGCATCAATTAATTTAATATGGTACTTTATTAAATTAATTTCGCTCCCACTGTTTAACTCAAATTTATGACCCTTTTACATAAATTTATGGAATCCATACTTGACTCCCAGTGAGCTGGGATCTCATTTATTATATTAAGACATTGAGTGTACTCAACAAGCCTTAATAAAATATTTAGATAGATACTATTATCAATTGTATCTCCATACAACTCTTAGATCATTAAGCTGACAACTCTTTGTCTTCACAAATCTTATGTATTAGCTTAACATGCTTCTAAAATTTATCTTTTGTTAAAATTTATCTCCTTGAGTGTACTCAACAAAAGATAAATTTTAGTTAAGTGAAACTCATCATTCAAAAATATCTAATATTTCATAGTGTCAAACATATTCTTAATAGACCAGTCTTGAGTGTACTCAACAAGTTGAGATCGATTTAGGACTCTCGTTGTTCACTATAATGATGGAAGACAAATAATAATTCCGACTTAATATTTTAGTGAGGGGTTTATCATACAAATGTCTCATCGTAATAATTATATATTTTTTATTATACATCTAGCAACACACATATAATAGTGTGGACGATTATGGACTTTACTATCTAATCTTTCTGAGCCATAAGGAAAACTAGTTGATCATATCCTGGGGGACACAACATTGAATTATATATTGCTCAATCTCTATGGTTTCCTCATTTTCTTATTTCTCCAATTAGACCAACTGCAACATGTATCATATACTAGTTGGCATGCATGTCTAAATAATTAGACACGCAAGCCCATACAATTACAACGGACTCGCATGTCCAAAATAAATAAGAGCTTGTATGCTCATAAAATAACAAGAATAAAACTAACCATTAAACGCATCCATATGGTCGAGTTCATAATCATCCACTAATAAAACATTCATCATATAAATGCCTTCTTATATAATATCTAATATATGCAAACATATTTCAAGTTTCTAACAATTAAAGTCGTCTAAACTAATTCAGACAAATGGATATGAACGATTAAATAATTAATTAATCAAATTAATTAATTAATTTAATTAGCAAGCTTATTTAATTAAAATAAAATTTCAATTAAATATCAAAGTAGAGTCCAACTCAAATTTCACAATTATAAGGCGGAACTATTTAATTACAACCAAACTTTAATTAAATATCAAATTAGAGTCCACTCTAATTTCAAAGTTTCAGGCGAGACAATTTAATTAAAATCAAATTATAATTAAATATCAAATTAGAGTCAAACTCCAATTTCAAAACTTAAGGCGGTTGAATTTAATTAAAATCAGATTTTAATTAAATACAAAAATAAGAGTCAAACTCTAATTCCAAGATATTATGGCAAACTTATTTAATTAAAATCAAATTTTAATTAAATATCAAATTAGAGTCCAACTCTAATTTCAAGAAACATTTTAGGGTGAGACAATTTAATTAAAATCAAATTTCAATTAAATATCAAATTAGAGTCCAACTCTAATTTCAAGAATATATTTTGGTGGATAATTTAATTAAAATCAAATTTTAATTAAACGCTAAACTAGAGTCCGACTCTAATTGCAATTGAATTAACATTTTAATTTAGGATAAAACTCCTAAATAAAATAAAATTCAATTTAGGGTCAAATTTAATATTTAAGTTAAAATCAAATTTTAACGAAAATACAAAAATCGTCAATTTTAAATAAAATTTTAAAGGGGTCAAAATTGAAATTTTAGGATTAAACCCTTTTAAAACATAATTCAAAACCCTTTTAAATTTAAATTCAAAACTATTTTGAAATTTGCAATCACACCCTTATTTCAAATTTTATAGACAACCCTTAGAAATTTTAGAAATAACAATTAGGCCCCTATGTTAAAATTGCATTATGACCCATTTTATAATATTTGCTTGTTAGGGCCTGCAATTTCTAAAATTGCATCAAAAGTCCCGGCCTCAAACACAAACCACCCGATTGAAACCCTAATTTTTTTCTTTTTCCCTGCGCCGACAGTAGCCAGCGCCGCATCTTGGGACCGCAGCAGGGGCTCGTCGGCGACCCCTTGCCATCTTAAAGTAGTGCACTCCAACTGTAGTAGCGCCGGCGCCGCAACCAATCATGCAGCAACGCGTTGCAACAAACACGGCAGCGTGCTGCTACACTGCTTCCGCGTGCGGTGGCTCACCCTTTTTTTCTTCAGATCTTTTTTTTATTCTCAAAACATATTTTAAAGATGAAAAACAATTTTCAAGATTGCTAGAAACAAGAAAACAACAACAATCAACTTTTGTTTGTTACATGATGCAAAACAATTACTAACAAACAAAAAGTAGGCTCTGGTACCACTGTTGAGAATTTACTTAACATGCACAGAGGAAAATAAATTATTTTTCAATTCTTACAAATGATCTGTTTTGTATTTAGATAGAAATCGTTATAGAAATTATATATTTGATGAATTCTGCAAACTCTTTTGTCGATTCTTGAAACACAAACAATCACGATCTGCAATCCACAACTGTCCAATTATCCAGTCTCCAATAAAAATCCACACAGGGAACAAGAACGAGAGAATTAGAGTTCCTCTATTTTTGTGCTAGCAAGAATATGAATTATGTTCTGTTCACTTTTTCTGAAACCCTAATGGTTTATTAACATAAGTCCAGTGGGCTTGGCCCGTCTCTTAAACTTAATCCGATCCAATATTTAATTAATCAAATTAATTAAATTCGGTCCATGAATTAATTAATTTAACAAGCAACCTAATTAATTAATTGGTGGATCTCATTTTTCTGGTTCTCCTTTTGTGCGTGACCTATCAAATTTCCGATCACAATGCCTAATGATGTAAATTATTATTTTGATCTAATCAAAATCGATAAATTAAAATACCCCTTTTAATTTATCACCAATTCATATTCGCCATCCCAAATTTACATCTAGTAATGTGTCGGACAATACATGTGACGAGAAATGTCACGTGGTATGACAAAATCAAACTTGTTCATTTATCGTGAACCTATAATCCATTCGTCAATATGATCCAATCAATTATGAGATATTGATATGTGTCAATCTCAATTATCAATCATATCTTTCATCCCACTATTAAGTCAATATAAGTCGAAAACTCATTTTCGACTTATGAGTGCACATTGGCCAAGGATTTCATTATCAACTTAACTGAATGAAATGTAGATCAAATCTCTTACTATCTAAGAATGATGAATCATCTATTGATCATTCACAACTTTCATATGATTCTTGACATACTCGAACGATGTTGTATTAGCGACCCTTGGTAGAGCAACATCCAACATCACCAAAGTATGTTTGTCCTCATATAAGACACTATAATGACATCAAGTCAAATGACCAATTCCACTACCGAACGTTAGAGATTAACCATGACATTTAGATAGTTATCCATGTGGATTCTCCCAGCGGGTTTCCAATGTTTTGTTCTATAACAAAATATTCACGTGTTCATTCAAGTGTCACCACACATTCGTTTGTGAGATCAACTACTTACTTTACAAGTAAGAAATGCCACACTTGGTGGTCTATCCGTAATAACGATATCCGTATCTCGTTATTACATACGACCACAGACGATTTAAGATTCAGCCATATGTAATTTGTATCTCGCAATCACAACTCATTGTGATTAACAAATCACCAAGACTTGAATCTACGAATTCTATTATTTAATTTATTAGAATATTAATTCATTTAAATAATAGATCTTGTCATAAATATGCATCGATTATATATATTAAAAGTGTTTAACCCCAAAGTTGATTGGATTTAGGGCATAAGACTTACAATTATCCCATTTAGATTCCATGTCAAACCACAATATCATATTTTTATTCTTCGTTCAAATCAACACCTAATTACTCCTCATAATTAAAACAAATAAAAGGGTTATCATCACACAATATTACTCGTGCAATATGATTTATAAGAACCTCAAAACGTAGTTGGCTCCCTTACCAACCTGATACGATAAAAGAAAAGAATGTAATATTGAAACTTGTTAATTATAATGGTATATGCATAACCTGCTCATTAATACTCATTGATTTAACCAAATGTTGAAAACGGAATGTGCTAGGTTTTAATTTGTATTGGCTATTTTTTAGACAAAAGTATTATTATAAAAAAAGTTATGAAAGTCAAAGAAATTAATTGGTTAGTTGTTTAGATGGATAGGGAGTCTTGGAGATCAATTATGGAACGAGGAAAATAGGAATCCCACTTTGGCTAGCCTACAGTCCAAGTCTCGCTCGAGCGGCCTCATTACAAAATCAACAGAAAGTTGTTGTTCGACTGTTACTTGCCTCTCACTCGAGCAACAGATCGTCGCTCGATGGCCGCTCGCTCGAACGACGGCGTTATCCGGCAAAAACCTTGTTCTCTAGTTTAATCTGTTTTCTAAGCCGAAATAACCCCAAACTCTCCAAACTATAAATACCCGACTTCTATTTCTTCCAAAGTGTGGTTGATCATTATAATACACTTTCATAAAATCATTCAATGATCCAAGAGCATATATAAACATTGAGATTAATCATTTGATTTTTGAGATAAATCAACCACTGGGTTTTTGAGAAAATATTGAAATTTCATATCGAAACACCTACTTCCTAAATAGCTTTCAGGTTTTTTGGAGATTCAGGAAAGTGTACCAAAAGTCTAGGAATATTACAAGAAGGATGAGTTCTTGGTTAATCCATAGGAAGATAGACAATTTCAGAAGATTGGGATCTGGTGCGGGGAAGCACTGTCCAATGGGTCGTGGAGATTGTAGGATTTATGTCAGGAGTCTAATGAGAATTCTAGACTAGATCTTACTGTAAGTTCATATTGTCTATAGTGGATACTACGGCTTGGTCCCGGAGTTTTCTACCTAATTAAGCGTTTTCTCCTTCATCAATTTTTTGTGTTGTTTATGTTATTGATTTCATACAAATCGATAATTCAACATAGGGTGGTTAATTCATTGTGAACTCGATCTAAATTAGTTAATTATCGTGACTTGTTGTAATATTAATTGACAATATTTTCAATTTCGTATTTACATCTATTCAGGCCCTCTAGGTGTTGTTAGGGTCAAACCTGTGTGACTTTCAAGTGGTATCAGAGCTCAAATTTGATTTATGTGACCGTCATATTTTGATGCCAGTAACTACACCTATTGGAAAGTTAGAATTAGAGTTTTCTTGAAATCGATAAATGAGCGTATTTGGTTTAGCGCAATGAATGGTTGGACTGTCCTTTCTAGCACCATTAAT
Source organism: Fraxinus americana (assembly GCA_035079005.1). Taxonomy (NCBI): domain Eukaryota; kingdom Viridiplantae; phylum Streptophyta; class Magnoliopsida; order Lamiales; family Oleaceae; genus Fraxinus; species Fraxinus americana. The sequence goes on from CM068715.1 coordinate 2,356,954, forward strand.
AGTGTTGTCACCCCCACTTCTGTTGCTAATTGGTCAAAGACTAATTTCAATGAGTGTGATTGGAATAGTAAGACTTTACATGCTTTATTTATGGTTGTGTCACCAAAAGAATTTATGCGTGTGTCTATGTATGAGGTTGATAAAGAAATTTGGGATATTTTACGAACCACGCATGAGGGAACTCTGGCTGTTAACAACTCTAAGTTATAGATGTTAACCACTAGGTTTGAAGAGATTAGGATGAAGGATGATGAAATCTCCGATGACTTCTATTCTAATTTGAATGACATAGTTAACTCTAATTTCAACCTTGGTGAGAAAATTCTGGAAACTAAGGGTATGTTCTATTTGCTGTTTTCAGGCTATTTTCAGTTTTTAGTTTTCGAAAACACTGAAAAGACGTTTACTTACCTATTTTCAGAACAAATTTTCAAAAACGAGTTTAAAATTTACAAAAAAAGGGAAAAACTCCAAAAAGGTCATTTTGGCTGTTTTCTGTTAAAATCAAGCCAAAATTTCATTTTTTTTTTATTTTTCAAAATGACAAAAAGAACGTGTTTTCAGCAATCTCAAAATGAACACTCAAAATACAAAACTCAAAATGAATTCAAAACTCAAAACTGAAATACGAAGAGAACAACCCCTAAGATTGTTCAAAAAGTTCTTAAATCCTTACTTGTTAATTATCGTGACTTGTTGTAATATTAATTGACAATATTTTTAATTCCACGTTTACACATATTCACCACATCTAGGTATTGTTAAGGTCGAACCCGCTTGACTTTCATAACGAAACAAGGATCTCGTTAAATCTAGATGAATATTAAAGATTAATTTCAACAAAATTTAAATTCTAGCCATGCATAAAGCACAAGACAAAATTAAGTCCCTATTTGACATTCATTATTTAAAAATCATTTTTTCTAAATATTCATTTTTAACCATACATTTACCCAATAAAATATTTTACGCGTAAATTCAAAAAAATTTCCTACTTTTTAATCACGTATTTTCCTAAAAATTATTATTAAAACATTTTTTTTTTCATAAATAATGATGGTGAAACATGGCTAAATCAAACTAAATTAACAATTAAGTGATAAAAGGACATTTCAAAATCTTGGAGATCCAACTAGCTGCCCTCCTACTTTCAACTCTTTTTTCTATTTTGAAGGGGAATTTTAAAGAGTAATAAAAGACAAAGAGCATGTTTACCAAAGCTGAAAACTAAGTTAAATTTATTTATTTTTAACTAATTTTTTGTTTCTGAATATGTTTAGATATTTTATCTTTTTATTTACTCAAAACCGAAATGGTTACTTATTAACTATAATAGTAAGATCTCAACTTACTTTCAAAATAAGGAATTTATTTATTTTTAGCTTTGACAAAAATATTATCTATTTCAAAACTTGATTGTTTATTAAAAAAAATTCTTTTAAGCTTAGCCAACACATGTACCAATTAGTTTCTCTTGTCAGAGGGAAGAAATTGCGGAGTCTCCAAAAAGGCAAGAGGAAATTACATATACTTTTTAAAAATCAGGTGCAAAATTTATTTATTCAAAAATCAGGTAATATAAAAACCCTAACCCTAATCCCCAAACAAAACCTAAATCTATTCTTTCCTCCTCCTCTTCGATTATCGTCACACACACACTCTCTCTCTCTACCACCTCCCTCTCCCTCACAGTCGTCGCCATTGAGGAGAGCCCGCCGTCGGAGAGTCGAGCAGCGATGACCAACCTTACACAGATCTCCCTCACCGCCGTGTGAGATTCCAACCTCGCGCAAATCTCTCTAATTTCTTGGACGAACTGTGTGAGTGGAAACGGCGGGGCCTTGAATCTCACCCGCCAGACTTGTTATCCGGCCACTCTGGTTTCACACTGACGCAGATCTCTCTAATTTTTGGAAAGAAATGTTATTCGGCCACTTTGGTTTCACACCAGCGCCGCGATTTCTGGTGGTGTTTATGTGATGTGGTGTTGCTTGAAGATATTTAGAGCGACGTGTGGTTTTCATGCTGATGTGGTTTTCAACAGTAGCGGAGTGGAGGCGTGGTGGTGGTGGTGGTGTTCGTCGGGCTGCAGTGGGGGTGTTGATGCTGGTTGTAGTGGTGTTTGATTAGTTGTGTGTGGTTGGATGCGGTGGTGGTGGGTGGGTGCGGTGCGGTGCGGTGGTATTGACGGCGTGGTGGCGGCCCTGTCGGTGTGTGGTGTTGTGATGTTATTGTTGGTGGTGGTATGTGGTTGGATGCGGTGGTGTGGGTGTGTGTGCGGTGCGGTGCGGTGCGGTGGTATTGACGGCATGGTGGCAGCATTGCCGGTGCCGGCGTGGTGTTGTGATGTTATTGTTGGCGGTGGTGATTGTGGGGGTGGTGGTGTCTGGTCGCGGTGGCAGAGGCGACTGCGGGATGAAGAGTGTTTGTGACCACTATTTGGTTTATTTGTGACCAAGTATTGGTGGTGAATCGGGATTAGGGTTGAGTTTTTGGTGTATGTGACATATTATTTGTTTATCTGTGACTAATTGTTAAATCATGACCTTAAAATCTAATAATTTGTGACTAAAAAAATAATTTGTAACAAAAAATTTGAGGGTTAATTTCACAAATGGTCACTGAAGTTACAGTAAAATAACAAAATGGTCACTGAAGTTATAAAATTGCACTAACGGTCACTCAACTTACACTCACTTTCAAAAATGGCCACTGAGCAAAATTAAGGGACTTATTTGTTCTAATTGAAAACTGAAATTAACAAAACAAGGCCCTTCAAAATTGGAGGGGCTGAAGTGCAATTTCCACTTGGATAAAACACCCAATCCCTTCCCTTCCCTTCCCTTCCCTTCCCTTCCCTTCCCTCCTCGTCTCTGATCTCCATCTCCCTCCCCGTCTCTAATCTCCCTCCCCAAAATCAACAACCACCAGCAGTCGCCGTAAGCCACATCACCGACGCCCATGTCCACCACCAATAGACAGCAAGAAGAAAAAAGTAGGGCAGTTTTGACGTCAAATGGCTAAAATTGGGCAGATTTTGATTAAAGAAATTGGAGCAAGTAATGGATCAATCGATTCAATTGAGGAGTTACCCAATATTGTATTGACCTGCTGAAGGTTTTACTGGGTCCAATTTGTAGCAATAACATCACTTTGTCTGTCAATTGGAGGTGGATTCACTGAACTTATACGCCTGCGTGAGGGGATGGAATTTGGGCCTAAAAATTTTGAATTGCTGCACTATTTGATGATATGAAACCATGGTTGGATGCGCCTTGGAGTGTAGAAGAGGTCGATATGTGTTGGGCGTGATGGGTGTGGTCGGAATAGTGGTTGTCGCCAAGTTTTTTGGCTGCGAACTGTGAGGATTTTGTGGCTATGGGGGTGCATTTGGGGGCGGCGTGAGGTTGGGATTGTGGTTGGGATTTGTTGGGCGGGTGAGGCCGATACCGGTGGTGGTGATACTCGACGGTCTGAGGTGGAAGTCGATGGTGACGGAGATGGGAAGTTCTGCCGGTATTGGTTCATCTTTGATGTTCAGCCCCTCCAATTTTGAAGGGCTTTGTTTTGTTAATTTCAGTTTTCAATTAAAACAAATAAGTCCCTTAATTTTGCTCAGTGACCATTTTTGAAAGTGGGTGTAAGTTGAGTGACCGTTAGTGCAATTTTGTAATTTCAGTGACCATTTTGTTATTTTGCTGTAACTTCAGTGACCATTTGTGAAATTAACCCAAAAATTTGAACATATGTGATCGATACATAAATTGTGACTTATAAATTTTTCGATATGTGACAAATGAAATAAACTGTGACATGTAAAATTTTTGATTTGTGACATCGAAATAATATGTGACCAATTAATTTGATAATATGTGACCAATAAAAAAGTTGTGACCTACAATTATATATCTGTAATCATTAATTATAGAACTGTGACTTTATTACATTTAATTAATAAAAATACATTTAATTAATAAATAAATACCTGATTTTTGCATTTTAAAACTTAAAACCTGAAAATTGAATTGGTGATACTTAACACCTGATTTATGATTTTTTCCCAAAAGGCAACATAGTTTTTGTAGTCAGCCAATATAGATACGAATTGCTTAGAGCGCAACCCACTTTGTGAGCATGACCACGATAATTGACTAGGCTCGAGCCCATTGGATCAAAATTTCAATAAGGAAAACATTAAAAGTTTGGACCATTTTTAGGAGCTTTTAATGAAAAATCATACTAAGGCACCGTTTGGTAACCATTATTCTAGAAAAAAATGCATTCTTTGTGTCAAATCACACCTTTTTTGTGGTTGAAAATAAAGGAAAAGTTATTGATGTGATGGAAAATATTATTTTATTGATGAATGTGTGGTTGAAAATTAGTAGAAGAATGAGAATGAAAAAAAGAATGGATACCAAACAGAGGCTAATTGTAACATATTACTAGACCCCTCTTTGATATAGCTAAAATTTAAATTTTTAAATAATGTCATGAAATTGAACAAAGTGAACTAGATTGAGACAAAATTAAAGTATAATGACCTAATTAAAATGAAATTAAAGTACAATGACTCAATTGACACAAAACGAAGTATAATTACCAATTGAAAATTGAGTGAAAGTACGGTGCTCGCGAATGAAATCAACCCAACGATATTAGTATATAAACATAACGATGCATGTAAATATCCTCCATTTGGACGAGAAATTCATTTATCCCCTTTAAAAAAGAAGAAAAAGGAAAAATACATATAAATATCTTATGGTTCGAGATGATACTAAATGATAGTCAAAATTATTACATACTAAGAGCTTGTTTGGGAGGGATTAAAATCAGATTAAAATTGAAAATATAGCCGTTATTGTTGACTTTTATTAGACGGGTGAGACCCAATAACGGCCATATTTTCAATTTTAATTGGATTTTAAGCCCTCCCGAACGGGGCCTAAGCGTGTTCGGTAGAGATTAAAATTGAAAAACTAGTCGCTATTGTTGACTTTTATTAGACGAGTGGAACCCAATAACGGTCATATTTTCAATTTTAATTGGATTTTAAGCTGTACCGAACAGGCCCTAGATATTGTAGATATGTAACGTTCATTTCGACAGGTGGATCATTCGCATCACCATATTAATAAATTTTAGCATATAAATACAAAAAATTATTATTATTTTTGTCACTTTTGGTCCACTTAGATTGATAATTTCGTCTTTCTTCAACCTATCATTTTATGATTTTTGTTTTGGGCAAAGTATGAAGAGTATGTCTGCCCACAAAAGAATCTTAATTTTTTGCTCCACCCACCCTTACCTAAAGTTAGTACCTAGGGCTTGCATGTGACATGTCATTTTCCTATCCATTCATTTTTGGCAATTGGTTGGATAATTTAAAAAAAAAAAAAAAAAAAAATATATATATATATATATATATATATATATATTATTTTTTAAAAATATGTTCGGTTGCATACATTGAATCTTCAATTCAATGAAAAAATCAAGTTTCAAGAAGTTCGACCGGCCAACAAAAGGTATCAAAATTTTCTAACTCCGGATGAAAATATATGAAGTGTACGAAAATGCTCCAATTCAACTCAATTATACCTCATTTAAGAGTATTTAATCAATAAGTCATGTCAAATTAATACGTAACACCCTATTGTTAAATTATATTATTTATACCGTTGTCTCGAACTTGACTCGCTTTTTTAAGCAAAAGAGAAAGGGAAAGAAATATTTACACCAAGCGAAATCAATAGACAAATCCTTTTAAGAAAATCAATAAAAAGAGTCACATTTTTTCAGTTCGAACATTGAGATTAATAAATTGGAGAAAATTAAGATAAATGCATCATATGACTCGAATGTAGTCGATTCCTTAATCCATCCATTGCTTCCGCTCATGTTTAGTTACTATTTACAAACTGTTTATAATCGATTAAATCACTTTTTATTCATATATTTCGTAGGAATTGAGACTCATAAGTTCTAAATACTTATTCATCACTTGCTTTTATTTATTTTGGAATTAAACCGACTTCCCAAACATGATTTTAGCGAATGCACAACAAATAAATTAAATCTAGCAAGTGAACATTTTCAATATTCAAAATTTTAGCTTCCAACATTACTTTGATGTGCTTAGCTGAATTGACAGATTGTTAAAAAATTTTGATATTCATTTGTGTATCAGAATTATATTGTTCAGATCTTTTCTCATTTTCATTCGTAGGAGTCTCGAGTCCCAACTTTTTCTTCAGAAAGGACTTCCCCAACTCAACTTCTGTAATCACACATTCTTGTACGTTCCAATCAAAGCACTAACGAGGCATGAATAAACTCAACCTTCATGACTCGATTCACTCGATTACAAAAAAAAAAAAAGGTGCCCCGGGACACATTCAAGATGGCAAAGACAGTGCAAGGCTGGGCTGCAACCCCAGTGTGGGGAGTTCAAATCACGGAAGGAGCAGCCAAGTGTTGTAATACCCAAACCATGTGGTGGAGCAGCTTGGTGATGTAAAAACCGGTTGTAGGAGGACTCCATTGGGGCCAGGAGTATAAAGCTTGCATGGACACTGGCTTGATTGGGCATAACCCGCGATTAACCTCCGCTCAGAGTTGAGGCACCGGTGATGGGCGGTCCAGGATATAGTTTGATGTAAGTTGAGATACCTGGGTATAAAAAAAAAAAACTGATAAAGTTTGGGTCATTTTCACCTGTCATGTAAATCAATAACTGGCAAATGGCATTGGGCTATTTTTGAATAGTTGAGACCCGTGACAACCTTTTTTATAAGTAAATTGATTTGTCATTGTTACAAAAGCTTCTTTCTATTCACATGCGGCTATATAACAACCAGACAATTCTCGTACGCATTCATAATCCAATGTAGATTCACTGTCTTTTTCTCAATATGCCCTTCATTTTATTTTATTTTATTTTATTTTTTTTTTGAGGAAATTGTAAAAAATGTCCACTTTTACATTTCATTTACAAAAGTGTCCAAAATTTCTTCAATATCCATTTTACTATAATATAGACCAAAATGCCCTTATTAACAATTTAAAATTTCACAATGAAGACAAAATTATTTATATAATTAAAAATTGTATTGACCAATAATAACTTGACACATAATCTATACTACTTATTTTAAAAAATATCATGTCGAAAATGTTATGAAATGTTCGCTTTTCCCTATAAGTGGGTAAATAAAATTTTTATGAAATGTTGAGAAGTACACTTCAAATGTTGAAAATATTATGAAATGTAGAAAACTCTCATGTTCAAAACGAAATTTCTTTCAAAACAAATGAAGCGTCAAGTATCAAGATAAATATTATCTAAATGTCGATAATGGCTTTTAAAATGTTAAAAGGTCATGAAATGTCAAGAATAACAACTATTAAACTCAACTTATGAACAAAAACAAATTTTTAAATAATAATTACCTTTTAACGAGAATTGTGGAAAGCCTAATCAACTGCAAATTTGGATGAAATTAAATTTTTCGAAATGAATTTATATGATTTTCTTATGAATTGGATGCATCTAATTTTTTTTTTATGTATTAGCTAATACTAACGTAGTTTCTCATAGAAGCTACTTGTTCTTCTCGAAATTCGTGACAAAGTGAAAAAAATTTGCTTTTTCATTGAGGTGTATAATAGACAATTTGGTATCAAATTTGGCCATTTTTGTAAGAGTTATAAAAAATAGACACTTTTCAATCGACAAGCATGGAATTGGCCATTTTCATAAATTCACCCCCCTCCCCTTTTATTCTATCAGTTTTTTATTCCTATTCATTATCGAGTAGGCGCAAAAAATTTTCTCGTCGAGTTTTAGCATTTCCCTATGAATTTATCCGATATATAATTTTCTTATGATAAAAAGATCGAGTCACTCTTTTTTCCCGAAATATCCGTCTTTCAAAATCAATTTTTTTTAGAATTGAACTAATTTTGAGGATTATTGAATTAACACGAGAATTGAAAGTCGCATAGCTCCTGTTTGCCAAAAATTAAAAAGAGTTTTTTTGGGAAAATATCCTATTAAAAAGTAGGAAAACACTTTATATTTACGTGTAGAATTTTTTTTTTTTTTTTTTGTGAAAATGTGTTATTAAAAATTAGTTTGCAAAGAAATTTTTTTGTAAGAATGATTGTTAAACAGATGCTAAGAATCTTTATTTTTTCCTCTAATTTTTTAGTGAGAAAATATTTCGATATGTAATAAGATCACAACCTTCACGTTTTAGATTAGTCCTTCGGTGAACAAAAAAAAATGTTATGTACTTAAATAGTAATATTGTGCAAATACTACATAATTTAGCCCTTGTTTGGGCTCTATTTTTTGGAAAAAATGAATTTGGGAATAGTGATTTTTTGAAAAATGTGTAGTTAAAAATTAAAGAAATTTTTTCGATTTACATGTAATAATATTAATTAAAGGAGAATGTGTGATTGAAAACGAGTTTTGAAAAAATGACTTTTTTAAAAAATGAGGATCAAACATAGGCTTCGATAAACGGTTGTATTCACATTTACTTTGAAAGTCGAACATTTTTTCTACTTCTCTACATTGTATGCTTACTGTGCTGTATTAAAATTTAATCAGATTACCATTCACCCATCTAATATAGTATCATACTATTCTCTAAAAAACGACAACATTATCTCAAATTTAAATCGAGATTTGAGTTGTTAAAGTTTTCCATAATTTTGTCGAGAGCTTTATTTGAAATTACCTATAAAGTGAGGATCTTAAATGCGTGCATTTAATTGAGTTAGGTCACTTTTTATTAATGAGTAGATGCACCATGTTGATGAAAAGAAAGAAAGGAAAAAAATCTATGATTGATTTGGATATCATTGAAAATTACCTGGCTTTTTCGTAAATACTATGTTGCAAATTCTATTCCTGAGTTGACAATCCAAATATAAATACTATAGCCCCGTTTGGTGCACATTTTGAAGGTAAAAATACATTTTTACTGTTGATGTGATGTGGATTATGTGGTTAAAAACGAAGGAAAATTATTAATGTGATGAAAAATATTATTTTATTGAAGAATCTGTGGTTGAAAATGAATAGAAGAATGAAAATAAAAATGTGGACCAAACAGTGTCTATGTTTGATTTACCATAGAAATATAACAAGATCTTGTTTGGTCTTTATCAATCTTATCTAATTATATATATGTAAAAATTTTCTTAATCTCTTCTATTAGAATGAGAAAACTTTTAGAATACAAACATGAATTTTTAGTACAACACGTGTCTACTTTTCGACCATTAGGTTCAGTCCTAAGCTCGACCACCTTAACTATTGAGTTCATTTAGTCGAGAAGAATGTGTTCTAAGCCCTTGTTTTGTGGGCATTTTTTTTAGGAAAATTTTGTTTTGAATGGTGAACTTTTAGAAGATATGTGATTAAAAAGTAGGGAAAAATTTAGACTTATGTATAAAATATTTTATTATGTGAATGTGTGGTTGAAAATGAATATGTAGAATTTTTTTTTTTAAAGAATGGAAAATAAACAAGGACTAAGGGCATCTCCTATGACAACACCAAAACACCATATTTCACCAAAATTTGGTGCAAAAGTGTTGAAATATGGCACCATTTTGGGAAAATGGTACAAAGTCCAATTTGCTGTTGGAAGGTATTTGTGTCATATAATTTTTAATATTATTATTATTATTATTATTATTATTATTATTATTATTATTATTATTATTATTATTTGTATTTAAAGTAAATTTTAAATGTTGAAAATAATAATTATTGAATTAATTAAAATAAGAATAAAAAAATTTAAAAATAACAAACACGATTATTTATAGTTCTTTGTACAATGTTTTAATAATATATTTATTAATGAATTTAATATTTTCCTTAATTAACATAATTATTTATTTAGTAATTTATGTATTTCTAAAATAAATAAATAAATTATTAAGAAGAAAAAAAGACAAAAAAATGATAAAACACTGTTCAATTGGTGTAATGGTTGGAGATGAATTTTAGTTTGGTGCAAGATTTTGTGTAAGATTTGGTGCAAAATAGTGCAAATTTTGGTGCAACACTGAAGATAGCCTAAAAATCTCCAAAAGAGACCAATACACCAAAAAATGGTGCAAAGTCAATTTTACCCTTTGCTTTTATTTTCCGAACAAATTTATTAAGGGTATTTGTGTCATTTGTGTTATATATTTTTTAATACCACAAATTTTATCAATATTATAATAATAATTATTGTTGTTGTTGTGCGCATTTATAGTAAGTTTTAATAATGTAAAATAATTATTTTACGTAATTATTTATTTAGTAATTTTTGTAGTTGTAAAATAAATAAATAAATAAATAATTTTCGAAATAAATAAATTGTTAAGAATAAAAAAATGAAAAAAAATGATTAATTACTATTCATTTGGTGTAAATTTTGGCTGGTTGGAAATGATTTTTATTTTAATTTGGTGCAAGATTTATTATAAAATGATATAGATCTTGTTTGGTAAGGATAATTTTTGGGGGAAGAATTGATTTTTGAATAGTGATATGATGGGAAATGTGTTATTAAAAAAGAAGAAAAAATTATTGATGTGATGGAAAATATTATTTTATTGAAGAATGTGTAGTTGAAAATGAGAATTGATTTGAAAATCAATTAAAACTTATTTCAAATTTTGGTGCAGGGTTGAAAATAGTCCAAATAAACAAAGTGTTTGTTTGGTAGAGATTTTTGGAGGAAGAATTGATTTTTAAATAGTGATATGATGGGAAATGTGTGGTTGAAAAAGAAGAAAAAATTATTGATGTGATGAAAAATATTATTTTATTAAAGAATGTGTTGTTGAAAATGAGAATTGATTTACTGTAGAATCTGAGAATCAAAAACAAAACAGGCCCAAAATGGAATATTAGGAGGGTATAACTGTCCAAAACAGAAAGGAGAGCAAAAAATGTTTGTCCTGATGATCAATGTCGTAATCAGGAGCTTTCGTTGCCGATTCCTGCCCATTTACACATAACTCTCTTCCCCATGATGTAACCCAACCCAACCCACCCCGCCCCGCCCCGCCCCACCCCGCATATAGATACGTCGATATGTACACACACGCGCGCACGCACACATATACGTTCATAAAGCGTTGAATGGGATATTGATTATAGAATGTGGTTGAAAAGAAATAAAAATTGAACTTTGACTTGAAATCTCTGGTTTTTTATTTTGTTTGTTCTGAAATGGCGGTTAATTCAAGTAAAGAGGTGAGATTTTTCGTTTTCTTAACATGGATTTCTTGTTATTGTGTATTTTTTGCTATAAAATTACTTTTTTTTTTAAACTTCATTGTGTGATTTAATTTTGTGGTTTCTACATTTACTTTCTTGCAATGTAGAATTCTTTCTTGTATAAGGCTGCCTGACTAAGACCGACCGGCCGAACAGAGACGAAAGTCGACCATAGTGATCTTTATTTTTTGGTGATTCTGTAGTTTTTCCTTGAGTTTCTCTAGTTTATTTATAGGTGGAACGGAGTCGGAGTCCCATTGCTGTTAACTATTTAAACACAATGCACACTGGGTGTGGGGTTCGGGAGAGGAAAAATACTTGACCAAAGTGCACACTGGCTGTGTTTGTGCTTTTTTTTTTTTTTTTTTTGGGGGGGGGGGGGAGTGGGGGGGTGTAGGGAGGGAAGGGGGTGAGGAGAATTTACTGCAGCAGCTTTGTTTTTCTTCTTGGATTATGAACACGAAATTTCAATCTTGTTTTCAGAAGATATGAAGAGCAAATTCTCAGGAATAACCGAACGGTTACTGGATTTTGAAGCTTAAAAATTCTTGGTAATAACACAATGCAGATATTTCCTGAATTGTGCTCAAAATATAAAAGATACTATTAAAAATATAATGCAGATATCTCTTGTTTGGGAAAATATTTTGGCCGGAAAAAATGAAGCAGAAGTGTAGTTAGTCAGCTAATTTTAGCTTTCCTTGTATGGAAATGTATCATTTGCAAACTTTATTGAATTCACATTTCTAATCCTGGATTTATAATTTCTTGCTTAGTACTCTTTTGTTGGTTTTTCTGTGTTCTAAATGATTTAATATGAAGTAACATTTCTGCAACATTGATCTACTACCATGATGCAAATTTGATGTTTATGTTTGTTCTTGATTAACATGGAAATGTTCTTATAATGTAATTTGATGATAAAAAAAATAAAAATAAAAAAATCATTTTGTAGCCATTATTTATGTTTTTTCTATGATATTTCTGCTAAAATGTTTCTCGAAAAAATGGGAACTCAAATTGATGGAAGAAATGCATTAGCACATTCTTTTACCTTCTTCACCTTAAAAGTATTGATTTCTACATTTGAGGCATGAGTTGTCTTTGTATCTGAACAGGGCAAGCCTCAAAATTCGCAAGACATTTTGATGAAAATAATTCATCTTACTAAATATTTGCACTGCTTCCAAATTCAATTTTTGGTGCATTCATAGTAACTTTTCAATGTTCACTTGTGAATTTATTTGTGAATGTTTATTTTTGACAAGTGAAACTTCACGGTAGGTGTTAATATATATAACCTTTCTGCTGCTCTTAGCTTGATTGATAGTTTGAAATTCTGTTCTGCATCTTTTTCAATTGGTACTGTTTGACAGAGTCGTCACAAGGAAACTGATCATTTCTGGGTTTTTTTTCATGCAATGAATGATACGTTTTCACATTTAATTGGTTTTACATTTAGTATTCATCTAATTTCAAACTGTGGGTAAAATAGAACTCTGGAATTGTTATTTAAATACCAAGCAATTTTCATTGAAATAAAAATGTGCATGTATTTCTGTGTCCTAGTGAGTTCGCCTGCATCAGTCACTTTGTCTGCTTCGTTGTACAAATTTTTTGTTTTTCCTTTTTGTACCTTGTAATGGATTTTTTTTCCTCCCATGATTTATTTTTGAGATTTAACTTATTTAAACTACATGATTTTAGTTTACCCTTCTTTTCCCTGCTGCCTTGTACTGTTTTATTATAGTCATAAACTGTATATGTAATAAAAAACCAACAAATTACAATAATTCTGTGCTTTCTTCTTCAGTGCCAAAAGCATCACGTTGTGGGGTTACGTGATGAAGGAACTGCCAACCCCGAGTCCAATCCACAATTGAATGTTGTCAGCCATATGGAAAATCTTAATACAATGAAAAGTGAGACGCACTTCAATGCTGAATCAGATTTTCAAAATGACTCAAACCTAAAGATGGATGAAGCAAACAATTATGTACCATGCATTTTGGATGATGATATTGAGAAAGGAAAACCGCACAACCCTATATCCAATGATGAATCTGTTGTGAATTTGAAGACTGATGATTCCTTAGTAGTAAGTTCTTCATCCACACGATACTGAGTTTATTTCTTTGGAGTCTGCACAAGATACCATTGTAAAATTGGAGTCATTTTCAGTGTCCCACTAGTGAGCTGCATTGTTGATTTGTAAACTTTTTGGTCAACCATTAAAAGCATCTTATTGAATCATCCCCATGTTATGCGATTTAAATTGATAATTAACTGCTGTGCAGAAGGCATTGCAGAGAGAGATTAGCTTACAGTTAGGAGGAAAATTCATGCAGCTCTTGATGAACCATGGCCCTGAGTTACCCAAGTTCGCTTCAAGAGGTAGTTATCGGCTAACACAATCATTTTGACCCTTTTTTTGGTGAACAATAGAATTATTTTGGGATCTTTTTATCCGTTTGAATGATTTTAGTGGCATCCACATCTTTTCAATTATTATATAAGCCCGTGATTCAAGAATTGGCATCCTCTTCTTCGTTTCTAACTTGTTTAATGTGGAATGCATACCTTTATTAGAGAGATGTGATAAACTCAGTACAAGTTCATGTCTGAAACTTCTTCCTGACCGACTAATGAGGTATTATAGACCCCAAGTTTGGAAAATTCGCTATATTACCCAAATAGGAGACAAGTTGTTACTCATTATCCTTGTACGTGCTTGTTTTGTAGTGGTTATATGCCGTGGGTTCTACAGAATGTGTGGATGATAAGCGCATAGTACATTGTGGATTCTACAAAATGTGTGAATTTGATTAGCTTAAAAAAAATTGAAATTTGCCAAACACACTGTTAAGCTTGTTATCATCTTTCTCAGTCATTAAAGACAAAACTTTTTCATGTCATGGTCAGGCAATAGGGCTGGACATTTATGAGAAAATACACGTCAATATTATTTATTTATTTTTAACAATTTTTTTTGTTGGAAATGGAAACTTTTAAACATTACTAATTGTATATACTGCAATCTCAACATTTATTGTGTGAATAAAATTCACTTGCTTATGAGCTTTTTTCCTGTATTGTGAAACAGATAAATATCTGATCGACAGAGTTTATGATACGCCTGCTAACAGATCAAGGAAATACAAGCGTTCTGCTTCCTTTAATTCAAGACGAGTTGTTCTCCTATTCTCAGTCTTGTAAGCATAATCTTTACCAAACACTTTATTTAATAGCCCCATTTTTCAATTTTATTACCGGTCCAAATAATTCCTCCATTATTGAGATGGGTCAAGTGCACAAGGCAAAGTAAAATAAATTGAACAAAGAAACAATAAAACATCCAGTGCACTATCAACTGTTAAAATCATCCTTTATTGTTATAGTAATTGATAAAAAAAATAATAAAAAATTGGATGTATCTGATCGGAGAGGCCAAAAGGATTTATGTAGCTAACTCCAAGTTTATTGTGAATAAGGGTTAGTTTGTTAACTATTTATTTATTTATTTTGCAGATCTATTATGGGAACGATAATCCTAATATATCTGACACTAAGAGTGAGGCAGATTGGCGATGGGTCTGGTAATGTTTAGCGTATTTTTGTCATGCCAACTTTTACGAACTTTTGTGAAAGAATCCTGTTAGGTACTATTTGTCTTTTCTATTCCTTTTGCTTTTGTTTCTCTGGTGTATATACTTCATCAATGTACATAAATTGAGAGTCTGGAAGTACATACACTAGCTGTTTCATTTGATTTTTGTATACAAATTTCCAGTTTCATTCTTTGTGATTTCTGCAAATTTGTTGTGGGAAGGTTATTTGAATTTTTTTTTTTTTAGCCTAATTGTTAGTCATACTGTGCATCGTCTAAATTGGTTAGATTTTTGTTTTTTTTGTTCCGGCAACTCCATCCTTAGTTGACATTTTTACGCGACAACCTAAACAGAGATGGCGGTTTTGGCATTGTCCCTTACCTCTGTCTATGTAGGGAATGGCAGTTTTCGCATTGTCCCTTACCTCTGTCTATGTAGGGAATGGCAGTTTTCGCATTGTCCCTTAACTTTGTCTATGTAGGGAATGTCTATGTAGGGAATGAGTTGATACAAATAGGTGGGGGCGTTTGAGTGCCCTTTATATTTTCTTTCGACATACTATCTTGAAAAGGCTCAACACAAATCACTCGCTTCTTTTGGGGTAAGTTTGTTCCGTAAACTAAACAAGGTTGATTCTACGAGAGAAAAGAGACGTGTAAGAAAATTTGTTATCATATTGAGTCCATACATTTCCCATTACTTACGTGCAAAAGTGATTCCTGCAGCAGTGGTTAGCAAAGTGAGAAGACTTTAAACCATTAGAGCATGAGCATTACGAGTGCCATTCTGCTCGGTGGCAAAGTTTCAATAGCTAAAAGCATCGCTAACTTGAACTAACATGGACTCATATAATCCAGTGTTAGCGAGGAGATCGATCACCCTGCAAGGATGACTAATATCAAAATAGTATTGTGAAGAAAATGTGATAAGAACCCCATCGAAGAGTGAAATAGAATGAGCAGATATGCAAACATAAGTCTTTCAAAAAAATTTGTAAGTAGAAGTAAAGGAATAAACCCGTCGTTCATAGAATTCAAACACAACACACTAAAGAAAAACTCGATTTCTAAACCTATGAACTTAGCAGCCCGAATTGAAATTCAACAGTTCACTTGCGATTTCGAATTTTTAGAATCTTTCTTGCTGATACTGCTGCAACCTCAAAACACTCAAAAAGTTGGAAATTTACCCAAACATTTAACTTTACCCAACAATTAGCTTGACGCCTTGACGCATTTAAGTGTTGGGTAAGTTTCCAACTTTTTTCGTAACCTTCCTTCTCCTAATGTACACTCTCTAGCACGCGCATCCACCTCCTTGTTGCTCCGTCTGGGATGTATTTGTAGACGGCTTCAAATTAACGTCGACCATATCTTCCTGTTTCGTGGAAGAATGAGTTGCCATTCCTGGCAGAGCAGCAGCTATTTTTCTAAACAAAGGCTGCAGTGTGGCTTGAATAAGATCCAAAAAGAAGATAAATCATAACTTATAAACTCGTTAAACAAGTTCCAGTCTACAAATCTATTCTAACTAAACAAATTCCAAGAATTTTAGGTGGGTGGATATTGTAATTCTTTCTACTTCTAGAGATATAATGATCCACACCATATTCTAACCTCGTAAGATGATACACACTAGCTAACAGTCCGCCAAGTGCAACATTAGAGGCACATTGGGAGCATAGATAAATGTAACCCATTCCAATTATATTACAATCAAGAAATATCTTCAGAGAGAACTTCTCTAAGAACTTAATATTTCTAGAAAGGATATTATCAAAGGCAGTATTCTGCAGAACTCAGATACACAATTGAGCAAAGAGGTACATTTACCTTTATATTAAAACCTGCTTTAGCACTCGTTTCTATAAACATGATTCCAGATTCACGAGCCTTCCCTTCTCCTTCCTCAATTGAAACTTGCCTGTTTATGCAGAACAATATAACGTTAGATCAATTCTGGAAAACGAATTTGTAAAGAATTTCTTGACTCGACTAATTCATTTGAACGAAAAGGAAAAGAAACTGCCGAATTGTCAATGTGACCTGCAACTAGATCGGAGGAAGCCTAAAGTCGCACCCTCAGCCTATGGGAGCATGACAAGATAAAGTGAATCACAATCAATATTTTTCCTCTCACCTTTTATCAACAAGATCAGTTTTATTCCCTACAAGAACAACAATGACATCACTCCCTCGTTCTGTACGTACTTCCTCAATCCACTTTGAAGTGTTCAAAAATGACTGTCGATCTGCGAAGGCATTAATTTATCAAAATAATTAGTTCAAGCAAGGATCACTAAATAACTAAAATAATTCTATATTACAAGAACTATGACTGACGATTAAAATTAGGTTAATAGAGACACATCAACAGAAAACTTCAAAATTTTGTTTCTTTTTTATGCATTATGTAGTAGGGAAGTATAACATCATGAGCTTGTGAAAGGAAACTCCCAGTGCTATTACTTACTAGAAACATCATAGACGATCACTGCTACAAAAGAATCCCTAATATAGCTTGGAATAAGACTCCTAAATCTCTCTTGACCAGCAGTATCCCTGTGACCATAAAAGGTTTTCGTTTCAAAGCGTGTAAACAAGGATGTATGATGCAGTGTTCAAACTTCAAGGTAAAATGTATAAGATATTAAGCCCCCGTTTGGCACCCATTTTTTTCTCATTCTCATTCTCATTCTTTTTCTCTTTCTTCATTTCAACCACACATTCTATCAATAAAATAATATTACACATAAACCTAAAAATTCTCCTTATTTTTTAACCACACATTCTTCCATCAATCACTATTCAAAAACATATTTTTCCACAATAATGGGTGTCAAACACCCCCTAAGTATGGTTAAATATTAGGATAATGCTATATGTACATAATGATGTATACAATAGTTTACATAATGCTGACATGGAAGAGAGAGAGAGAAAAAAAGAGATGAAAAGAAAAGAAACTTAGTTATTTTCGCTCTCTTTCTCTTCCATGTGATCATTATGTACAAATAGCATTGTCCTAAATATTAACATGTGACTGTGATTCATAAGCCAGTATCAGTAACATTAGGATAATGTTCTAACGTCTTCAGCCAAAATAAGGTAAAGAAAGACATGACTTGTGTATTTCGACTACAGCACCCGCTAATGCTATTCTTGCAGTGAGTCATCTGATAAGTTCACAAAACCAATTTTCATCCCCTCGACTTTCGTGAACATACCTTTCAAAAGGTACTTCTATGTTAATGGATAAATCCTACATTGATTAAATACCGAAATACGAGGACCAACGTATAAGGACTTGAGCTACCTCTCTTAATAAAGTTGATTTTTTAGAATAAAACCCTAAATCTTAATATGGTATCAAAGCCCATTAACCTCCAACGAGCAATTCGATCCGATTAGAACTCAAAGAACGATCACACGAATTATAAGATTGGTCAGCTCAAATGAGCTATCATCTTGCGGGGAGATATTAAGTAATAAATTTCAAATCGGTTAAATATCGAAATAAAAACCAACATATAAAAATTTGAATTATTTCTTTTAAAAAGGTTAACATTTTAAGATTGAACTCTAAGTCTTAAAATTCTATAAGGATTATTTTGCTTGGCCAGGGCCAGGCCATCCAGGGGGACCATGTGGCCATGGCTAAATAGAAGAGTCCATTCTATAATCCACAGCCAGAAAGGCAAGAGAAGAACGTAATATTATGAAATGCATACAGTCATGCTTATCTTTGACAAATCCAGAAAGAAGAATACAATACCAGAGCTGCAATCGAACTGTTCGATCTTCAAGGTACATTGTTTTCGACAAGAAGTCAATGCCAATAGTGGCCTGCATATGAAATTACAAAATTCAGACATATATAGGTTGACAGAATAGAACTGCAATCTTTTAGATCGTCATATCACCAGCCATTTATATAGATTTTCAGTTTAACTTCAAACTTCTATATTCCTGCATTTTACATAGATGAGTGCTTATGTATCAAAATCATTTAACCTGACATTCTTTATTTCACAATTTCAGAACTCAAGGTAACTATCTTTCTGCCCCAGCCTTACTCCAGTTTCCCTATCGGTCCACAACTAAAAAACAATTCTGATAAACTTTCACCACAAATGTTGAAAATTAAATTATTCAATACAATAGTAGAAAAAGATTCAAATTCACAACACCCTTCTTCCCCGTTAAACTTCTCTAACAATTAGGAATCAAATTAACCCCGAAAATCATATCATTTCTCCCTAAATACATGCAAATTCAGATCACAAAACATATATCCAAGAGCGATTCGCACAAACCTGATAAGTGGTGTCGAATTTATCATACATGAAACGGGTAATTATGCTCGTTTTTCCGACAGATTGGTCGCCGAGAAACACCAATTTGTACTTGGCTAAAGGAGACACCACCGCCATCTCTGTAATGAGTATATATAATTGTACTTATGTAGTTTGAATTGTTACAATCATATGCATATACGAATCAATTTATTCAGTGGTTTTTCTATTTTCCAGAAATGGAATGAACAGATCAGATCAGATCTGGATGTGAAAAAAGAAGAGAGAAAATTAAGGAAGAAGAATGAGAATTGGGAGGTGGGTTTGTATTGAATTTGTGAATTTATGGAAATTGTGTGTGTTTTAGAAAGAGCCAGTCATGCCATGCACTAATCAAGTAATTTAAATTTTCAAGAGGAAATTACATTGTATCTCAATATTTGTCTTTGTATTTACCAAAATGTCATATTTTTAAAGTATGTGCAAGATTGTCATTTTTTGACATTTTTGCCCCTGTAGATAAATTAAATACCTTACACATCATTCATTAAATGAGATTTGACATAGATGAGAAAAAATGTACCAAAATAGTATTATGTGTCAGGAATGTGTACTTTGTGGAAATAAAAAAAAAAAAAACAAAAAAAGCTAAAAGCTTGTTTGGGAGTGATTAAAATCAGATTAAAATTGAAAATATAGCTGTTGGAATTGACTTTTATTAGACGAGTGGGACCCAATAACGGCTATATTTTCAATTTTAATTGGATTTTAATCCTTCCCAAACAAGCTCTAAATCTCTAAACTCACTCCACCTCCCAAAAAAGAAGAAGAACGCAACCCCTGCTAACCCTACTCTCATTCGAACCCTTTTCCTGCTCACTCCCCTTGCATTCCAGTCGCCAGAAGTCTCCATTACCGTAGACTACCGCTGCCCAAAGAGAAGAATTGACTACATCGCCCAAAAGAGAAGAAAGCAACCCCTGCACTGACTCCCCTCTCATTCGATTCACCGGAACTGTAACCAGATTCTTGTCAAAACCGTCCCAATAAAACAAGGTCACAAGTTGAGATTTTCATGGCCGATAACTCCAGGCATTCGGCATTACAAGGAAGGGGCAAGCAGGTATCTAGGTCATTTAATTGGCCATGAAGGAGAAGGATCTCTGTTTTATGTCTTAAAGAAATTAGGTGGGTTTTAGACTTCCTTTGTGTTCAGGACTCCTTTCCCTTGATACCCAACTCTTTTAGATGGCAAAAAGAAAAGAAAAAAACCTTGTTAATGTCTGCTAAATGTGATGCTATAATAACATAATTTATTTGCAAACTGGAGATATATGGACAACTTCCTTCTATTATTGGAGAAACTTAATAGCACATTTAGGCCTTTAGCTTAGTATTTTGTTAGCTAATGCAAAAATTATGGGCTTCATTTCTGAAAAAGGTCAATCCTTTTGGAGAAACACTGATTTGGACCAATCTAGCATTATATGATATTTTACTTGGTCACAGGAAATCAAAGATTCCATGGAAACTCATGTGGCGTGTTGTGTTCTGGAATCTAGATATGTGAAAGTCAAAACTACAGAGTTGTAGCAAGCAGCACCATGAATCTACATTTTTATACCCTGTCTATAGATTGTTGCCTGCCTCTTGCCTTGTATATTATCTCGAAATGGTTTGGATGCATTGGTATTGATTGTGACATGACCTTAGAATTTTTCTCCAAGTTTCTACTAGAAAGTTGTAAAATTATGTCATTGCCTTTGATATTAATTTTTGGTGCATATGGAATTACATAAAATTTGTGCCACTGTTTGCTCACAAGTTTTCAGAGACAACTATGTTTTTTTCTTGTAGAAATGTGCAGTTTATAGTGAGTTATGCCGTATTCTGTTAAAGGACTATAGGGATTATTACTTAGCTGGTGTTCATGTTAGAGGAAAAGCAATATGCGGGTAGCTGCCCCGATTTATCTTTGGTGGAGTTTCCTGGGTAATTTAGGTGGAGACTACCTGCTGCTTTTTCCTTGGCTTCTTATTTTTGAACTTTTTAGAACGACAACAAGATAGCTCTCTCTTCGCAGAGTTTTGGCAGTAGGTGTTATCCCTAGTTACTAGCATCTATGAAAATTTACCAATCAAAACAAAACAAGTATGTTCAATGCTGACATTTTTCTATAGATTTGCCGCACTTCTTCACTTCCTAATATTTGTCCAATGAAAATTACCAATTGTATACGTTTTCAATTTAAGCTGATATTGGTTCAAGGAAATTACTAACAGGATACATTTAGTTAATTTAAGCTGAAGCCTATTTCTGAATTATCTAACTTATGTATGTATGGTACTTACACTTTCTTTCTAGTGCTTGTGACTTCTTTCTTTCTTCTCATGGTCCTTTGGAAAATCTAGTTCTACTTGTTGCAATGGTTTCTTTTGAATATTTATTTTGCAAAATTTGTGAACTTTTCAGGTTGGGCAACAAGTTTATCTGCTGGTGAATCAGATTGGACTTCCGACTTTTCTTTCTTTAAAGTTGTAATTGATCTGACTGATGCTGGTCAAGGTATGCGTCATTTCAGTCTTGCATTGTTGTTGGTTTTGGTGGGGTGGGGGGGTAGAGGCAGAGTAGAACTATGAGTGGTTACCTTCCTTTCTTTATCCTTTTTTCCTTTTCGTGTGTGTTTCTTGGGATTTGAAGGGTGGGGTGCAGGAATTGGAAGGATGGGAAAACATATAAATCCTGTATTGCCTTTCTTCTTGAACTCAATGTGAAAGTTTGTCAAAATTTTCACTTTCTCTTCTATTTGTTTATTGAGAAACTTTACAGAGCATTTTGAGGATATCGTGGCACTGTTATTCAAATATGTTGACCTCCTGAAGCAATCTGGTCCCTGTGAATGGATATTTACTGAGGTACAATTATTTAAATTATCTTTCCACTTTATCCCTTTTTTTGTCTGTATGTACATGTGATAACACGTAATCACACATGTACATCATTCGTGTGCGTTTATGTAACTAGTCAAAATGTAATCTACTAAAAGTTGAGATAAAGTGTGACGACTTGAACCCTTAACGATCCGAGTGCCACATCTGCATCTGCATAAGAGGTCAACATCTGCATGCCAATGAGAGCGACAATGCTAGGACCGCCGGGAGATGGAGGCGGGGACCGCTTTAGGAGCGGAGGAGGTGGAAGGTAAGAAACGAAACCTGACATTTAGATATATCATTCAGATAGTTCCATATTAACAATTTGTCTATTGGCATTGTTCCGTAGGTGGGCCAACGTCTGACCCAGTGCAGCCTGTATCGGCACCTATTCGCAGGTGACGTTCTACTCGCCTTCGAATGCCAGCAGCTTCGACAAGGACTCCGTACACTAGGGGTAGGAGGCAAATACGGAAGAAATAGTTGAGCCAAATTTTGTTCGTTTCAGATCTTTTGTGCCGGTGCCTTTCAAGTAACAATGATTGAACGTACGAAGATACCGTGACTCCGACGGACTCCAATTTTGCGCACAGTTTCATTTCAATAGATTTTTGTCAAATCCGCGTGGAATTTGTTTTGTAATGTCGAGCCTGGTTAATGGCATATGGTGCAAATGGTGTAATGTCTAGCCTAGTTTATGTAAATTGGATAATTTTGTAATGTTCTTGGCATATGAATGGTTCCAAACATTTACGGCAAATTGTGCATTATCTGGAAATTTGATGTGGTACAAGTATCCAAATTTTTGCTGCATGGATTAATTTATGGTCCAGTTAAGTGACTATATATGGTTTGAAGTGCGAGTTATTTAGGACATGCAACCCTTAATTACGGCAATCGTCTAATATGAAAATATTGGCGTTGAGAATCATAATTTCGTATGTACGGAGATACAAAAATGCAACAGATACAGCTTATTTACAATTGGCAGATGCTATGGTAAATCAATATGAAGTAAATTGTAATATAAAAGGGTCAGTAGACTTCAAGTCTTGTCTCTTCAAGGTCCATTTACTGTCCAATTTAAATTTGACATTGACTAGGTGGTTAGCAAGTGTGCATCATAAATGTGAAAATCGCCCAGTTCATTATATATATAGTAGATCTTTGTTCTCATACAAGTAACACTTGAGAAACTTACATGTTACTGCAATAGACATTTTTCAAATTCGAAGCTAGTCATTATTCAAACATATGGCTTCCTCCATTGCCAGCAACGACACCGAGCTCTTCAATAATCCGACTCCAATGCCCAGCTCATCTGTAGACGTCCCCATCGTAATATCGTCGGATGATGAAGACGACGTCCTGTTCCGTGGTTGGAGAGTCACTTCACCTGTTCCGTTTCCCGACCTTGACGCACTAGCCAGCGAAGAATTGCAATCACCAAACAAGCAGTGCTCCGCAATGTCGTCGACGACTCTGATGATGACAGCTATGATGTACGCGTGGCCCTCATCGCAGCAGCTCCTGAAATAATTATCATATCGTCGAACGACTCTGATGATGACAGTGGTGCAGATGTCGGATCCGTGTGCAATTAAAATTATACTGATGATGGGATACCATCACGTCACTAAATAATCTATCGGTCAGTATGTATATAAATTTTGATGTGGGATAAACGTGGACTCTAACTGGGAAGGAAACGACGTTGTAGTACTCGTGGTACGATGTATTAGATAGACATCGTAGAAGTGTGCCCTCCAATTTTGTACATTTTTGTCGAGGAGCCCTTACTGACGTTCATATTATGTTCGTCCAGCTATTTTGCGCATATGTAATCATGGTTATTAATGAAATTCATGGGCAACAATCTCCCTTTTGCAATGTGTTTGTTAAAAACGAATTGCTGTATTATTCGAACTGTCGAGAAACAGAGAATTACGTGCCTCAAGAATTGCCAGTAACCACGAATGCTTGCACCAAATGCTAGGAAGAAATAAGTAAACCTATTATGGCCGTCGACTTGGATGTGGGTTACAGTTCCGGGGTTATGTTCTCCAAGGACGTGACAGTACGAAGCAAGTTGATGAAAACTATCCCCCGGTTCACCATGCAGCTTGAGTAAAGCAGCCACCTTCCCCCTACGTGCTTTGCTGTAACTAATTTTTACTCCGAACACATGTTCCATATCACGTGAAATAGCAGCAGGACCGTACTTGTGGTTTGGAGTGTCAAGTTTTCCCAATATCAGTTCGGCAATTATAGAACTAGTGGCATGACAGTGTGCATTACGACGCATGTCTATGGAACATGTGTGCTGCTTCCTGAATTTATAGATCATAAAGAGTGTAGACTTCTTCACCGCCGAGGCACGTAGCATCCACTTGCAATTACTGTCGGCGCATTTCACGGTTAACATCTTCATGCTTGACCTACTAACTCGAAATTCAAACTTCTCTTACAATGTGAGTACACGAATCTTCAAGTACAATTCATTCTTACTGAAGAATATTTCCCGTTCGGCAAGGTCCGATGTATTAACAGGTGTAATCCGTTCAGCAATATTAGCGGGAACGTTAGCATTTAATGGATTGTCCAAGTTCTCATGTAAGGGTGCAACCCTAATATCAGAAAATGGCGCCTCGGGTGCACTTTCAGTTGAGATATTATGATGATAACTTATGTCCTCATTTTGTACATTTTGATGAACATCCCCTACGACAATCATACGATCCGGCCAATTTGTATCCGTTGACATGCCAAGCATCAGGGGCTCGACTTCTAACACCGTAATGTATATTGCAATTTCCTTATGAACCGATATGTACCAACTCAGGTCCTCGTCATCGCGTATTTCAGCCGGAGGTACATTCACATTGGGAACTCTGAACTTCAATTCAATTTCACTACTGGGATCAACAATACCAAGTTTTTCCTTCAATCGTAAAGCAAGTCCGGCTACCGCAATATTTGTCGGCACCAAGATGGAAGTTGTTTTGTCCCCTCTCCACTTCCATTCGTCGTCCACATTTGTGAAATTTCCCCGGTACGAGACTATGAATCTCAAACCATCACTCATACCTGTAATATTGAGATTGCAACTGTAAGAAGTCGGCAAAATCAAATTATCAACATTGAATACCATCAAATGAGGAAAACAGCTAAGCAAGTTGCAACTGTTCTCAAGTGTCGAATTCGACAGTTAAACTATCGAAGTTGATAGTTTGTTAACCTGTCAAATTCGAAAGTTTAACTGTCGGACCCGACGGTTTGAAACACTGCTGTCGACCATTTCAGTACCAACTGTCGGGTGGTTTCCGAACAGTGATTTCAGAAATTTGTAAGACATTATTATAGAACATTAATGGTGATAATCAATTCACATTCAACATGACAATGTATTTTGGAAAAAAAATAAGTCAATGATTCATTAAATATGGAATCAATCACATTTAATGAACTATTACAAATTTCTTTACCTTCATAATCATGGTCAAAAACCTAAGAAATCAATGAGTAATAATTTGAAATTTATTATCACCATGTTGTATTACATTTACGAAATAATGAGTTAAGAGATGAAATAATAGCTAACATTTCGAAATAGATGATCAATGAAGTATGTGTTCTTGATGAAGGAATAAATGAAGAAGATGAATGAGAAAAATGAAGTTCTTCCTTTAATCAATTCATTTGGACTATGAAACCCCCAAGTCAAAGTCAAGGTCAAATTATCCTTTTTCTACTTCAAGCAAATTGCATGGGAGTCCCTCTATTCTTAAGAAATGTAAAAATGAAATAAAGTGCCCGTCTCATATATATTTTTAACCAAATGAAGTTGAAAAAAATTTGGTGGCGAAGAAGTTTATAAATAATGTCTTGAGCTTCTTGTTCAGAGCATCTCCAATTCATTTTATAGATTGCTAAATAGGTTGTACGTACAGAAGTTGAAGAATTTGTAATTTATATGCACTGATGTCTAACCAGATAGATACTCAAACTCAAAATTAGAGTATCTCCATTGCATTTCATGGATTGCAATGTAGGTGGCATTTGAACAAAAAGACTTCCGATCTACTTAAAATTTTCATTTATAATGTATAGAAGAGATATCCAATAATAAGCACGAGAAAAAATAAGAGAAAGAAAAAAAGAGGAAGAAGGAAATATTATACCGTGGTTATTCATTTCATCTAGAAGAACCTTTACATCTAGACAAGTTCTTTTGACAATGTCTACCTTTTTCTTGCCACGTCCTTAGACATGGTCCTATACATATTGCATTGGAGAAGAAATTTTATAACTATTGTCCGTTTGAACTTATATGAGAACATTTTTAATACAGTTCACAAGATACTCTTAATCTTTCATTTTATCTAGGTGTTTGTTAATGTCTTAAAATAAGTTAGAAGCACAACTAAATCTGGATATATATAAATTTTTTGAGTCACTTCTGTGTAACAGAGGTTCTAAATCTGAACAGAGCTCTTAACATTATTTTTCTCTATCATGTTAACTTGATGAAATCTTTATTAATTTGGATGGATTCTTACTTTCTTGAATTGGAAGATTTATTTATCTCTAAGGTGAGGATGATCTGCCAACTCGAATTTCAAATAATAGAAAATACATTGATATATAGCTCTTGTTTGGGCTCCATTATTCCATATTTTAATGAGATGAATAGTAATTTTTTGAAAAATATGTGATTAAAAAAAAAAAAGGAAAGTTTTAAGATTACGTGTAATATTATTTTATTGAAAAATGTGTGATTGATTAAAAAAAGAGAGAAAAATAAATTTTAATTTAATGAAGACATAGGGACAAAACATCATTTTGTAAAAAGTAATTTTATAATTATTTTTAATAAATCAAAATGAGTGCTAGGGACAAAAAGCTGCAATCCAAGATCTCTAGCACACAAATCATGCTACGTGTATCGAAATGAATGACAATATAGATAACTCAGTACTCACAATAGGGGAGGCTCACTTTTTTTCTCGAAATTTTTTAATCACATGACGCTTGTATACATGTGAGAGGTTATCAACCTCCATCGTCGTATCATAAATATATGTACAAATGGAATTGTACTTTGCACGGTGGGTTCCACCAAATATTGAATCTTAAACTGGCATAAACCCTAATTAAATCAGATATCACATCAGAATCTTCAAATCAACGGTCTGATTCTCCCATAGAATGACCTTATTATACTCAAACCCACCGTCTTTGCCATTCAGCGGCCACCTCCTCATATTTCAGTTCTAACAGCTGCCTTTTTCTGACAAAAACCTCGCGCATATAGATACACAATTGACAATACACACAATATAGAGAGAGAAAGGACAACAAAGCAGCCATGTGTGGAATTCTTGCAGTACTCGGCATATCGGATAATTCTCAGGCTAAACGTTCCAGAATTATTGAACTCTCCAGAAGGTAATTTTTTTTCCCCGTAGTTTTGGCTTCAAAGTGAAATGTTAAATTATCATCTTGTGGATTAGATTTGGCTCTCCAGATTGTCGTGTTGGTATATTATCTGTGTCTATGTTATTTTGGATTTGATTTTTGATTTACTGGTTGAAATGGGAATGAGCATATAAGCGGTTTTTCTGTTTTATTTATTTATTTTTTGATGGACAGTTTTCCTGTTTTAATAACTAAGATTATTATTTTTTAATTATCATTTCCCGTTTGTATTTTTCTTTAATTAGCTTAAGACTTTGTTAAAATTGTTTTAAAATTATATGAATTTTTTTGATAGAATTAATTGTTATATATCATTGCGTAAGTATTTTGTTTACTTGGATTTTCATCAATCTGCTTCTGGGAGGATTTTCATCAATCTATTGGGATTTATCAAAGTATTTGTAAGAAAATTGATAAATTTGTTTTATGTATGTTGTGTCTTGAAGAATGTATTTTATCAACTGAAATAATACCGGATTCTGATAATTCTATTTTTCCTGGCAATATTTGTAAGTTCTCTGCCATTAGCTGGCTATTGATTGTAATGTGTGCTTAAGTTCAGTTTTCATCTGTACTTTGGTTTTTCTTTCTTGTAATGAACTAGCACAATGATGGATTAGCTAAAAGAGCAATTGATTAGTCTAGATTTTCTGTCAGAGAAAAATATCACTTTTGTCATTTCTATTTTGGAAATGTAGGTTGCGTCACAGAGGCCCTGACTGGAGTGGCCTACACTGTCATGAGGATTGTTATCTCGCTCATCAACGATTAGCTATCGTAGATCCCACATCAGGTGATCAACCACTATATAATGAAGATAAAACAGTTGCTGTAACGGTAGGTGATTTTTTATTTATGGATATTTCTGCATAAATGCTCAGTTGCAAGAGCGTGTACATTAACCCATTCTACCTTGAGCTGATTCTTGTGTGGAAGGATCATTTAATTGATAACTAAATTTTGCTTTTAGAGTTTCAATATAAAATCTAGAAAATCAAGCGCAATAGTTTTTGGTTTCCTTTTGGTGTGTTTGGACCTTTTGATGGATGTGCAGAAAACAAGATGTGCTTGCCTAGAAAGGTGTAACTGATGTAGGCCCCATTTTGCTTCAAGTGTGAATGTGGAGGACCTGAAATGGATCATCTTTTTCATGTTTAATCTGTCATAATCAGACAATTTTGGCTAAGGTATCCAATTGCATTATGCTTTCCGTATGGGCTTGTTCTGCGAACATGCCCAGTGTACCAATGAACAATGTTCCATGTTCTTGTTCTAATTCCGCAAACTATCATTGAAGTTTCTTTAACACGTGTAATGGCTTAAGATATGTCATGTGGTGCTGATTCTGATTTTTGCTGTCATTTACATTGTCTGACCATTAATACGAGAAGATATACCATAATGGTTTCTCTGAAAGGAATAGCTGCCTCCTTTAAATTTCAATTTTCCAACTGGGCTTTGTGTCATGTTTCTTATCTTTCCAGGACTATCATCCTGGTTAGCTCCTACGAGGTACCATGATATTCTCAGCTAGAGTCTGTTACTGATCCAGGAAAAAAAAAAAAAATTCTTACTGGAGAACAATAATGAAAACCCAGTTGAATGTTGAACAGTCCATTATTTTTTTTGTTCGCATGATTTTTCAATTGCACTGGACTGTGATATGAATGGATTGTTCATTTTCAGAACTAGGATTTTGACCTTGCTCCTTCCTTTTCCTTTTTTTCTCGTGCTTTTAGGTTAATGGGGAAATATATAACCATAGGGAACTAAGGGAAAAGCTGAAGTCTCATCAGTTCAGAACGGGAAGTGACTGTGAAGTTATTGCACATCTTGTAAGTGCTTTAACAGTGTACTCAGATGAAGTTTTACAACTCTTTAGTTCACTCTAAGCTATATATATCAGTTAGAAATTCTGTTCTGTACCAACTATAGTAGAAAACTAATAGCATAAGAGGGATTAAATTTTTTTTTTTTACATTCATCTATATTTTTGTGTGCTTGGCATTTCTATATCTCAGTATGAAGAATATGGAGAAGAATTTGTTGACATGTTGGACGGGATGTTCTCTTTTGTGCTTCTTGACACCCGCGATAAAAGTTTTATTGCTGCACGGGATGGTATTGGCATTACCCCACTTTACATTGGCTGGGGTCTTGATGGTATGTTACTTTTTTCCCCTTATTAAGTCTATAGTTGCTCAACTAAGTATGCACCGGCCATGCTCTAAAACTGTTATGTTATCTTGAAAATTTTGTGTGCTACATTAGTTGGCGATCCCTAGCCAACCTTGTTCAGAAAAGGTTGCTTCTTCAAGCACTCATTACTCATTAGGTCATTCCTCCAATAGAAGTGCCATTTGCAGGAATGACAGCCTGTCTCTTACAAATGCCAATTGTCGGTCTCTCTTATTCTGTGGTTACTGTTCAACTAACTGCTATTTTTCCTGTAGGATCGGTTTGGTTTGCTTCAGAAATGAAAGCCTTGAGTGATGATTGTGAAAGATTCATGTCATTTCTTCCTGGTCACATATATTCAAGCAAAACTGGTATGCTTTGAAGTTACAGGAATGAACATATGATTTACTTTGGACTCCTAATCTCGATAACTGTAAAATCAGTTTAGCTCTATTTGATTTACTCCTAGAGTATACCTTGTGAATTCATTGATGAAATTTATCGATCTCCATCACTGATACGTTGAAAATTATGAATCTAATTTTATACAATAAAGATCATAGTTTTAAGAAGCTATAAATATGAAATAAAAATGCGAAGGTTGTAAATTCTTAAGCGCATTGAAGAAATTAAATTACACTATTGTATTTAAATCATCCGTGTTGTCTGTTGAAGTTTTTTCTGTTATGAGTTAGTCAAAATTCGGCATAAAATTTTCCCCCATATGATTTAAAACCTTTATGATAGGCGTGCTACCAATTAGCTATTCCTCTGCTATATTTAGTGGGAAGTTGTAAAAAGAATGGAAGCGAAACTGTTGTGTTTATTCTGTTAAAAATTGGGAACTTTCTTCTTGGGTGTGTTAACAAGATGTTAATTAAATGTATACTTTATTCTGTTAAAACTGGGACTTTCTTCTTAGGTGGGTTAACAGGATTTTAACTAAACATCTACCAATGCATTATATAATTCTTTCTCTTGCCTGCAGTTATCTATAGTGTCATTTAAATTGCAAGGAATATTCAACATTACATTTCATATTCCATATTACGTTGACAGGAGAGCTCAGGAGATGGTACAATCCTCCATGGTACTCAGAACACATACCTTCAGCTCCTTATGATTCCCTAGTACTGCGAAAGGCCTTTGAGAAGGTTAGTTGAATGTTTCCTTACTGGGAGCAAAGACTTACAGTTGTTCGGTATTTGAGTGTAAAATTGTGCTTCTGTTGGTAAATCGTAGTTCTACCTTTTGCTTCTTACTACTGTAGATTATTTCACAGATTAGAGATTTGAGTGTGATCTCTCCCACCCTTGTTCTTCTAATGTAACTCCTCGTATCTTCATCTCTCTCTTGGACCTCTTCTTTTTCTTTCCTATGGTTTACTTCCTCATATTTATGCATCTTTTCCCTGCTTCTTTGTTCTTTAACCGTTTCCCATCAATTATTCACTATTGTTTATGATCCCACTTCTCTTCTTCTCTTATTCAATTTTTTTTTCATCACTCAGCAATTAAACATATGAAGTAGGTTTTCTTGAACTCTGTGCTTATCCAGTCTTGTAGCATAATTTTTATTTATTACTGTCTTATAAGTCATTCTTATTCTTTGCTTATCTTAATTTTTTGTAGGCTGTCATTAAGAGATTTATGACAGATGTACCATTTGGTGTACTTTTATCTGGCGGATTGGATTCATCTCTTGTTGCTTCAGTGGCTTCCCGCTATATGAAGGACTCAGAGGCTGCCTGCCAGTGGGGGTCCCAGTTGCATACTTTTTGCATCGGCTTAAAGGTAATAATAGTTACCTCACTTGAACCCACCATTTTCGTTGTTCCCTTTTACATTTTATCACTGCCTGAAAGCATATTTGTTGCTTTATGTTATCTTGATCCTAAAATGACAATCATGTTTTACTTTTCCTATTCAAATTGATTTTTAGGAAGATATTTCTTGTCTCATATATAGTACGATTGTTTAAGTTAATCCTCTGGGTAGATAACCCATTATTCAATAGCCTTTTTCCCCCTAATATACCCTTGCTCTAAATTTTATGCAGTTAAGTGAAAAGTGTTTCTTCCAATTGTTATCCATTTACTAGTCATAGTTACTTGAATATTCTTATTTATTTCTGATAATGGTGCGGGCTTTGTCTAATCATAATGAACTTGGTTGTGTACAATAGTTTGTTGTTTTGCAACGATTATGACTTTTGATTAAATAAATGCTGATTAAATCTATATTACTAGTTAATCATTATTTATGATAATACTGTCTGGAAAGACAAATTTATTTTCTCAATAGGTTTGGTCTTGTTCTATTTCCTGGACTCGTTCCAAAACTCTGATTCTTGTACACCGTTCCTGTTCTACTTTATACACTGCTCCTTTCACTTTGCTCACTTGGGTTTTATCTTTCAGGGTTCTCCTGATTTGAAGGCTGCCAGAGAAGTAGCAGATTATCTGGGCACTCGGCACCATGAGTTTTATTTTACTGTGCAGGTAATTGTTTTCCTGGGAAAATAGATAAGCTTGTTGTCCATCACTCGAGGATCTCTTTTATATTATTATTTTGATTGCTAAATCAGGAAGGAATAGATGCACTAGAGGAGGTCATCTACCATATCGAAACATATGATGTGACTACTATCCGAGCCAGTACTCCAATGTTTCTTATGTCTAGGAAAATAAAATCGTTGGGAGTCAAAATGGTTCTCTCCGGTGAAGGCTCTGATGAAATATTTGGTGGTTATTTGTATTTTCACAAAGCACCCAACAAGGAGGAGCTTCACCAAGAAACATGTAGCAAGGTACTGCTAATTGCAGCTTTATGAGTTGTGTTATATTTACTTGGTAACTTATGTTAAATAATTTTATAGTTCTGCTGTGTTTTGGAACCAGATAAAAGCTCTTCATCTTTACGACTGCTTGAGGGCTAACAAATCAACTTCGGCATGGGGTCTTGAAGCTCGGGTTCCCTTCTTAGACAAGGAATTTATTAATGTTGCAATGAGCATCGATCCAGAATGGAAAATGGTACAAGCTTATTGATCCTTTTTCTTTTCACCTATGCTAGTTAGCAATATCTCAAGGCATTTGTAGCTTTATGTTTATTTGTAGATTTAAGAAATACTGTCCTTGGGTCTACTTTTTGCTTCCTCTGAATATTAAGTAAGAAGGAAAGTGTGCCAATAGTTGCAAGAGAAATTTGAATGTCATATTTGTCTTTGCTTCCCATAATTGATTATAAATGTGTGCATCATGAACATCTCTATCTATACCTAGCCTTCATATTTTGCATGTCATAAACTTTTATCCAACTCTCCACATTTGTTACTTTAATCTTTATATGTACTTGACTCACAATGTTATTCATATTGGCTCTGGTACGCCTGATGTATGACATCTTGGCAGCCATTCCTTGGATGGTTGCCGTGAATATTAGTGGTAATTATATTTTTACAAAAAGGAAATTGAAACACATGCCTTCCTTTTTTATCATTTATCAGCAGCTCGTAAACTAGAGCATTATTGTATGCCCAATTCTGTTGATATATTTTGACTTGGTATGATCAACCATGGCAGATAAGACCTGATCTTGGACGAATCGAGAAGTGGGTTCTTCGAAATGCTTTTGATGATGAACAGAATCCATATTTGCCAAAGGTTTGCTTCTTTTCCTGTTCATTTGATGGCGCTAAATTGCATTTAATTCCACTGTACTTTCTCCACATTTTCCCTGTTACTCCCATGAAAGAACCAGACATTTGCACCATGAGATCAGCTTGTTGACACGTGCCTTCTTTTTTTAGCACATTTTGTACAGACAAAAAGAACAGTTCAGTGATGGAGTTGGGTACAGTTGGATCGATGGCTTAAAGGATCATGCTAACCAACAGGTAGAGCAACCTCTTCAGTTTGTGCAAATTACCGAATTAGAAATTTTCTTCTGGAGCTTCTCGTTTGTTGTGATGCAATTTGATGATTAAGTTGCCTATTTTACTCTACTGTCAGGTTACAGATGCGATGTTAGCCAATGCAAGTTTTGTCTACCCCGAGAATACTCCAACAACAAAAGAAGGGTATCATTACCGGACCATCTTCGAGCGCTTCTTCCCTAAGGTGGGCATTGCATATTGGTTTGCTTCTTCACTTCTTTCTGTACCTCTTTTTCCTTCTATGTGAAAGACAGGATCGGGGATTGGTGTGTGTTAGCTTGGAATTGCATGGCTGCTAAATAAGTTTAGTAAAGTTCTCAAGTTTTCTTGATTACAAAGATTGCATTTTAAAAAGTGAAAATTTGACTTGATGGGGCTGAATCGTGCGCAAAGTTTCATTTTGTCCGTTTTACTTTTGCTCTCTCTCACACGTCCTTGTGCACATATGCGCACACGCTCAACACTTTTTGAAGCTTAAGTAATGAGATATATGTTTACTTAAGAACGTCATTCTCAATATCTTCTCATCATTTTGAATAGAATGCTGCGAGGTCAACTGTTCCTGGGGTCCAAGTGTGGCGTGTAGTACCGCAAAGGCTGTGGAATGGGACGCAGCATGGTCAAACAATCTTGATCCCTCTGGGCGAGCTGCCCTTGGTGTTCATGTTGCTGCGTACGAGGAAACAAAGGAGGCAAAGGATGATTCCTTCTCCTCTCAGAAACTTCAAGTAGAGAAGAATGTAGTGACTATTTGATTGTTAGGTATATTTGTAGATGCACAACTTTAAAGTTATGGTTTGTTGTCAAAGTTGTTTCTACTCAATAATGCCAATCTCTACTCAAATTATTCTCTTATTTTGAAATTAGTTAATTTTTTCTGTATTTAACCAATGGCCCGAATTCAAACTAAGATGTGTCAAGCACAATGCTTACCTAGCACTGAACCCCATTATTCAAAAATTCATTTTTTTAAATTTATTTTCAACAACATATTCTTCCAATAAAAAAATTTGCACTTAAATTTAAAATTTCTCTACCTTTTAATCATACATTTTTTAAAAAAAATCACTATTATAAAATTTATTTTTTTGTGAAAAATGGGGCTCGAACAATGGCCTAATCAGAGCTGAGCGTACTGCTCTGGTTTAAGTGCTGGTGGGATTGAGCAAGGTGTGTATAACTTAACTATAAGTGTTAAATGAATCAATCTTTTAGACTTGTTTTAGGCGGCTTGCACGGCCTGTTTCGCCACTTTTTTCATTTAATCATTATACCATCCTTTACTTCCCAATAGATAAAATATGCCCAAATAATCTTGATTGCACTTTGTACAACGAGAAGAAAAAAAAAAAAAGGAAAAATAATGTCGGGGCGTAAGTCCAATTAGGAGGAAAAAAAAAAAGGTTAATAAACTTATTTATTTTTCTTAAAAAAAAAAAGAATTCTCCTTAGAAGGCTTTGGCTTTGGATATAGTGAAAATTATCCAATTCCCTACTTTTGGAGATTCAAATTCTAAAATCAGATTTTAAGGTTTAAGTTTCAAAAATCAGATATTTTATATATAGATATAGGTTTTTCATATTTAATTAATGTTAATAATAATATTATAAAAATTAATTTATAAAATAACTAAATATTTATAAAACAAAGGTAACCACCAAAACCTAATTAAAATCACGCTCTCCTCTCTTTCTCTTCATTTCTGGCCTGCCATCGCCTTCATCCATTTTCGCCCGCCGTCGCCGCCCGTCTTCGCCCGCCGTCTTCGCCCATCGCCGGAGACCACTCTTCCTCTCCCTCTCCATCTTGTTCCTCTCAGATTTTTGGGGGTGGTTTTCGAGCTTCGATGCACCTCTCCTGGCCGCGATTGCTGCGAAGTCGTCATAGCGTCGATCTGAGCGCCGGAAGGTGGTGGAGGCGGCTGATTTGTGTTATTTGTGTGTGCTGATTTGTGTAATTTGTGTGGTGGTGCCGGGAGGCGAATTTGGTGATCAAATTGGAACTGTCCTAGACGCGACTTTGGGGATCTGAACTGCCCTAGTGGCGACTTTGGGGATCAAATTTCGAGTCAATTGAGCAGCGATTGGTGAGGCTGTCCTCATCTGAAAAGAAATATTGTCTACCTGAGGAAGTTCTGGTGTTGCTCCTGCCTTCTTTGTCTTCGTAGTTTTTCCCTTTGTTGGTACATCAGACCCTGTGTTTTGGCCCCCAATCACGGAGGAATTATTTTATTGTTTGCGCTTGTGCCCAGAGAATCATCAGTAGCCTTCACACCTGCCGACTTTACTCCTCCATTCTTCTTTTTAGCCTTCCTTGGGAAAAATATCAGCTTCTGGACAGTTTTGGAGTTTTTCATGGTCGTAGCGGTTTTGGATCTTTGTTTTGCTGTGGTTGTGCAGTGATTTTGGTGGTGGCGGTCGTGTTGGTGCTGGAGATTGTCATGGTGTTTGGTTTGCCATCGATTGGTGAGGGAGGCTGTGTTGGCGACGTTAGTGATGATGGTTGTGGTGAGTTGCCGGCTATGGTAGCAGCGACGTACTAGGGTTAGGGCGTATAAGACGGTGGTGGTGGTGAGGTGGTGTTGTATAGTCTCTGTGACCAATGTTGTGACCTGAGCCATGTGCTGTGACCGATGCTGTGACTATCAATAAAAACCTGAGCAATGCCCAAAAATATTCTCGTGACTGTCTTTGTGGCCATTTGAAATAAACTTGTGACTATCAACCAGAATCTGAGTCATTTGAAAATAAAATGGGACTATGAACAAAATCGTGAGCCATGTGTAATATATTTTGTGACTTGTGCTGTGACCATTTGAAAATAATATGTGACTATTAATAAAAATGTGAGACGTGAGCCTTATTGTGTTATCAATTATTATAAACAAAAAATCATGTGTTGTAACCTGTGACCTTGGCTGTGACCTGGACTGTGACCTGTGACCTTGGCTGTGACCTGGACTGTGACCTGTGACCTGGGTTGTGACCGTACAAAAAATTCATGTCATCGGAATAGTCGTCGGAATCGGAGCAGTCGCCGGAACAGTCGCCGGAATTGGAGTGGTCGCCGGAGAAGTCATCGGAATCGGAGACGTCGCCGGAGCAGTCGCCGGCGTGGTGGGGTGGTGGTGGTGGGGGTGGGTTAATTATATATATATATATATTTATTTATTTATTTATTTATATCTTTTTATATATTTAAATAAATAAATAAATATTTATAAATGTGTGTATATATAGGTCAAAAAATCTGATTTTTGAAATGTAAAAGTTGTTTTGTTATTTTTGAAATAGGGTAAAGATAAAGTAGGGAAAATGAATTTTTCCCTTGGATATATTTAGCTCTCGCTTGCTTTGACTGAAAATTAGATTTTAATAAAAACTAATGAAATGTATGATTGAAAATAAGTTTAAGGAAAATTAAAATTTAAAAATTTGTTATCAAACAAGGGCTTTTTCTTTGCATAAGTTGATTTCACAGCTTTGATTAAGTTATCAAATAATAATTAATCTGAACATTGACATATAAGACTCCGTGGCCCAATGGATAAGGCGCTGGTCTACGGAACCAGAGATTCTGGGTTCGATCCCCAGCGGAGTCGTTTAAATTTTTAACGTGTTATTTATTATTTTGCAACCCGCTTTAAGGCTATAACCATTGCTAAACCTAGAATAGGCACGCATAGTTACTATTTTTTTAAAATCTATTTTGAAACTTAAATTCTAGAATTATACTAGATAATAGATATAGAATGAATCCAAAGGAAAAAAAGATTTTAAGAGTATTGATTCTTAGATACTCTCAAGCGTCAATAAATTTTATCGAAATGTCAAATTATACAATTGTAAAAAGATAGTATCGAATCAACAATGAGCACGATAAACAATATCTTCAAGAGGGAACGTCATAAGCATCTGATTATATCTGAATGATATATTTTAACATAAAAGAGTTGAATAAAAGTTGAGAGTAAGTTTTAGATACTAAATACTTAAAATTTAAAGTGAACAATCTACAACTACTATAGCAGAGATTAAAAATTCAAATAGTCATTGAACTTTATATAATATTTTTCGTTTCTCATCAATCGATTGATAAGTCTGATGACCATTCAAAAAAATTTAATGTAAAGTTCAATGGTCATTTGAATTTTTAACTCACTATACGTAGATATGCAATTAATTACCAAACTCACGTGTTCGTATTGTATACGTGAAACTATAAAATGCTAGGCTTAGCTTTCCAATCTTGCAACTCAAATGGACCTTTTAAAAAATATATAATAATAATAATAATTGAATAATAGCTACGGATGCTATAAAATATATTGATAAAAATGTTTGACAATATCATATTATAATCTAATCACTTTCTACTTTTACGCTAAATTTGTTTCGTAATTAGAGAACTCAAATAAAATTTAATCAAAATCTAAAATTGAACTGAATTGAACCGAACCGACTTGGATTCCGATCCGAGTCGAATGATTCATGATAAAAATGCCAACAATGTGCAACATTTGCAAATTTGCAATATGAAATAGCTTTCGTATTGGAGGCACTGTATCATAAAATTCACGTTTTCATGCAGATGAATAATCGCTTAAATAAGTCAGTCACGATCTCAACGTTGTTTTCGATAACTTTTTGTCACCTTTTACTCAATTATTAAAGCCAAAAATCTGTATATTCTTCAGGTAAACTCACTGATCACAGTCATAAATACACACCGCTCGCACAATAGAGTTACAGAGTGAAAAAAAAAAAATGGCGACTCTTAAAGTTCCTTCATCCGTTCCCTCACCTGCTGAGGATTGTGAGCAACTCAAAAAAGCTTTTGCAGGTTTTTACTTGAACAATTTTTCCTTTTTTTTTGATTTTTTTTTTCTGTTTTTTTTTTTCATCGTTTTGATCAAATCTATATGATCGGTTTTTTTCTGTGCGAATGCGCTGTAAAAACTGCAATTGACCATATGTATTTGCTTATTTTTGTGTTATTTTTGGGTGTTTGCATAATTTTGATCAGATCTATGCGATCGGATTTGTTATCTGTGTGAATTCAGTGTTAAATGTGCGGATGATTATATGTATTGGAAATATACGCGTCACTGACTTTGATTTTGTTTGGGATAGGGATCAGTGATTTCTATCTCGAAATGTTACGAGTATTTGATTTTGATTGAGAGTATCTAACAAATAGGTGCTCAATTGGGTTTAACAGTCTGTATGGGATGCTTTTGCAAATTTCAAGTAGAATTAGTCATCGTAGAATTTAACTGGCTTGGTACTCAAACAAGGACTAAAATTGAACCCTTCGGTTCTCTTTGAGGCATAATAAATGTTTCCATGTTAATAAACATGGAACCTCTGTTTCTAGATTTAATTATATTTGTTGGAGTTATTTGAAAGATAATTGTAGATGTGAAAGCTTATGATTTGAATAGAGAAGATTCAAGAAATGAATATATTTTGCTCTGATATGATACATCTCTATTGAATATACTTCTCCAGGATGGGGAACAAATGAGAAATTGATTATCCAGATTCTGGCTCATAGGAATGCAGCACAACGCAAGTTGATTCGGGAAACATATGCTGCAACTTATGGAGAAGATCTTCTGAAAGACTTGGACAGTGAACTTTCAAATGATTTTCAGGTCTGTTCAGAATCTTGAGATGATTTTCTCGGAAACGAAGTGACTTTCCAGTTGGCTTTTGTTGCTATAATTGGTTTTTAGATAGCATGATGATTTGCTAACAAATGACTGCACATATGTGTAATATAATAGCGTGTAGTACTGCTCTGGACGTTGGATCCAGCTGAGCGAGATGCATACTTGGTTAATGAGGCTACAAAGCGGTTGACTGCTAGCAATTGGGTTATAATGGAAGTTGCTTGCACCAGATCCCCATTTGATCTCTTTAGGGCAAGGCAGGCATATCATGCTCGTTATAAGAAATCCCTTGAAGAAGATGTTGCACATCACACAACCGGAGACTTCCGTAAGGTAAATCTTGAACTCCCAGAATGTTATAAATTTTAATTTCAATGTTTGTGTCCCCCAGAGAATCTTAGGAGTATTTTTAAATTTGGATGCATGTTGGTATTTCCTATATGTATTAGGTTGCCTAACATTCCTACCTGCAGGATGAAGCTATCACGATGAGTATGAACCTTTTTACTCTTCTCCATTATAGTGAGAAAACTTTGTACCCTTCTCCATTATAGTGAAAACCTGCAGGATGAAGCTACTACAATGAGTACGAACCACTGTTAAATCTTTGTGCTTGGTCGTATTCTTGATGATTTCATATTTATTATGGTCTCAGAAGTTGGAATTAGTGCTTAATCCACAACACTGTTCATTGTTTTGTGCATTAATTTTGCATTGAAGATGAAGTTCTACTCATGCATCACTCCTCATAGGACCTTCCACATAAGCATGTGTTGGATTCTCCTCGTTTACTCTATGCATCTCTATATTCCTTGTTATGATCTTTCTACTGATAAGAAAGATTGCTAGGTCTTTTAATTACGTTCTCTAGTAAAACCTTTACGATGAAAAAGAGAAAATACAAGTAATGCATATATATTCTCGTTTCAAATAAATTCAAGCAGTTGCTACTTTGCGCTTACTAATTTCCAAACAGCTTTTGGTTCCTCTTGTGAGTGCCTTCCGGTATGAAGGAGACGAGGTGAACATGATGTTGGCAAAATCGGAGGCTAAGTTACTCCATGAGAAGATATCTGAGAAGGCTTACAATGATGAAGAGCTTATCAGAATTCTGACGACAAAGAGCAAAGCACAGCTCAATGCAACTCTTAACCAATATAACAATCATTTTGGAAATCCTATCAATAAGGTATATCTTCCTCTGGTCGTAAAGTATTGACAGGAAAGTCATTTTTCCAAGAACCATGCTACTTGTACAATATATTTGACAATAAGTTTGACAATGTCTGAGTTGGCAGGCATTATATCCATTGATTTGAAATATTGTTTTTGAATTCAATGGTAATGATCTACACACATCACACATTGTCAAAATCATTGTACACATTCATTGTACAAGTAGTTTAATTCTTTTTCCAAAGTCATAAAGTCATAGTTTGTTTAACCACCTCATGTTAGGGGGTATATTTTTATTTATAAATTTAGTTTTAAATTCTAACGTGTCCCTTTAACATGCACGGCTGGAATCATTCTTTAGTTCACAATTTTCCTATATAGGTGGCAGTAAGGCTTAAAAACATCAACATTGCTTGCTCTTTGGTCAAGTCTCGCAACCACCTATCTTGAAAATTGTGCATGTGTCCGGTATTTAATGATGAACGATGAATTAGTCTAGCATGTGAAGGCTAATTTATATGAGTAATGCTATTCATCCCCACTGGGATTACAAACACAATCTAGGTGACGTTAATGTGACATTAAATGATAGGTGAAATTAAATAAGTCATTTAATTTTACATTTCATTTAATTTATCATTTAGAGCCACTAGACTATGTTTGTAATCCCACTGGGGATGAATAACATTACTCAATTTATATAAATAAGTTTGTACTCGCAGTAATTGCTTAAACTCCTAGTTATCACGGTTCACTTAATAATAAATTAAGAAACTATATTATAACTCCTGCACTTCGATCCTTTTGGGAAATTTCAAAAAATATATTCCTCCACACTTGCACAATGACAGAACTCTTCTTGATGCCATTTTCAAGATGTTCTCATTACAATATTTACAGACTCCGTGAATCTTTCTCTTAAAGAGTTTTGCAAAATCGCATAGAGCAATATTAAATGTTACGACAATTAAATGTTACTTATTGTCGTAGCTATGTATGATCAATTACTCAGCGCCGTTGATTGTCATGTTTATAGGATCTGAAAGCTGATCCCAAAGACGAATACCTCTCCTTGCTCCGAGCAACTATTAAGTGCTTAACTTGTCCCGAGAAGTATTTTGAGAAAACTCTTCGTTTGGCTATCAACAAGCTGGGCACAGACGAATGGGCTCTTACTCGTGTTGTTGTTACACGAGCTGAGGTTGACATGCAGTGTATCAAAGAAGAATACCATAAACGGAGCAGTGTCCCTCTGGACCGAGCAATTGCTGTAGACACATCTGGGGACTATGAGAAAATGCTTCTTGCCTTGATTGGCCATGGAAATGCTTGAGTGATGCAAATTTTTATGGTAGAGAAGTCATCTTCTTTCGTATGGTATGGAATTATTGAATCTGCACTGAGCTTTTTTGCATGTTGAGTCACTTTTAATAATGTCTCTTATACTTGTTCTGTGTGTTTGATGTCAGATTATGTGTTTCTCCTTGGCTTTCTCCCTGATTCTCATATGGCTCAATGTGCAATATCTTTTATTACTTGTTGGCTAGATTAGAAGAGTGCCTAGAGGTGCCGAATTGCTTGTTCAACCTCGACCTTCTCCATTACTAGCTCGAGAAATGTTGCTGGTATTTTCATTTTAGAGAAAACCGCGACAAATGAACGCACTCTTACATTGAAAATGAATCACTCTAAATTCGTTAATACAAGCACAAAAGATAAACGTGCTTATACTCCATTGAAAAAAGGCCACCCTACATTATTACCTATAGCTTCATCGTATACTAAACATACATTTCAATAAATTTCGAGGAAAAAAGTTCAATTTTGCCTCTTCATGCCAACGTATGCAAATAACAAGAAAATATTTGAGCATGCACGTGTCACAATCGAAGGACTGGTAGAAGAAGTAAACAGGGGAACTGAGATTAGAGTCCAAGCAAAAATCATCCACGTTTTACATCAAATGGTTAAATAACTACTACCTAGTTCGATACTTCATAGATTTACTATCCCAGTAAATTTACAGTCGCGACAACTGATCCCTAGGTACCATAAAACCCACTAATCGAGCTGAAATAAATTGCGCAAAAAATACCAGAATAGATGGTGTCATGCCATTGGCTAAACCAAGGAAATGCTGCTGTCACCACCCGGGGGTTTGCGGACACCACCAAAGTAGTCTTTGGATTCGACTTTTCCATCTGCAAATATATTATTGCCACTCATTTCTTTCAGCTTAGCCGTACTCAATGACTTCTCAGCTGAGCCTGGA
Source organism: Fraxinus americana (assembly GCA_035079005.1). Taxonomy (NCBI): domain Eukaryota; kingdom Viridiplantae; phylum Streptophyta; class Magnoliopsida; order Lamiales; family Oleaceae; genus Fraxinus; species Fraxinus americana. The sequence continues at coordinate 2,399,809 of CM068715.1, forward strand.
GGAACCTCTCCCTTGAAAATGTCATTGCCAGTCAGCTCTGCAAACTTCTGGTCATGAATTTTCTTCGAAGTCTTGACTACGGGTTCATCACCAAATAAGATATTACTTTGACCTCCAGCAGGCTATAAAACACACAAATAAGTTAAGTCGAGGTATGAGAGGAGAGACGGCATTTGAATAGGATAAGAGGAAACATCGATTGACTCACATTAGAAACTTTGACAGATGTTCGTACAGTTCGTGGGGCGGGTTCGCCCATATCTTTGATTTCTTTTGATTCCAAAGTACGAGCTGCCAATGATCGAGGACGAATTTCGGGTGGAGGGCCAAAGATATCATTCCCAGTGAGTTCTTTGCATTTAGCATCCGACAGCGCCTTCTTAATCTTGCTCTCCGACTCACTTTCTATCGTTCCGCTTAATTCTCGCTGTTTTGCAACCTCTGGAACAGTGATTGGCTTCTTAGGAGAAATTCTTTCTTCAGTACTAAAAGAAATCTGGCTTATACCATTCGCAGCTTGCTTGAAATCAAAACAATAAAAATCAGAAAAAAAAATAAAAATGGAAGAGTAATTTAATTTCCAATTCTTCTGCGCAAGCTAATATTATGCTGAGTAAATAAAGAAACACCTGCACAATGCGCACGGATGTTCGATTATCAGAAGTTCCAGATTCCGATTCCCCATTTTCATCATCAGCTGCAAATATTTTGCTGCCAGTAATCTCCTTTAGCTTATAGCCTGAACAAGGTTTCCTGAAATTATCAAATACAAACAGTTCATAAGAATTTCATGAATCATTGCGAATATATGACGACCAAATCTAAACGACCTTAGAAATTGATCTAATTCGCAAACTGATGTGAAGGGATTTATCCAGTTCTTGGCAATTTCGTATATAATTCCAATTCATGAAGAATGAATTATTTAACTTTGACCTTCGAATGGAAGATTCGACTAGCAAAGATATCTAGTGGTAACTCCATTTCCTATCTTTTCGAATCAGCCTATTGAACCTCATTCTATAAATGTTTCTTTTTCCTCTAGACATTCTCAATCGAGCGAGGCACATACTTCAAAAACCCGAACCATACGAGTATTCTCCGACTCCATCAACAGATGCCTACAACAGTTAAATCGCAACGACTAATCCCCAATTGCATTTCTGGACGAGATCAGCACTTCGATTTGGTTCAAAAATCATTAAAAGGAATTAGGAAATTACTTTCTTAATTTATTCATTCATTTTCAATTAACACTGCATAAATCTATTATTGAATAGAACAAATCCACAAGCTGAAACAAGTTATTCGATCCAATCCATTGGCTTTAAACGAGCAAAATAACACAAAATGAACAAATTTAAAGGGAATTTTTTTCATCGATTTGCCTTTTTATTTACCTTCGATTAAGGCTCTCAGCTTCTGCATCAGAGATCTGACCTCCAAACAGCACCTTACCGACTCCATCCGATGGCTACACAAAAAAATAAAAGGCAAAAAAAAAAAATTATCGGTTTTTATCAAAGATGAGTGACGTCAGTGGCCGGGAAAATGACGTTAAGCATACCTGATTAGGACGAGTGGCTGACCGTGAGGCATTCCCAGCTGCTGAATTGTCGGCCGGCGGGACCTCCGACCATGTGAGGAGATCGGAGGTGTTTGTGTGGGACTTCCTTATAGGTGTTGCCATTTTCTTCTCTCACTAGATTTTGAACTCAAATCTCAGTTTCTAGAGAATCTATACTTCTCTCACTCTACTTTTTCTTGTTCGAGTAAAAATTAAATTTAAATAATTTATTATTTCTAGAGATATTTGAACAATTTACTTTTTTTTTTAAAAAAAGAAGCTTTTGCTATTAATTACAAAAAGTTGCTTTTAAAAAAATAAATAATTTGGGTAAGAAATTCAAGTTTAATTTTTACTAATAAAATATTATTTATTTTAAAACTTACTTTTCTAATTATAATAAAATTATTTATAAGTAACCTACTAACCTTTTTATTTTTTTATAATATTATCTTAAGGATTGCAAAATTTCTCGAACCCGACTCAACCAAATTAATTTTTTTTTTAAATAGAAAAAATTAAATAAGTGAAAAATCCATTCCTCGACTCCCAAAAATCCTAGACAAGATAAGGCGCGGGGAGGGCTATCTCTGTGCCATCCTTAAATATCTAAGTTGTGCGTGTTAATAAAATGTAATTCAAATAAAAGACATTTTATTTTTCTAACTTAAAATTTATTTTTATTTTAGGTTATTGCATAGGAAAACCCTCTATAAAAAAAAGGATTATTGATAAATTTAAAAGTTTCTTTTTATTTTAAAGTTGATAATTATATGTGCTACAAGTCATGTGTATAATGTTTTTTTATTATATTTTCGCTAGATATAAATAATAATGAATTATATGCAAAGGATTCATTACTTAAATATCATTATTTTGGATTATTATTTTCACCATAATTTATAATAGATTGAGAAATTATTAAGTACGTGTTTAGTTCGGATTAAAATTTAATTAAAATTGAAAATATAGCCGTTATTGAGACTCACTCGTCTAATAAAAGTCAATAATAACGACTAATTTTTCAATTTTAATCAAATTTTAATCTCTACCAAGCATACTCTAAATTAGTGATATATAATAATCAACAATTCGATTTTGAAAACTCCTAAAAAAATGATTTTGGAAAATCTCTATCCAAGAGTTTGAATTTTTTATGTAGATATTTTTGGCAGTGTCGCATGGTTTCACGGGTCCAGATTTTAAGGTTGTTTTCACACGTGTGATGTCCCATGTGACATACGACTTTTTCCTACGTTCTCGGCGTGAATCATATTCGAATTTGATTTTGAATATCCCTCGCGGTTGAAGAATCTAGATTTGAAAACATCTTTTTTAAATCAAATGATTTTTTTTATGCCATGTTTGGTTTAGATTAAAAGTTGCTAAAAATCTCAAATTAAAGTCAATAGTTAAGTTTAGTCACACGTTTCCTAGGATGCTCAACTTTTTAATCATACACTTCATTATCAAAATTTACTAAAATATGTTTTTAAACTACACCAATTATGGGCTATGTCAATGAAATTAGTGGGAGCTTATGCCCTTGTTTTCGTTGTTCTTAATCAATATATTCATTAGAATCCGCAAGTACTACCCACATGTTTGTGAATTTGAATGTTGTCTAGTTTGTAGTGCTATATGATTGTGTTTTCACATATTTTAGATTCAATCCAGAGTTGATGAGAGACGAAGAGATGGAAAATACGTCGAAATTGAAAATTTGATTATTAGAGTTAGGGATTGAGACTGGAAGAAACGATGGCCGAAATGAGGACTAGAGGAGAAATTAGAAAATTGCATAATACAGCCTCAATTGGAGGCCGCCGGTAGAGGTTGTCCTTAGTAGATTTCGGTGCCTAAAGTCCGGTCGATGCACAATATGAATAAGTACCATGAATTCGTACAATAAATAAAGGGAGAGGATTAAAGTAAAATCGCGAGTCTTAGTATTTGTTTTCATCATTTAATATCAAAAATCAACCCGCCAACCAGTTTACCGATTATAGATAATTTTAGTTAAAAAGTAGGATAGATAACAACCGTTGTAGTTACTTTTTCTTATCGATTCAAGAAATTTTTGCGATTAAATTTCGTTAATAATAAGTAATAAGATCTTTGTGCAGCATTATCAATACATGAAAGCGCAAAAGGAAAAATTAAAAAAAGTTGTTACATTTCAATATTATGACGTAGTTAAATTTTGCCCTTACTTGACCACCTCCCTCATAGTGTCTACCCTATGTACCAAAGATTTTGTAAACGTGATATTCTCAATTTACTAAGTTACTACCAATTTTTGTACATTTGAGTCAATGAAATTTGGTGTCCATTTGACATGTCTTTTGGAAAGTCAAAGCAGAGTTTTTGAACCATTTGACTAATTTTATAAATGTGTTTCTTCAAATTAGAAGAGTTTTTAGAAGAAGCTGATTCAATATGACTTTTTCTAAAAACACTTTTGAAATATGAAATTCTTTTAAAAATTAATTTTTCAAACAAAAATTAGATAGTTTTCTCAAAAAATTCTTTTACAAGTAAAAGCAAAAGTTATGTCAAACGAATCATTATTGATCAACTGAAAATCAAAATATAGTGCTTGTTTGGGATAATTAAAAAAATTAAAAAAATTGAGATTAAAGTCAACAATTAATTTTAATTACACATTTCATAGGACCAACAATTTTATCAAATTTTCAACATTTTATAAAATTTTATCAAACATTTGGCAAATTTTTATCAAAAATGTTATGTCGCTTGTTCAATAATAACAACTTAAAAAGTCTAAGTGGGTGTTATATCGTGACATGGACGGACGCAGAACTTAAAAGTTAGGGGGGCACAATCGAATTTGCAAAGAAATTAGGAGAAATTTTACAATCGAAAATTTATGTCCAAAAAAGTCATACTTCACATAATTTTGGATCTGAAAATTTACATGGGATATAACTTTTTCAGATGTAAAATTTCGAAAAAAAATTATATCATATTCCATATAAAATTTCCTAATAAAATGATGAAAATTACATTGAGAAATTTATATTACAAAAACAATAAATGTTAATGAAATAATTGAATTTTTTAAAAAGAAAATACAAGTTAAATGTCTTTCTTTAAAATTCACATTTAACTCATTTTTAACTATTTTTGATAATTGTTTGGATTATTTGATATGCCTATAATATAGTTCTCGAAATAAGTTTTGAGATGACATAAGCAATTTGTATATTCGATTAGCGTACGATCGTCGAAAATTTTTTAAAGTTGGCATATTATGGAAATTTTCAAAATATCAATTTTGAATGGCTTTCTTTGACAAGTCATATCATTTGCTACGATTGATCATTTCGTACGCTATTAATGACGTAGAAAACTAGATCGTGAACATTTCGAAATGGTATTAAGAATGCAATATTTCGCCCTTATTTGATGGAGAATTAAGATTTTGCTAAAAGACGAGAGAAAAAGAGAAAAATTAAAATTTATTTTGATTTTGCCCATGTTTGATGGAGAATAAAATCAAATTTTTAGTAAATTTTGATAAAAGTTAAATAGCTATGGATTTCATAAAATATGTTATTAAAATTAATTATTAACTTTGATTTAAATTAAAATTTATATTTCAGTCGATACCAAACATGATATATATAACTACTAAAAAGTTGGGGGCACGTGCCCCCCATGACCACTTGGGTCCGCCTATGGATTGTGATAGAAATTTTTGAAATATGTGGTTAAAAAGTCGTAGGATCTATGAAAGATGTGATTAATATTGATTGTTTGACTTTAACTTAAATTAAAATCAGATTTTAATCATAAACAAACAAGGCCTAAGTGAAACAACTGTATTATTTATTAGATTTTATCATTGCATATTATATATGTAATGATTTAAATAAATTGGTTGTTAGAGTATGGTCGAATTGACCTACTTTATTTATTTATTTATTTATTTATTTATGTGCAATATGGTCCTGAATAGTACTTCAATTATGGCATGTCTATAGATTGAATGTGGAAAAAAAAAGACTTCTTCTTTGTATAATTTTATTCCATTTAATCTTCTAAGATAATGCAATATTAGGATACTAGTATTGGACTAATAGAATCATTGAGCATTATGATTTGATTGATTGACTTAGTGATACGTCGATAGATAGAGCAACTTGCAACTAGTGAACGATCCAATAGAAGCATTTTTCTTTATCGTCATTTATGTGCAATATGGTCCTGAATAGTACTTCAATTAAGGCATGTCTATAGATTGAAAGTGATTAAAAAAAAGAGACTTCTTTATTGTATAATTTTATTCCATTAAATCTTCTCAGATTAAGCAATATTAGGAGACTAGTATTGGACTAATAGAATCATTGAACGCTATGATTTGATTGATTGACTTAGTGATGCGAATAAAAAGAGCAACTTGAAATTAGTGGACGATGCAATAGAAATATTTTTCTTTATCGTCATGGATATTTCGGAAGTTGTTGCGAGCTTGCCATGCCTCGTGTTCTTATAATATACTAGTAACCTTAGTGCTATGCTTCGATTGGATGCTGAGTTAGAGATTTCTTGCGGGTTCTTATAATATACTAGTAACTTTGGTAGCACCACAAAATTAAGGCTCCCGAGTTGCTTGAGCCACGTCTTGCCTTTTTTAAAATTTTCTTAGTTCTATGCTACTTTCACTAAATTTGTTTTCTAGTTGCGTCCCATGTATACTTTTAATACGTGTAATTATCCATCAATACAAAACTCGACACGGGAAAGCATTTATTATTTGGATCCATTTTTTCTACTTTTGTCTGTAAGTGTAATTTGGACTCGATCGTTTTGTTACTTTATAAATAGAAATAGGATTGGATCAAAATGTACCTAGTAAAAAAAGCAGATTTTTTCAAGATTTCGTTTTGAAATCTTGTTACGTGGCTCCCCTATTCATTTACGATCAATGGCCCACGCCATCGTAGATTTTTTTTTTTAAGTCATGCTACATGAACATAATTGTTGACATAATTATTGACATAATGTCACGTGACAACCTATTATTGGACTGTTTAAAATACAGTCAACTTTTTCAACCAATCACATCTTGTCGACACTTATTTTGTCAACCATTAAGTCACATTTTTCGGGTAAAGTAGCATTATTCTTTTTTTTAACAATGGGCAGGTGGGTTTTGGTTAGGATAAAGCCACTCAAACAGGCTTTTTTGACAGGATTTGGATACCAATATGACGTGGCAGATTGTGATTGGCCTGTTTGTTTAAAAAAATTTCCACCCTCCAATGAATTCTCTCCAAATGTGTCTGTCAAGAGATCCCTGTCAATATTCCATGTTTTCTAGCATTGTTCTTTTGGTTAGGTGGTATTAAATCATAATTTCAATGCAAAACCAAGATTACATAATGTGTTAATGTTCATCAATTTCTGGTCATAATTTCAACTAGATCATGTACTCCATTCCTATCTTATATACGACTCAAGGCAAGAACTTTATTCTTGTCCCCGCCCCGTTCCTGTCCCGATTTAGTCAAAGAAATTCTTTAAAATACATTCTATTTTGCTTCTATGACACAATTTTTTAAATAATTCACAATTGCGTTGAAGAGACGCCTAGGGGGACTAGTTGGTAGGATAAGTTAACTTTTTTTTTTATATATTTCTAATGTTACTCATTTTATATTATTTATTTAACTAAAGTAGGATTTTTTTTTTGATTCTTTATATTAAACGTTTGACATTTTTAATGGTTAATTGGATGGAACCATCCATGAAGATCGATTGCCCCAATTAAGTGAAAGATTAAGAATTTAAAGGTTAAGGTGTAAGTGTTATGCCCTAGTCCAATCAACTTTGGACATAAACACTTTGAATATATATAATCAATGCATATATATGGAAATATCTATTATTTAATTGAATTAATATTCTAATAAATTAAATAATAGAATCCGTAGATTCAAGTCTTGGTGATTTGTTAATCACAAGGAGTTGTGATTGTGAGATACAAATTACATATGACTGAATCTTAAATCGTTCATGGTCGAAGTAATAACGAGATACGGATATCGTTATTACGGATAGACTATCGCGTGTGGCATTCTTACTTGTGAAGTAAGTAGCTGATCTCACAAGCTAAAGTGTGGTGACACTTGAATGAACACGTGGATGCTTTGTTATAGAACAAAACATTGAAGACCCGCTGAGAGATTCCACTTGGATAACTATCTAAGTGTTAGTGGTTAATCTCTAACGTTCGGTAGTGGAATTGGTCCTTTGACTTGAGGTCATCATAGTAGCTTATATGAGGGCAGTCATACTTTGGTGATGTTGGATGTTGCTCTGTCAAGGGTCGCTAATACAGCATCGTTCGGGTATGTCAAGAATCATATGAAGGTTGTGAATGATCAATAGAGGATTCGTCACTCTTAGATAGTAAGAGATTATGATCTACATTTTATCCAATTAAGTTGATAATGAAATCCTTGGCCAAGGTGAACTCATAAGTCGGAAAAGAGTTTTCGACGTACATTGACTTAACAGTGGGATAAAAGATATAATCGATAATTAAGATTGACACATATCCATATCTCATAATTGATCGGATCATATTGACGAAAGGATTATAGTTTCACGGTAAACAAACAAGTTTGGTTTTATCATGCTACGTGATATTTTCCGTCACATGTATTGCCCTGATACATTGCTAGATGTCAATCTGGGACAACGAAAATGAATTAGTGATAAATTAAAAGGGGCGTTTTAATTTATTGATTTTGATTAGATCAAAATAATAATTCACGTCGTTCGGCATCGTGATCGGGAACCTAATGGGTCACACACAAAAGAGAATCAGAAGAATGAGATTTACCAATTAATTAATTGACAAGTGTTGGATAATTAATTAATTGGGTTGTTTGTTAATATGCCCGAATTAATTAATTGGATTAATTAATTCATGGACCATATTTAATTAATTTGATTAATTAAATCTTGGACCGGGTTAAGTTTAATAGATGGGCCGAGCCCATCTGGACTTATATTAATAAGCTGTTAGGGTTTGAAAAACAGTAGAGAATTTTTATTATTCTTGCTAGCACAAGAAAAGAAAACCCTAGCCGTCATTCTTGTTCTCTGTGTGGATCACCATTGGAGGCTGGACAATTGGACAGCTTGGATTGCAGATCGTGATCATTGGAATTCAAGAAAAAACAAAAGAGTTTGTGGAATTCATCAAAGGTATTATTCTCATCACAATTTCTATCTAAACACATTGCAGATCCTCGTTTGGGAATTGAAAATTGTTTTATTTCCGCTGTGCATGATTAAGTAAATTCCCAACAGTGGTATCAGAGCCTACTTTGTGTTTGTTAGAAATTGTTTTGCATGTTTGAACAATTAAAAGTTAATTGTTTAATTTTGTTTCTTGAATCTAGCAATTTAGAAAATTAATTTTCATCTTCAAAAATCTGTTTTGAAAATGAAAATAATTTTTTCGTCAAAAAAAAAAAAAAAAAGGGAGATCGGAAAATTGGCCGCCGCAGTCGCCGGACATGGCGGCACAACTTTCTTGCCACGAGCGGCGGCGCGCCAGCGGGAAAACAGACGGCTATCGGCTGCTGACCCGCTGGCAGCAAATCGGCTAACTGCTTCTTTTCAGCCCGGCCTGGGTGCAAATTCTGCAGCGAGTGCCGGCTGAATCGAAAATGTTGACGGCTATTTCTGTGATCTGTGCGACGGCTGGCTTTCTTTAATGCGGCAACTCGTTGGAAATTCTTTGAGTCGTGCTGCCGGTAGTGACCCCCCCCCCTCATCCGGCGCCGCCGGAAGCGATTAAAAAAAAAAAAGAAAAAAAAAATCCTTAGGGTTTCAGATTGGGGTGGAGACGGGGGCCATGATGCAATTTCCGAAATTGCAGGCCCCCCTCCTGCAATTATGGAAAAAGGGTCAAGTTGCAATTTTCGAAAATGGATTTTTGAATTTATGTATTAAAATGGTTTTAAATTGGATTTTAAAATGGTTTGATTTTAAAAATTCAATTTTGACCCGTTCAAATTTTATTTAAAATTGACGACTTTTTATATTTTCGTTAAAATTAGATTTTAACTTAAATATTAAACTTTGACCCTAAAGTGGATTTTATTTTATTTAGGAGTTTTATCCTAAATTAAAATATTAATTCAATTTTAAATTAGAGTTGGACTTTAATTTAGTATTTAATTAAAATTTGATTTTAATTAAATTATCCACCCTAATATATTGTTAAAATTAGAGTTGGACTCTAATTTTGACATTTAATTAAAATTTGATTTTAATTAAATTGTCTCGCCCTAAATTGTTTTTTGAAATTAGAGTTTGACTCTTATTTGGTATTTAATTAAGATTTGATTTTAATTAAATAAGTTCGCCCTAATATTTTAGAATTAGAGTTTGACTCTTATTTATTATTTAATTAAAATTTGATTTTAATTAAATTCAACCATATTAATTTGATTATAATTAGAGTTGAACTTTAATTTGACATTTAATTAAAATTTGATTTTAATTAAATAGTCTTACCCTAAAATTTTATTGGAATTAGAGTTGGACTCTAATTTGGTATTTAATTAAAATTTGATTTTAATTAAACAGTCCCGCCCTATACTTGTAGAATTAGAGTTGGACTCTAATTTGGTATTTAATTGAAATTTGATTTTAATTAAATAAGTCCGCTAATTAAATTAATTAATTAATTTGATTAATTAATTATTTAATTGTTCCGATCCATTTGTCTAAATTAGTTTAGACGACTTTAATTGCTAGAAACTTGAAACATGTTTGCATATAATATTAGATATTATATAAGAATGCATTTATATGATGAATGTTTTATTAGTGGATGATTATGGACTCGACCATGTGGATGTGTTGAATGGTTAGTTTTATTCTTGTTGTTTTATGGGCCTGCGAGCTCTTATTTATTTGGACATGCGAGTCCGTTGTTATTATTATGGGCCGCGTGTCCAATATTATTTAGGCCTGCGTGCCAACTAGTATAGGATACAAGTTGCAGCTGGACTAATTGGAGATACAAAAAGAGGAGGAGACCATAGAGATGGAGCATTGTATGAATCAATGCTATACCCCCTAGGAACTGACCGACTAGTCTTCCTTATGGCTCGGGAAGACTAGATAGTATAAGTCCATAATCGTCCACACTATTATATGTATGTTTATTTGCATGTTAGATGTATAATAAAATATATATAATTATTACGATGAGACCTTTTGCATGAAAACCCCTCGTTAAAAATATTAAGTCAATTTGTTATTTGCCTTCTATCATTATAGTGAAAAACGAGAGTCCTCAATCGATCTAAGCTTGTTGAGTACACTCAAGGCTGGTCGATTAGGGATATGTTTGACACTATGAAATATTAGATATTTCTGAATGATGGATTTGACTTAACTAATATTTATCTTTTGTTGAGTACACTCAAGAAGATAAATTTTAGAGGCATGTTAAAATATTAAGTCATATTTATATTTGCCTTCCATCATTATAGTGAAGAACGAGAGTCCTAAATCGATCTTAGCTTGTTGAGTACACTCAAGGCTGGTCCATTAGGGATATGTTTGACACTATGAAATATTAGATATTTCTGAATGATGGGTTTGACTTAACTAATATTTATCTCTTGTTGAGTACACTCAAGGAGATAAATCTTAGAGGCATGTTAAGCTAACACATAAGATGTGTGAAGACAAAGAGTTGTCGGCTTAATGATCTGGGAGTTGTATGAAGATACAATTGATAATAGTATCTACCCAAATGTTTTATTAGGGCTTGTTGAGTACACTCAAGGTTTTAATACAACAAATGGGATCGACCACCTGGGAATCAAGTATGGATTCCATAAATTTATGTGAGAGGGTCATAAATTTGAGTTAAACAGTGGGAGCGAAATTAATTTAATAAAAGGCCATGTTAAATTAATTCATGCATTATATATATTATTTCTTTTACTTTTCGTCGTTTACATTTATTGAATCATGAGTAACCATATGTAAGAGGCATATTGTACGCCAACAACCAAAGCAAATTTTCTTGATTGACGCTGCAATCTGAGAATTGTTCTCAGGCATGAAAAATTGGTTGTGTCCTTGAGTAGTCATTTCTAGAGACACCTGTTGATGACTCGATAAAAGAAGAGGTGGCTGCTATAATAAACACAGTGATGACGATAGTACTACAACATATGTGATGTTTGTAACTATGTCACCTGAGTTACAAAGCGACATAAGAGTATAGATGCTAACACATGATTTTTCATCTCAATATGTTGAATGATGAACAATCATACGAGGAAATGTATGATATTTCCCAGCAACTATACCAGTGCTTAATGACAGAAGAATCTTCAATCGGTGCTTGTGTGCTGAAGATGCAGACTACTTTGAAAAGTTGTCTTGATTGCGTTCAGTCGTGAACAATGAACTAAGTATAGACTTGGTTCTGCAATCTCTGTCAGAGAGTTATTCATAACTAATTATGAATTTAACATGAATAAACTCGAAGCACGCTCATTGAGATGCTGAACATGCTTGAAACTGTTAAGTCCAACATCTGTGTTTGTAGTGGACAAATCTTAGTCATAAATTCTTATATGGAAGTCTAAAGGATGCTTTGGGAAAGTAACCAAGATGACTAAGACAGTTAAAGCGAATAAGGACAATACCAAATCTGATGATCCTTATTATCATTTTGGAATGATGGGTCATTAGAAATGTAATTGCAAGGCTTAAATCTACTTCATTAGTTTCATGGGTATTAGATACTAGATATAGATCTCATATTTGTATAAATATGCGTAAACTAAATAAAAGTAGATTCTTTGAGAAAGGAGAAGTTGACCTACACGTTGAAAATGAGCAAAAGTTCTTTGCATTACCTGTAGAAGCATATTTCTCGCAATTGCCTTTAGGCTCGATACTAGAATTAGAGAAATGTTAATTTTGTTCCCACCATTACCAAGAGCATTAAATAAATTTCATGTTTTGACATGAATTATTCTAATGTTAAGGACAATTGTTGTTCCTTTTTATCTTGATAAGATCTTAATGGTTATGGTAAATTACAAAATGACATTTATATTCTAAATGTTGAGTGTTCTATAATGAGTATAGAAATTGAAAGGCATAAAAATGATAATCTAAATAACACCTATATCTGACATTGCAGATTTGGTCACATAAATGAGAATGCAATTCCAAACTTACATGGAGATGTATATTTGGGTCAAATAATTTTGAATCATTTGACAAATGCGAATCATGTCTGTAAGACACAGTGACCAAATCTCCTTTTACTTGAAAAGGAAAATGATCTGCACAATTATTAGGTCTAATACATAGTGATGTATGTAGATCCATATCAATTAATGTCAGGTGAAGTTTATCTTATCTCATCACATTTACTAGTGATCATTTCAGAAATGATCATATATATTTGATGAAATTCAAGCATGAATCTCTTGAAATGTTCAGGGGATTCAAGCTAGGAATAGATAAACAAATAGGTAAACATATTCTTATACTAAGACTTGTTCGAGGTAAAGAATATCTAAAATAGAGAATTTTAGATTATCTAAAAGAGAATTAGATTCTCATGCAGTGGATTCCTCCACATACATTGCAACATAATGATGCATCTGAAATGAGGAATCATGCACTATTAGATATAGTGCAATAGAGAACCAGCCATGCAAACATTCAAAAGTCGTTTTGAAGTCATGCACTGATTGATACGTGCTGCGTACTAAATCGTGTCTCATCCAAATCGGTTGACAAAACTTCATACGAGTTATGGAAATGCCCAACTTATCTCATATGAAAGTTTGGGATGTGATGCTTATGTGAAGTATATTGGATCGGATAAGTTTGAAACTAGATCCGTTAAATACATATTTGTGGATATCCAATAGACAATTGGATATCAATTCTATAATCCCGTTGAGAAGAAGATGTTCATCTCAATACATGTCGTACTCTTAGAGAAAGTGTTTACTCTAAGAGAGACAGTGGGAGTAGAATAAATTTTGAAAGAGTTCAAGAGTCCACGGATATAATTGACCGAATAGATGAACCTGAGTCTTATCCCACACCAGCTGAGGGACATACTCTTGATCAAGAAGTGGAGACTTCTGAGAACACGTTAGCTCAGTGTAAATCTTGTAGGATCATTTGACCTCCTAGAAGGTACGAATCCATGATTACTAATCAAGGATAATGAACCTACTAATTACATAGAAATAAAGTCAAGTGTTGACTTAAAGAGATGGACTTGTTGTATGTAACCGAGTTTTGACCTTGGTCGACTTGCCTAATGGATTAGAACCCATAGGTTGTAAATGAGTTTACAAGAAAATGTCAATATGGATTGAAACAAGCCTCTTGGAGCTAGAATCTTCGATTTGATACAAAAGTCAAAATGTTTGATTTTATCAAAAATGAAGATGAAATGTGCGTTTACAAGAAGATAGTGGGAGCATTGTCGCATTCCTGATATTATATGTATGAGACATATTATAGGAAACGACGTCTCTATATTTCAATTGTTGAAATTATGGTTGTCAGATAAGTTCTCCGTGATGGATGTGAGAGAAGCAAGTTGATCTATAGAGATAGATCTAGAAGATTACTTAACTCATCCCAATCTATACAGATAAAATCTCGAGAAGATTTTATATGGAGAAAATGAACTGAGAGTTCATGGATAGAATGATGCTAACTTCTAGTCAGACTGGAATAATAGCACATCTCAAATAGAATATTGGTTTACTCTTAAGCGGTATGTTGGAAATGTTCCAAATAACCGTTGATTCAATAATGGAAGCCTTATAAATCATTGCTTTACAAAGCAACAAAAGTTGTGGTCTAGATCAGGGAGTTCATCACTGAACTTAGAGTAGTTCCTAACATTGTTGATCACACGCTTATGCCTTGTGATACAATGGAGCCATCGTGCAAGCGAAGGAACTAAGGTCTCATCAATGATCTAAACACATGTTAAGGCAGTGTTATCTCATTGAAAAGATAATACAAAGAAATGGCGTAAATGAAGAACGAATTCCCATAAGTTATTAAATTGCAGATCCACTGACAAAGAGTTGTCGCAGTATAAACATGATCGTCATGTAGACTCTTATGGTATAAGATACATAAGTGATTGGATCTAGTGCAAGTGGGAGTTTGTAAGTGTTATGCCCTAGTCCAATCAACTTTGGACATAAACACTTTGAATATATATAATCAATGCATATATATGGAAATATCTATTATTTAATTGAATTAATATTCTAATAAATTAAATAATAGAATCCGTAGATTCAAGTCTTGGTGATTTGTTAATCACAAGGAGTTGTGATTGTGAGATACAAATTACATATGATCAATCTTAAATCGTTCATGGTCGAAGTAATAACGAGATACGGATATCGTTATTACGGATAGACTATCGCGTGTGGCATTCTTACTTGTGAAGTAAGTAGCTGATCTCACAAGCTAAAGTGTGGTGACACTTGAATGAACACGTGGATGCTTTGTTATAGAACAAAACATTGAAGACCCGCTGAGAGATTCCACTTGGATAACTATCTAAGTGTTAGTGGTTAATCTCTAACGTTCGGTAGTGGAATTGGTCCTTTGACTTGAGGTCATCATAGTAGCTTATATGAGGGCAGTCATACTTTGGTGATGTTGGATGTTGCTCTGTCAAGGGTCGCTAATACAGCATCGTTCGGGTATGTCAAGAATCATATGAAGGTTGTGAATGATCAATAGAGGATTCACTCTTAGATAGTAAGAGATTATGATCTACATTTTATCCAATTAAGTTGATAATGAAATCCTTGGCCAAGGTGAACTCATAAGTCGGAAAAGAGTTTTCGACGTACATTGACTTAACAGTGGGATAAAAGATATAATCGATAATTAAGATTGACACATATCCATATCTCATAATTGATCGGATCATATTGACGAAAGGATTATAGTTTCACGGTAAACAAACAAGTTTGGTTTTATCATGCTACGTGATATTTTCCGTCACATGTATTGCCCTGATACATTGCTAGATGTCAATCTGGGACAACGAAAATGAATTAGTGATAAATTAAAAGGGGCGTTTTAATTTATTGATTTTGATTAGATCAAAATAATAATTCACGTCGTTCGGCATCGTGATCGGGAACCTAATGGGTCACACACAAAAGAGAATCAGAAGAATGAGATTTACCAATTAATTAATTGACAAGTGTTGGATAATTAATTAATTGGGTTGTTTGTTAATATGCCCGAATTAATTAATTGGATTAATTAATTCATGGACCATATTTAATTAATTTGATTAATTAAATCTTGGACCGGGTTAAGTTTAATAGATGGGCCGAGCCCATCTGGACTTATATTAATAAGTACATTAGGGTTTGAAAAACAGTAGAGAATTTTTATTATTCTTGCTAGCACAAGAAAAGAAAACCCTAGCCGTCATTCTTGTTCTCTGTGTGGATCACCATTGGAGGCTGGACAATTGGACAGCTTGGATTGCAGATCGTGATAATTGGAATTCAAGAAAAAACAAAAGAGTTTGTGGAATTCATCAAAGGTATTATTCTCATCACAATTTCTATCTAAACACATTGCAGATCTTCGTTTGGGAATTGAAAATTGTTTTATTTCCGCTGTGCATGATTAAGTAAATTCCCAACATAAGGTTCATTTGAGTAGCAACCTCATAGGTTAAATAGCCCTTGTTTGGAAAGAACTAAAATCTGAATTTAATTTAAATCAACAATTAATCTTAACCAAATATTTCATGGAATTTACGACTTTTCAGTCATATATTTTATCAACTTTTATAAAAAAAAAAGTCAAAATTTAATTTTAATCTCCACCAAACATGAACATAATTTCACTGACAAAATAATGTGCTCTCAAGTAGTCAAAAAGACAGCTTCAATCATACTTTTGGCCGAAAGGATATTTTGAGCACTATTGAGTATCAGTTCACTATTGTTGGTCCCTCCTTTGCACAAAATATCCAAACTGCATATTATTCAGAAACATAACACAATCCTCACTTACACAGTGGAGGAGGGTAAAAAGGAAAAAAGCCCAAACGACTCTTTACATAACAGAAACCATAGACGAATCATGACCGTCTATCATACGTTTCTTTTCATCCGACAAACAAGAGTTCCTCATCGCGGTGAGCTCATATGGTTTTTTATCCGTAGCCAACCACTGCTCGACCGTGAACAATTTTTGGGCACATTGCTGGTGGGCCCCAATCGTCGCCACCTCCACGTAGTTACAATACCACCCGTGGCGCGAGCCAGTTCCATCGGACGTCAAGTTCATTGCACACACTGGCCTGGTCAAACATGGGCTTCTCCCACTAAAGATATCCAAATTGCCTCTCTCAAAATAGTTGTAGCCCGGGCCCATAAGCCCGCCCCATGCCTCGAGATTTTTGATCCTGATCCCATGTCCCTTAGCATCATAGAGAGTCAAGGTAATACTTGAATCAGTCCCGGCCTTTATGGTCGATCCGGTCTTCACATACACTGTGTACACACAATCAGCATCATCCTACATTTCTCACAAATCAAAACCCGATAAGAAAATTACCATTTCTATTTGATACATACTACTTGATAGGTCTTAACATGTTATACTATTCAAATGACGTACGATAAACACGAATTTGAAACATCTTAACACTGAACATGTCTAGACAGTATAAAACATGTCGAGATTGTATATATTGCTCGAGAAATACGAATACGAAATTGATCTAAGGAGAATACTTACAGATCTGCAAATGGTGAAGATGGAGAGGAGGATGAAGAGAGAGAGGCAAATGTTGATGAACTTCATGGCTCTTGATAATGAAATGTGAGGTGCATGTATATATATATATAGAGAGAGAGACAGTAACATGAGCCGGAATTGGTCTTGTAATAATAATTTATAAATAGAAGGGAAAATAGTAGTAAAGTCCCCAACTTTTAACGCGTGTTTACCGTAGTCCTTGACCTTTGAAAAAAAGCATTTATTTTACGAACCTTACTATCCAACCCTAGTGCTGCTAATACGAAACATTGAGGACTTTATTGCTCTTTCTTTGTAAATTGTTAATCAAGTGCTACTAAGTAGTTGGATACTTGGATATGTTAACAAAGCAAGTAAATGTCATGACATCATCAAGTCTCGTCATCGTCCACTAGATGAGATTGTGTATAGGTCAGACTTTTGATGAGAAAAAAATGAATTCCTCGTACACGTGAGAGGCAAGTTGAAACTATATTTAGATAATATGCATGTAACTCACTTCATAAAGCTAAATTTTTAAATTAAATGGTTCAATAAAGACACAATACACGTCAAAGGGTTGGAAACTCGATAGAGAAAGGAGATTGGATCAAATTGTACTATATAAAAAATCGATATTGCTAGTTGTTTTTTGTTTTTTTTATGTTTTATTTTATTATTTTATTGTGGATGTCGTACATATGCTAATTTTCATGACAGTAGCAGTAATACATTTTTTTTTAGGGCTGAATAATTGAATAAAGTTTTCTTTTTTCCTTTTTGAAATTATTTCACTCTCTTTTTACTCCAACATTTAAAAAAAAAATTCAATGGGTTAGGTGAGTGGGTGTTTGTTTTGGTTTTATTCCTTTTAATTAAATTTCGTGCAATTCTTTTAACCTCATGCGAAAAAATTATCCTTGTGTGTGTCATTATGTGATGGGTCATGGTTCCCTTGATATTTTTGGCATTACAAATACTAGAAAGAAGAAATGCTCATTAATTAATAGGTAACTATAATGTATTAAGCCCCGATTTGGTATATATTCTTTTAAAATATATTATTTGAAAATTCATTTTAACTGCACATTCTTCAATAAAATTATATTTTCCTTCACATCAATAACTTTTTCTTACTTTTTAATAACATATTTATCATCATATCACTATTTAAAATACATTCTCTTCCTCAATAATATCCATCAAACACACCCTAAATAAGTTTTCGTTATTATGTTTGTTTTGTCTTGAAGGGTCCTACTCAATTATCTCTTGTATTGCATCATTTGCGAGATTGAAGTCCATTTCGGACTTTAGCGAGAATATCCTCAATTGAGATTTTGATGAGTTTTAAAATATTGTAGTTCTAATGAATTTTTATAACTCCAAGAGCTATTAAGGATAAAATCTCACATCCAAATTTTAATAAAATTTATTAAAATCTCAATTGAAAGCACCTGCATTTAGAAGGACTTTAAAAATTCATTAAAACCTCTTACACCTAGATTTCACGACTCAATTGAAAACTTTTGAATTTAAAAAGATTTTTAAAAACACCCAAGTCAATGCATGATTTCTGTCATCTTAGGTTAATAAATGACAATGTGACATTATATTCTTCAATGTGTATTGCTTCTTGACCAGGCTCAAAGCCAGGCCCAAAAATAGGGCGCCGAATTCGATAATTCGACGCCCTGATTTTGAGCCCGGCCGTATAGCACGGTTCTTCTTCAATTATCCCACCTTTACCGTATTCATCCTCTTCCCAACAATAAAATAATTGAAAGAATCAATGTTTGTAAATCTCTTCCGCGACCTTCATGTCTCTTACCTAGAAATGATGATAAGAGCAAACAAGACCCATCTATTTGCTTCTGGTTCCTGCAGCAATAGAAGGACTTCTAAAAAGTCAATAAACAAATAAAATTTGATAATTTTGTCAATTTACATGTGTATGGACAAGCACATGACCAGTAGTCCAGTACAATATCTTCACTCTTTAGGTCATTCACTGTATCTAGTAAACGAATAATGCTACTTGGTCACATTGATTGACAGGAAATTGGATGACAGGGTGGGATGACAACAATTGATTTGAGTGTTATTATTTAATTTTTTTTTTTTTCAAATTCTTCAATTATGTGTCACACATATTCCAAATTTTTTTTTTTTAATATGTCACTTATTAAACATTTATTTCGCATGGCATTTATAACTACTTGGCAAGGACAAATTTAGATAAGATTGCTCAGTTGTCCATGTCCATGACATGTAGAATGAAGTAAATTCAATTATGCTACATGTACAATGATAGTTGACAATGTTTATTGACAATCATGACTTGGCATCATCACATTCACACATTTCAAAAAAAAAAAATTCAAAAACTGTTTTTAAATCAATTGTCTGGAATTTGCCACATCTAACATTGTCAACAAACTTTATCAATCATCATTGTACAAGTAGATTAATTCTTATTCCATGCGTTGTAGAACAATCTCCCCCTCTTCTTTGACCTAAATCAAGCCTATTTATTCCACGTGTCCTAAAATTCGTGCCTTGAAAAATATCGTCAGTAACTAAAAATCTTGAACTAAGTCGAAAACCAGCATGATGCGGGTCCCCACCCGTGGCCATCACAAACTACAAGAGACTCACATCCCAAAATTGGTGAGGAAGAAGGTGTCGTTTGAGATCTTTTAAGTGATTTAAGATTAAAGGTTGTACACGACATTTCTTCTATTTTATCCTGATTACGTATTCAACATCAATCTTTTATAATTCCAAGATGACAGACTGAACTTCTATTTGCTAGAATTACGATGAAAACTTGTTAAGTATTTGATTCATAATTGCTCTTTTTTAATCTAAACTCTTCTTATGTTGGATATTTGTTATTGCTTGATTGTCATCCTATATTTTGGCCAGTTGGGATTCGTAAGTATATCGAGAGGTAATTCATGTTTTTACATTGCAAACGACATTCGGTTTTCTAGCCGTGTTATGCTTTGTTTTAAAAAATCTATTCTCATCCTTCATACAGATATAGTTTGGTTTTAAGTAAAAATTGGATTAATTTATCAAGAGAGAGAATTAGCATATAAGAAAGCAAAAGACTGCAAGTACAGGAAAGAAATACAAATTTTCTATAGAAATTTAAATTCCACTCACATGGAGTGGCGGGCCCACATGAATTAAATTATGCTAAATAAATCGGGATCCAGCTGTTGTATGTATTCTGTCTATTTTCTGTGGGTAATTTCCTGTACCCATAGCATTGCTTTATAAGGAATATCGATTTTTCGTATAAAGCACGAATTGGTTAATAACACGTAGTTGATGATTAAAGTAGATTAACAATAGTTAATTCGAGATCTTAGTATATATTGTGATTTGATTAAACTCCATGGTTTGCTTACTTATCAATTGTTTATTTTTGTTTTGATTTTGAAATTTTTCATGAATCTGGGGAAAAATTTAAGGAACTTCTCAGGAAGTGCTCAAATATCGAACTCACAAAGGGTGTACAAACTCATTACTTCTATACCAAGTTGCTTCCATCTAGCCCATCTGCAGTTGATTGCAGATGGATCAATAAAAATAAAGAACATCAGGGAAGCATATGAGTTGTTTAAGGTAATGAGTGAACAATGTGCTAATTTTCCAGATAGAGGATCACTGTAGAAATTAGCTGGGGTAAAGTGGATGCTCGTACACTTTGTCCTTACAGAGATTGA
The DNA here is from genome assembly GCA_035079005.1 of Fraxinus americana. NCBI lineage: Eukaryota > Viridiplantae > Streptophyta > Magnoliopsida > Lamiales > Oleaceae > Fraxinus > Fraxinus americana. The sequence goes on from CM068715.1 coordinate 2,420,968, forward strand.
TTCCTTAACAAAGAAAGTGGATGGACTAATATATGCTCAATAAGTTAACAAAAACCTATTCTGATACGTAAAACATGTGGGGCCAATCATCAGTCCGTCGAATGTCCATTAATCACGACTTATCCATCATCGAATGAGCAAGCTTCTTATAATCAAAGCTTCGAAGCCCCACAAATTAATCATTACCGTCAGATATATAATCAAGGTTGAAGGAATCAATGCTACGCTGAATAGCCTGGAGAATCAATTAGGCCAAACAGCAAAGACGCTGGTCTGACCACAAGGCACATTTCCTAGCAACATGAAGTCCATAGTTATTAAACTCGAACTGGATCAGCTGGTCTGACCAGAAACCTGACTTGAGATTTTGGGAGATGAAAACAAAGAGGAATTGGTTAGCGTAATGCCAAGGAGGGAACCTTGATGTTTGCCGTTCCATAGCAGGGAAGGTGACTCCTTCCACAACATGACGCTGAGGGAAGATTTGTTAGGTTTTTGCCTCATTTCTTGGGGTGCATTAAGGGCCCAATCGTACCTAACTAATCTAATTGAAAAGAGGTCCAATGTTCATCAATTTGGTGGATCAAGTTGACCTATTCCTTGTGGGATTTGGTCGAAGCACAACTAATAAGGAGAGTCACACTAACATTAAGGCCTTTATGAATTTAAGGTTATGCCATTTGGCCTAACCAATGCCCTTGCCACCTTTAAAGTTTAACGTGTATATAAAATCAGCTAAGGAAGTGTTTCTTTGTTTATTTTGATGACATATTGAATTATAGCCCTGATCTAAAGGCAAATCGTTCTCACTTTCGAGTGGTATTAGAGATATTAACGAAGCAAGAACTATACGCTAAGTGGATTAAGTGCTTATTTGGCAAATCTAAGGCTGAGTTTCTAGGCCATATAATCTCTAAAGAATAAGTATCAACTGATCCCACGAAAATTGAAGCAATGGAAAAACGGCCAAGATCAGTGAAGCAATCGTAGGATATTACAGAAAATTTGTGAAAGGATGCGGGTCTTTAGCCAACCCCTTGACAAATATATTAAAGAAGGACCATTTCCTCTGGTCTGAGGTAGCAGAAGAGGCTTTCAGAGGCTCAAGATAGCTATGAGCACTAAACTAGTACTACCTCTCTCCCCCATTTTGAGCAACCCTTCTATACTGAGATAGATGCAAGTTATCAGGGGATTTGAAGCTGTGATAATGCAGAATAACAGGCTGCTAACCAAATATTTCATGAAATTCACGACTTTTCAACCACATATTTTATCAACTTTTATCAAAATTTAGTTATTAATTTAATTTTAATCTCCACCAAACATGACATAATTTCATTGACCAAATAATATGCTCTCAAGTAGTCAAAAAGATAAAAATAATCATATTTTTGGCCGAAAGGATATTTTGAGCATTATTGAGTATCAGTTCACTATTGTTGGTCCCTCCTTTGCACGAAATATCCGAAGTGCATATTTATTAAGAAACATAACACAATCCTCACTTACACAGTGGAGGAGGGTAAAAAGGGAAAAAGCCCAAACGACTCTTACATAACAGAAACCATAGATGAATCATGACCGGCTATCATATGTTTCTTTTCATCCGATGAACAAGTGTTCCTTATCGCGGTGAGCTCATATGGTTTTGTATCCGTAGCCAACCATTGCTCGATCGTGAACAATTTTTGGGCACATTGCTGGTGGGCCCCAGTCATCGTCACCTCGACGTAGTTACAATACCACCCGTGGTGCGAGCCGGTTCCATCGGACGTCAAGTTCATTGCACACACGGGCCCGGTCAAACATGGGCCTCTCCCACTAAAGATATCCAAATTCCCTCTCTCAAAATAGTTGTAGCCCGGGCCCATAAGCCCACCCCATGCCTCGAGATTTTTGATCCTGATCCCATATCCGTTAGCATCATAGAGAGTCAAGATAATATTTGAATCAGTCCCGGCCTTCATGATCGATCCGGTCCTCACATACACCGTGTACACACAATCAGCATCTTCCTACATTTTTCACAAATCAAAACCTGATAAGAAAATTACAATTTCTATTTGATACATGCTACTTTATAGGTCTTAACATGTTATACTATTCAAATGACGTACGATAAACACGAATTTGAAACATCTTAGTACTGAACATGTCTAGATGTATAATGAAGAGATATTTTTCTTATTCAAAATGCATGTAAAACATGTCAAGATTGTATATATTGCTCGAGAAATACGAAAACAAAGTTGATCTAAGGAGAATACTTACAGATCTGCAAATAGTGAAAATGGAGAGAAGGATAAAGAGAGAGAGGCAAATGTGGACGAACTTCATGGCTCTTGATAATGAAATGTGAGGTGTGTGTCTATATATATATATATATATATATATATATATATATATATACAGAAATGATCTAATGAGCACCGGTGCTCATCTTATCCTAAGCACCGATGAGTTGGCACATTAATTCATTGGTGGATTGGAACTCACAAAACATTTATCCACCAATGAATTAATGTGCCAACTCATCTACAGTAGGATAAGATGAAAGACCGCCATTAGATCATTTCTGTATATATATATATATATATATATATATAGAGAGAGAGAGAGAGAGAGAGAGAGAGAGAGAGTAACATGAGCTGGATTTGGTCTTGTAATAATACTTTATCAATAGAAGGGAAAATAGTAGTAAAGTCCCCAACTTTTAACGCGTGTTTACCATAGTCCTTGACCTTTGAAAAGAAACATTTATTATACAAACCTTACTATCCAACCCAAGTGCTATTAATACGAAATATTGAGGGCTTTATTGCTCTTTTTCGTAAATTGTTAATCAAGTGCTACTAAGCAGTTCGATACGGTAACAAAGCAAGTAAATGTCATGACACATCAAGTCTCGTCTTCATCCACTATATGAGATTGTGTATGGATCAGACTTTTGATGAGAAAAAATGATTTTATTGTACGCATGGAAGGCAAGTTGAAACTATATTTAAATAATATGCATGAAACTCACTTGATAAATTAAAATTTTAAGTTAACTGGTTCAATAAAGTCACAATACACGACAAAGGGTTGGAACCTCGATAGAGAAAGGAGATTGGATCAAAATGTAATATATAAAAAATCGATATTGCTAGATTTTTTTTCTTTTAATGTTTTTTTATTATTTTATTGTAGATGTCGTACATGTTCATTTGCACATTTTCATGATAGCAGCAATAAAGATTCACGTCTATGGCCCACATGTGCAGAGCTTTTTGGGCTGAATTATTGAATAAAGTTTATTTTTTGCTTTTTGAAATTATTTCACTCTCTTTTTATTCCAACATAAAAAAAATTCAATGGGTTAGGTGGGTGTTTGTTTTGGTTTTATTCCTTTTAATTAAATTTCGTGCAATTCTTTTAACCTGCCAACCCCCCAATCACGCGAAAAATTTATCCTAGTGTGTGTCATTATGTCATGGGTCGCGGTTCCCTCGATGTTTTTGGCATTACAAATACTAGAAAGAAGAAATGCTCATTAATTAATAGGTAACTATACTGTATTAAATAAGTTTTCATTATTATGTACGTTTTGTCTCGAAGGGTCCTACTCAATTATCTTGTGTATTGTGTCGATTGCGAGATTGAAGTCCATTTCGGACTTTTACAATCCCTTAATTTATGAAATATTTATAACTCCAAGAGCTATTGAGGATAAAATCTCAGTTGGAGACATCCAAATTGTAATAAAATTTATTAAAATCTCAATTGAATGCACCTACATTGAGAAGGACTTTAAAATTTAATTAAAACCTCTGACACCTAAATCTTGACGAATTATATATATATTGGAAACTTTTGAATTTAAAAAAACTTTAAAATTCATTAAAATCTGAGTTGACGACACCGGACACCCATGCAACTTAATGCAGGATTTATGTCATCTTAGGATAATAAATGACAAAATGTGACATTATATTCTTCAATTATCCCACCCTTAACTTCTTCATACTCTTCCCAACAATAAAATAATTGAAAGAATCAATGTTGGTAAATTTCTTCGGCGACCTTCACGTCTCTTACCTAGAAATGATAAGAGCAAACGAGACCCATCTATTTGCTTCTGGTTCCTGCAGCAATAGGACTTCTAAAAAGTCAATAAGCAAATAAAATTTGATATTTTTGTCAATTTACATGTGTATGAACAAGCTGACCAGTACAATATCTTCACTTTTTAGGTCATTCAGTGTATCTAGTAAACGAATAATGCTACTTGGCCAAAGTGATTGACAAAAAATTGGGTGACAGGGTGGGATGACAACAATTGATTGAGTGTTTTTTTTTTTAAATTGTCCAATTATATATCGACACATGTTCCTCGATTTTTTAACATATCATTGAACTTGTTTGTATAGCATGATTCCTATTAAACATTTATTTCGCATGGCATTTAAAACTACTTGGCAAGGACAATTTGATTGCTCAGTTGTCCATGTCCATGACATGTTGAATGAAGTAAATTACTATCACGTGCATGTGTAGGGAGGTCCAAAATATAAGCACGAAGAAGCAAAACGAAGTACTTACACGCGGAGTATGTGAGAGAATTAGATTATAAAGTTTGGTATAAAGATTTTCACAGGGGAAATGATATATTATTGAAAAAAGATGAGTTAATTTGGACAAATCAGAGTTGTGAAACAAAATTTATGCCCTTTCGAAGTTAGGCTGCCAGAGTAGGGTATGCAGTCACCAATTGGAACTTGCAACCACGGCTAGTGGTGGCGAATGGGCCAAGAGGCTAGTCGGCTCGGTTGCTCGGCTCTTGAAAAATCGGCTCGTGGGCGGTTCGGGACAAGCCCGAGCACGAGATCCTAGTATATATTGTGATTTGATTAAACTCCAAGGTTTCCTTACTTATTAATTGTTTATTTTAGTTTTGATTTTGAAATTTTTCATGAATCCGGGGAAAAATCTAAGGAACTTCTCAGGAAGTGCTAGAATCTCGAACTCACAAAGGTTGTACAAACTCATTACTTCTATACCAAGTTGCTTCCATCTAGCCAATCTGCAGTTGATTGAAGATAGATCAATAAAAAAGAAGAACAATAGGGAAGCATATGAGTTGTTTAAGGTAATGAGTGAACAAAGTGCTAAATTTCCAGATAGGATCACTATAGAAATTAGCTAGGCTATATGAAGTGGAGGAATCAATGCAACTCTTAATAGCCTGGAGAATCAATTAGGCCAAACAGCAAAGATGCTTTGTGAGTGACCACAAGGCACATTTCCTAGCAACATGAAGTCCGTAGTTATTAAACTTGGATGGGATCAGGTGGTCTGACCAGAAACCTGATGAACCAGACCCGAGGAAGAGTCAAAGATTTCTAGAGATTTCGGGAGATGAAAACTACGGACATTTGGTTAGTGTATTGCCAAGGGGGGAACCTTGATGTTTGCTGTTCCATAGCAGGGAAGGTGACTCCTTCCACAACATGACGCAGAGGGAAGATTTGTTAGGTTTGCTCCATGTCTTGGGGTGAATTAAGGGTCCAATCCTACCTAATTAATCTAATTGAAAAGAGGTCCAATGTTCATCAATTTGGTGGATCAAGTTGACCTATTCCTTGTGGGATTTGGTCGAAGCACAACTAATATGGAGAGTCACACTAACATTAAGGCCTTTATGAATTCAAGGTTATGCCATTTGGCAGGGTGGACCCAACCAAAGCCCAGTACAGACATCTGCCTTAGAGGTGTTAATGGGTCCAGCCGAGTTGGCTCGGCCCATACCCACACGAGCTCGGCTCGTGTGAGCTCGTTGCCAACGAGTTAAACTCGACTTGTTGGTTTTTGGACGAGCTCGGCTCGTGCCTGAGCTCTCCCAAAAAGAGCTGCTTGGTGAGCCGAGCTTAAGCTCGGCTCGTCAATTTAGACGTTTATATAAATATAAAACACTGCTATAACTAAATCCTAAATTCAAAAAATATATATATACATATTTTCTATTTTTTTTATATACATTTTCCAAAATATTTATAATTTTTAAAATAATAAGAACAATTTTTTTTTTTTTTGTGTTGAGTTTTGTTTTTTGTTATATATATATATATATATATATATATATATATATATATATATATATATATATATATATATATATATATATATATATATATATATATATATAAACACATTTTGTAAACAATTTTTTAAATATACATTTTCTAAAACATTTTAATTTTAAAAAAAAAAGGATAAACCATCATTCTTTATTCGGGCTTGGGATCGGCTACTTCAATTTCGAGTAGGTGGAGTTAAAATTGTACACGAATAATTTGTTAAGTGTACAATTTTTTTAAAAAATTATAAAAGTATGAAAATAAAATTTTGTGATGAATGCGGTGAAATTAAATATCACTTACTTAATTACATGCAATTTCGGCATATTTATCTTGAATTCGATAATTAGCGTCTTCTCAGTCCTTCATGCACATTAACGCTTCTAAAATATCTTCTTTTAGTCGACTCCTGACCTCAGAGAAAACCATCTTCCCTGTACTAAAAGCAGACTCCAAAACTACATTGCTAACCGGAGGTGTTAATAGATCTTTTGCAATTGCAGAAACTACTGACCATCGGATTCATTCAAGATCGTATCGTCTTCATCTCGAATATGCATATTGTTATAAAATTCAGTGATAAACGCTTCAAAACCTTCACATGATTTCAATAATAAGTAAGTTGGATTCCATCTATTACCTATGTCAGTAATAAAGGTTTTTGTATGCTCATTCTCAGCTTGTTTACAAAATTTCTCAAATGATTGTTTTCTACTAGGAGTAATCGTTACATATATAAGTGCATTCTTAATTCAGTTAATTTCATTTTTAATATGTTTTAAACCGTCTTGCACTATTAAATTAAAAATATGGCACACACATCAAATATGAAATAAATAGCCACCGAAATCGGGTTGAAATACTCTATCCAATTTATCGATAACAACTTTATTTACAGAAGCATTGTTGAACGTAAAAGAACAAATTTGATGCCTGGAGTGCCAAACTGTAATTGCGTTTGACCAGCTGGAAGAAGTCCATGTTTAGCCACACATGTTTTGTAGTGACAGTTGAAGTGGGTGGTTCCAATGCCTTTTTGACATGTCGTCGTTGTTGGCAGTATTTACATACTGTTTTGGTTTCTAGAAGTCCATCGACCACACGACCAATGTGAACCAATTTGAAATGGTCTCAACAATTTGCGTGCTTCTTCCCCTTTCTCTTCACTCTTGTATTGTGAATATTTAATGTATGTTCTTCATCTTGTTTCAAATCAATTTGAACACTAGGATCAATATCAACGTCATCCAAATCAATTGATGACTACCTTCACGAACGTCGAAAGTTTCAATATTTTCTGAAATTGGTAATTCGTTGAGACCGGTGAAATCATTCCCAAATTGATTTTGAGCAGGTGTTTCGCCTTCTATACCGAACAAGTTTTCAATAAATTCTCGTGGATCCATTTGTGAATAATAGAAATTAAATGTTGAAGACTTGAAGTAGAATGTAGAAATGTAGAATTGAGAAGTAAATGAAGATTATGTAGTAGTGTATAAAATGAATTGTAAAATAAGATAATAATGTAAAAAAAAATGTAGAAAATGATTATAGAATAAATGAATGATATTGTTAATAATGATTTTTAAATTGTAGAATGTCGAGAGTAGAGTAGAGAATGAAAGTTTGGTAGAAAAAAAAGTTGTAATGGGTGGATATTTATAAGAGAAGAAAATTAGAAAAATAAATAAAAAGTGACCAAACGGTCATTGAAATTTCAGTGACCGTTCCGATCACTTTTTTTTTTTTTAAATTTAGAAGAGCCCACGAGCAGCTCGTGTACAGTGCAAGCCGAGCGGGCTTGGCTCGCTATAGTACAAGCTTAGCGAGCCAGTCCGCTCGGCTCGTGGATCGCTACAGTACAAGCCGAGCGACCGAACCGACAAGTCGCTCGACTCGATTGCCACCACTAATCTACTTGTATTAAACTTTGGGTTGCCCCAATTTTCTCAACAACCCAATACTTTAAAAAAAAAAAAAAAAACAAAAAAAACAAGCGAGCCAATTAATTTGGCCCAAACAGTATGATAGAAGTCCTGCAAGGCTGCATCAATAGAGAATTGAGAAGCTCCAGGCTCCAGCATCCACGCACTCCCGAGTCGATAGGTGAGTTTTCTATAATTTCTATTGGTATTCATCTGCTATTGGCTGTAGAGTGTAGAGTATATGCAATGGGTATTGGGTAACTAGTTACAAGTGTAACAATTCTGTGTCTATTTGTGTATGTATAGAATTGTTGTGGGTTTGTAATTTGTTAGCCCCTGTTTGTCTCCCATTATTGGAGAAAGAATAGAGTTTTGAATAGTATATTTAGGAGAACGTGTGGTTAAAATTTAAAGAAACTTTATTGGTTTTTGTGTAGAATATTTTATTGTGTGAATGTGTGGTGGAAAAATAATACTGTAGTAAACAATTTAATTTTTAAAGGATGACAAACACAATTAGCAGAGTGAGCCGAGCGGATGAGGCCGTTTGAGGGGAGCGAGTCTCGCTCTTTGGATGATTTGATGTATACAGTATATTACTAACTACTTAAGTGAGACTTTGTCTGTTTCTTCTTCTTCAATTTTCGGAGGAGAGAATTTTGAAAATCTTGGGGAAAATTTTGAAACCAAGTCACCACTCACCAGTGCACTATACGAGAGGAAAAATTAAGCCTTAATTTTTTTGGTGATGGATTTTGATTTTCTTTCAATGCGGCACTTGTGATGACAAGAACAGTGAAGATTGTGTAGAAGATGAAGCTGTTATCCATGGCCTTGAAGAACTTCACTTTCTCTCCCTAAAACACTTTGATTTCTCTCTTTATGATAGTTTTTTTGGGACTGTGAGATTAACTTAGGAGGTGGATATGTGCTGTATTTTATTGTTCTGTGGAATCTTGAAGTAGAGGCAAAGGGCCAAAGGGTGGAATTAATGAATAATGATCACTTACTAATTTGTCTAGACGTAACAACTTATCACGATTTCATATTTTATTTTGTTTATTTATGTTCCAATTCCTATTCATTACAATCAGTCATGGAAAGATTTTTTTACTTTTGCTAATACCGCCCGCACTGGAAAAATTTTCTGAGTCCACCCCTGGTTTGGCCTAACCAATGCCCTTGCCACCTTTAAAGTGTAACGTGTTAAAAGTATATAAAATCAGCTAAGGAAGTATTTCTTTGTATATTTTGATGACATATTGAATTATAGCCCTGATTTAAAGGCAAATCGTTCTCACCTTCCAGTGGTACTAGAGATATTAACGAAGCATGAACTATACGCAAAGTGGATTAAATGCTCATTTGGCCAATCTAAAGCTGAGTTTCTAAGCCATATAATCTCTAAGGAATAAGTATCAACTGATCCTACGAAAATTGAAGCAATGGAAAAATGGCCAAGATCAGTGAAGCAATTGTAGGATATTACAGAAAATTTGTGAAAGGTTGCGGGTCTTTAGCCAACCCCTTGACAAATATATTAAAGAAGGACCATTTCCTCTGGTCTGAGGTAGCAGAAGAGGCTTTTCAGAGGCTCAAGATAGCTATGAGCACTAAACTAGTACTAGCTCTCCCCTATTTTGAGCAACCCTTCTATACTGAGATAGATGCAAGTTATCAGGGGATTTGGGGCTGTGATAATACAGAATAACAGGCTGCTAACCTATTTAAGTAAGGTTATCGACACTAAGAACTTGAGGCTGTCTACATATGAAAATGAGCTATTAGCCTTCGTTAACGCCGTGAGTACATTTGGGCACTGACTTGAAGGACATCATTTTATTACCTAGACAGATCACCAGTCCATAAAGTATCTACTAGAGCAAAAAAATCGCCAATTAAACAGAAATGGCACATAAAACTCCAAGGTCTCAGCTATGAGATTAGTATAAAAAGGATGCAGATAACTTGGTAGCTGATGAACTATCCAGGAACACAAAATCAAAATATATTTAGGAATGGGAAGAGAAATCCAAAAAAAGTTAACTGGCAACCTTAATGTGTAGTATATGGCTAAGCATAAATTTTATTGGCCTAAAATGGTGAAAGACATCAAATTCAAATAAGAGGTACTTACTTCAATGTTATATTTGTTTTAAGTTTAAAGGGGAACATTTCCCCTGTCCTGGTGCCATTGCTAGTTTGATCTCATCATGGTAATAAAATTAGTTTGATCTCAACATTATGACTATAGAGGGGTTTTGCTGTATATAGATAAGAAATGCAAAAAAAAAAACAAATTGTCATGCAAAAGATAAATTCAAACTTTCTTAGTAGACTCATGTCAAGAACATATTGCACATGAAGAATTATATAAATAGCTGTCGATCTCCATCATACAAGGTTGAATTGATACATCATTTCTCTTCACAAAACTTACACAAGTTTGATACATTTTGTGCACTAAGAATTGTACTAACAAATGCCATGCTACTGATCTATATCATACAAGTATTATACACCATTCCTCTTCACAAAATCTCTTTTCAACCATACACATAAACCAGATAGTTATATGGTCACAATCTTTTAACTAATATAATATATCATTCTTCAGTGCTCATCGAGCTTTAAGAGCACATTTGGTTGTATTTAAAAGTTGCTTTTTTTTTTCTATACAAGTTAATATTACTTTCTAAATAAGTTAATTTGATTAAATAAAGTAATTTAAGAAATTATATTTTGTAAAATAAGTAACTTGACGTGATGTACCATGGGAAAGTAGTGATTATGTCCTGTGATGGACACAACATGAAAGCCTTAACAACCTACATTTGTAGTGGAATTTAAATCTTGAAAACATACTTTTGTCTTGTTTAGTTTTTCTTTTTACCAGATAAGCATCCCTCCACACAGGTGTTATGCTTTTGAGGGAAGATTTATTGGAACATGAGAATCTTGGTTAATGTAGATATTCATAGGCCACCATACTGAAGTCGGTAAACTAGAAAGATTAAGCCCTTGCTCAATCCTCATTATTTCCAAAATACATTTTTCTAGAATCACTATTTCAAAACACATTTGTATAAAAAATGAGGCTCAAACAATCTCTAAGAACCCTTTTGGTAGGACTTTGGAGAAGTTAAAGTCTGTTTCTGAGATAAAAAAAGTTACTTTCAAATATGTTTAAATAACTTTCTAAAATTACTTTGTCCGGCTACAAAACATTTAGAGGAAATTGACCTAACATAGCTTCATGAATCATGAGGAAGGACTTCTACAATAAACAAAATCAAAAGCACCCGTCAAACATACTCATATAAGTGTTCTATTAAGCTTCTTTATTGTTACACATCCCACCTTGTGTGGAGCCTTTTTACTATTACATTTTCCCATAGAGCCATGAGGATCTTATAGTGAGCTGCGTGTCCACGTTGCTGAAAATAAACGGATAGACTTTACATCTCTAATAAGTTAAAATCAAATTTATTATATTATGCAGTATTGAGTACGAAGGGTTATGCTATACTGCCAGAAAGATATTGCCAGAGGTTTGCCAGATACTCACAAAGGCTTTTAATAATATAAAATTATCTTCTATTAAAGTACTATTTTGCCCTTAATAAAATATTTTGCAAGTTAAGTCCTGTATCTTTTAATTGTTGGACAATTGAGAGTTATTATGTTATACAATGTTCTTTTAACTTTTCTATTTGTTCCAGATATTCTCTATATTCAATTAGTTTTTCATAAGCTCTAGGTTGGTCTTTTCTAGTTATATATCCAAAAATAATCCATTCTAAAACTTCTTCTTTTATATTTTCGTATTTAGTTATGACGTCTTCAACTTTTTTTATTTCTTTACTAGTTTCTACAGAGTCAAATCTTATATTGTGTCTACAAGCATAATTTATATCAAAATATATTTCTTTAAGTTTTTCTTGGCCAACAGGAAGTATATCTTCAGATTTTTCAATAATACTTAATAAAAATGAAATATCTTTTTTTATCTAAATATAATTTAAAACAATCATCATTGGAAGTGGATGCTTGTGAAGTGTTCATGAAGATCAAAATATAAAAGCGTATAAATAACTTACAGTAATCAATAGGAATAGACAGGCTTTCCCTCCAGCATGTTTTTATAGTAGATTTGCATGTATTTAATCACTCTTCTGAATCAGATGAACATTTAAGATGTTTTTGAAATCATTTGGGTTCACAACTGCTTCCGTAAAAGTCTTTTCAATTAAGGTTGTATTTCTCACTCTAGAGAACTAGCTGTGTTGCCACAGACGCTATCTCACAGTATTCATAGTCTCTATTTTCACCTCTATTCAAACTCTTTTCAGAACAAGTTCTTACTTAGAACAAAATTTTAAAAGATAACTCATACACAAGGTGCTACAATTTTGTTAGAAAACTGCCTTTTCCCCTAAAACATTTATCAAAGACGGGTACTTTGGCATGGCTAACATCCATTCAAAAACAATGTTTTGAAAATCTTTTAAAATCTCTATTTGTACTGCCGAAGAATCATGAGAAACTTAACGAAATCCTTTCAAAGAAACTTTGTTAAATCATAACAAACTTCATCTTTATATTCATAGGACTGAAATAATACATGCTGACTTACTATATTTACATACATTTGGTACTCACCTTATGAAGTTTAAAACTCCATAAGTGATTACCTTATTACAAGCTTTCCTATCTTCAAGACTTGCTAATATTTTTTCTGAATATAAGTGGTGTAAACAGATATAGTATTTCTTTCTAAGATAGAGAATTAGAGATTTTTCGGGCCTGCCTCTCTTTTTGGACTCCTCCTTCTTATATAGAGGTTTGATCGAGAATCTTATCTTCACAGCCGTCCTCCATTATTTCTTGTCTGCCATCTTCTTTTGTTTGGTAGCAAAAACTGTCCCTCTTTTGAGATGGTAAGTTGGTGAAGAGTCATTATCATACCAAATTTTTCTTATCTTCAACAGCTACTTTGTATTATTTTCTTCAGTAGTTGGTAGAAAGTTATAATCTCAACTACTTTCTTGTACTATATTCTATCTTTTAGTGACCACAATTTTTCTTTAATAAAAAGACTTTATTAAAGTAGTGATAAAGGATCACTGTCCTTACTCCATTATTTTTCTATCCTTAATTCAAAGAATTCAACAGGAAATTCTTCACTGTTGAGTGATGCTTGACTCATATCTTCTACTACGCAGTGTTCACAATGATGATCACTATAATCCCAAAGTAATTTGCATAGTTCTTTCTCCATTTTTTCTGATCCACAGATTTGATTGGAAATGATCTTGGATAATAAATGGTCGAAATAGCATATATCTTCTTCTTTTGTCTCTTTTGTGGCATTAGAATAGATTATATGTTTTTCAAATGGATAAACCCATATTTTCTCTTTCTCATTAATTATCTGAGTTATATGTTCAAATATTTCTTTATATCCCTTGACTCTTCTGTATGGCATCATATTAATAATATCTTGATAACCATTTTTAACAACCTTTTGATTGGTTGGTAAAAAATGTTGATTTGTGAGTCCTAACTTGATAACATGAAAAGATGGCTGGATATATTGAAGATCTGGATCCCATTCCATTGTTGCTGAGTAGAATCTGATATATATGTTTGTAGTTTTGACAGCTTCAGTATATCTTTTCACTGCCTTCCTGACATTAGCTGGAAGTTGGGCTATCTCTTTGATGTCTTTGCTAGGATATATACAGAGTATATTTCGTAGTTCAAAACAATTTCTTACCCAGTTAGCTGGTGCTTCTGGATAAAAGTTTATCTTGTTGTATCTTCCATAGTGGAGAGTCTTCATCTACTTTCCAATTTCTAAGTACCAATCAAATAAAATATTGAAAACAACAATAAAGAAAATAATTTCTTCATAGTTATCTTTTTTGGATATTTTTGCCATATGGCATATCTTGACAATTTCTTTTGGATCAATTTTTTCAATATTTAGCTCAGGTAAAATATGGCTCTGTGAAGAGCTACCTTTGCTGTTTTTGATATCTTGAATATCTTTTCTACCAGTAATAGGTTCAATTTTTCCCTGTAAAGGGGTTCCTATTACCTTCTTTTCTTTCTCTTTATCCTCGAGTAGAGCGCTAGTATTCACAAGTCCCTGTGAAGGGATACTAGACTTGGTACGAGTATATTCTGCCGCAAGGGCTATATTTATTTGGTCTTGAAAACTATCTTGTATATTTTGAATTTGGGTTTCCAAATAGGAAACTTTTATCTCAAGTATCTGGACTTTCGTCCTTAATTGTTCTAGCTACATTCCTGCTAAGATAATCAGGAAGAAAGTTAGATTTTCCTTTTATATGCTCAATATCAAATTTGAAGTAAGAAAACCAAATTTGAATTCTAATTATATATCTATTAGCAATAGATGGATGAACATTATTTTTTAGAAATGCTTTAACTTGAGTATTGTCAGTCCTTATTAAAAACTTTTTTGGTAATAGATAATCTTCATATTTCTGTACTCCTCGCTTTACAGCAATGAGTTCTTTTCTGTTTATCTCATATCTTGTTTCAACTTCTTTGAATGTTCCTGATCTGTACCCTGCAATTATTTCAGGACAAGAACAATTCTTTTCACATTTATATTTTTTATGATTCTTTTTAACCTTAAATACTGCACCTCAATAATTATCTGATGCGTCAGTTTCAAGGATAAAAAAGTCTCCTTCATGTGGAATTACAAGTTTAGGCAAAACTCTTAATTTCTCTTTTACTTTCTTTATGTTTTCACAATCTTTTTTTTCCCAAGATCACATTACATTTTTTCTTAATTTTGGAAGGAAATAATTTTTTAATTTTACACAATTTTCAATAAATCTTTCAACATAATTTAATATTCCAAGAAAACTTTGTAACTGTTTTTTATTTTTAATTTTTTCAGGAAATTCTTGTAGTTTTTCACCTATATGAGATTGCAATTGCAATTCTCCTTTTTTTAATAAATAATCCCAAAAATTCTATCTCTGTTTTGGCTATTTCTGCTTTCTTTTGAGAAAGTGTAATACCATACTTTTTCATAATATAACAAAATTTCTCAAAATGTTCAATATGCTCATTTATATTATTTGAATGAATCAATAAATCATCAACATAAGCAATACAGAAGTGAGTAATTGGTTTAATTACCTCATCCATTCTTATTTGAAATATCTGTGGTGCATTTTTCAACCCAAATGGCATTACATTCCATTCATATTGTCCCAAAGGATTGGGAGTACTAAATGCAGTTAATGTTTTACTTTTTTCTATAAGCATGATTTGCCAAAATCCTGACTTACAATCAAATTTTGAAAATATTTTCTTATTTTGTACTTGTTTAATAAGGGTATCCTTATTAGGCAAGTAATATCCATCAAATTTAGTTACTTTATTTAACTTCTTATAGTTTATTACCATTCCATGTTTTCCTCTTTTAATCTCACTGTGTTTTCTTACCATAAAGGTTGGACTATTATGTGGACTTTTACTGGGCCTTATTAATTTAGCCTCTAGTAATTCTTTTATCTGGTTTTTGAATTCCTTTTGATCTTCCACACTATATCTCATTGGTTTGATTCTTATTATAGTGTCTAGATTGATTAGTTCTATTTTTGCTTTTACTTTGTCTGTATTCCATTTTTCTAATGGATTTTCAGAATAAGTTTGAGAGATTTCTTTTTTCAATTTTTCTAACTTATTTTCTGTTATCATTTTTAAAACTGTATCTGATTTAGTTTTTTCTGTATTCCAACATCCACCACGCTGGGTTGAGGGATTCTGATGATCAATTTGCTTATATGCTTTACTAACTGCTTTAGTGACTTTAGGTGTCAATACCTTATGTGCACAAGGAGTTGTGAACATATATCTATCTATATATTGAGTAAATGGTGCATATTTTAGTAGGAAATTTTGTCATAATAAAATATCTCATCCAATTGTAGATGACATGTATATAGTATCAACAAATACTTCTTTAAAAGTTATTAGAAAATGTACTTGTATGGCATATTTACTATATATTACTTTGTTTCCACCTGCTGTTGTGGCAGTAACAATCTTTTTTGAATCATATTTCCAGTATTCGTTTGGTAGTATATTTGACAAACACAAACTTATTGTACTTCCTGTATCTAGATAAGCCTGAAATTTAATTCTGCAATAATTTTTTATATTGAGTATAATTTCAATATATGAGCTCATGAGATTAGTATTAATTACTCTTTCCATGATAACAATGTTTTCATATTTTTATCTATTCTTGATATGATGATTGGATTATCATCAACTGCTATTTTTAAATATTCTTGGCAGATTTTATAAGGACTAAATTTTTTGAGGAAGTTCATTCCTAATAGTATAGGTGAACGTTTAATTTCATATGATTCATCTTTATATAGAATTATTTCTTTAATTTGTTCTTTATGATCTTCTTCTATAAATATAAGAGGGGAATTTACATATTTCTTTATTTCAAGATTATTTCCCAAATAATCTTTGAAAGTATATGGCTCTGGTAACTCAAAATCTAGTAAATAACTAACAAATTTAGCATTTACATGACTTTTTTCTGTTCCAATATCTATAAGGATAAGAAGATTTTTCTTGTATCCTTCCTGATTAACATATCTTGTTTTGATATAGTATTGCGAATTTGTTGGCTCAGCAATACTAAATTTTTTAACTTGGCTTATCTTAAGATCTTATCTGGAGGGAAATCTTGCAATAAGATTGTCTCCTTCTAAACTCACACTATTTCTTCTTATCAATTTTTCTTCATAATTAATTTCTCTTGCTTGCTTATGAAAGTCAAGCATTATTTGTTGAGGTATTGTCACTTCATGTTCTTGGTATTTTCTAGGAGGTATATATTGAGTTAATTCCTCAAAATCTTTATGTATGATAATGTTATCAGTTATTTTTCTTAAATTGTTATGATGGCTAGTACTAAAAGCAAAAATTGATTTTATGCTTATACTAATAGCCTTACTTTTTCTTAACATTTTCAAGTTTCCAATTCTATAATATAGGATGAAACTTTGATCAATATATTCATCAATCAGTGAAACCGTATAATTTGGTTTTACTGTAAATATTATCTTTTGATAAACTAGATTTCCTACAATAGTTCCTAATAGAGCATCTACAGGATCTTGTAAGATTCTATTGTCCATGTAATATATTTCTATTGGTATATTCATCCATTCTCTAAAGAATCCTTTTATCATGATTTGGATTCCTCCTATTTTAATTTTAGTTTGCTTCTTACATTTTCTGGAATTTTGGATAACTTTTGTCTTACCCATTCTTTTGTAATTATAGGAATTCTTGCTTTTCTCATAGTGTCTTCTATATTAATAGATATTTCTTTGTAGTTTATACTTACTATTGTTTTATTTACTCTTGGTAATATTCCTAAAAATCCTTGATGGAATACATTTTTTTCTGTAAATCTAATATTTTCTTTGTTATTCCTTTATATTTTTTAGTATCAAAGATGATTTCTTGGTTCATACCTTCTACTGAATCTTCAATTTCCTCACTTGTTTCTATTTCTATTTCTTGATCTATTTTTTGTATTTCCTGATTCATATATACTATCTCCTCAGAATCTTCTGAAGATGATGTATCTAATTCATAAATACTACTGCATTCACTACTTAAATCTTTGAAATTCTCAATTGGTTCTATATCACTATCATTTTGAAATTCTTCACAAATTTTAAGAGTTTTTACATTTTGTTTATCTTTCCTTTTAGGACATTGAGGAGCAATATGTCCTTCTTCATTACAGATAAAACATCTACATTTCTTGACATATTTAGGCTTGGGTTTCTTAGTCCAATCTCTTTTCTTGAAATATTTTTTATGAGGTTTAAAAAATCTTTTCTTAAACTTCTTATAATTTTTGAACTTTCTTTTATATTTCTTATATGGTTTATACTTCCTTTTATGAAAACCAAATTGTTCAATTTGTCCTATATCTTTGTAGCAACATAGAGAGTTTCTTCTCATTTTATATGCTTTCTTATTTTCTAAAGTTTCTTTACACCATATGCCTATCATTCTTTTTGTAAATTCAATCCCACATCCGAGACTATCTTTATTAACTCCATCCTCTTCTCCAAGAGGTAATAGTTTTTCATATTCTTTTAGTAATTTTATTCCCCATGGAAATGATAATTTTGTAAAATAAGACCTCAATATAGGTTTATTTTCTTGATAATTTCCTTGATTTAGTATATAATATATTTCTTCAAACTTGCATGTGTATTTTTCAAGTTCAAACATATTACATATATTTAAATTTTCCATAGCTATCATTCCTTCATTATATTCTTCTTGTTTTCTAGTTTCTTCATCTATTGTAAATCTATTTCCTAATAATTCTATTCTCAGGGTTCTTTCCATTCTTCTAAATATTTCTTGTATGTTTTGCTCATTTAAGGCATTTCTGTTATCTATTGTTTCAATTGTGTTTTCTCCATATTTTATGTTTTTCTTTATATTTTCTGGTAGTTTTCTCCACCAATCTGATACGATTCCTCTAAAGGTATGTTCTATAAATTCAAAGGCTTTTTATGTTTCTCATTTGTTAAATTGTATAGCTAGGGCTGCACTTTTTATCCATGTTTCTACAGCTTTATTTTTATCTACACAATCCAAATCTAACCATATTCATGTTGTATGGATTGGTTCATTATAAGATTTCATTGGGTTTATTTCTTTAATGGATTGTTTTCTTATATTTTCAGTGTATCTTTTCAGTGTTTTCCCATATTGGTTGATTCCATCTTTGTTTGGTATTGGTGTACAATAAAGATAATTTTCATATTCTTCATCACTACTGAATTCTTTTTTTATATTACTACTAGATGATGGATTAGTATTCATTTTTGTATTTTCCAATTTTTCAGTTAATTCTTCTAGCTGTTTTTTATATTCTTCATATTCTTCACCAGTAGATTCTAAGAATTTTTGCTCTAATTCTTCTACCTCCGTTATCATATATTGTTTTATTTCAAGGTTTTTTCTTTTATCTTTTCAATTATTCTAAAATCTTGAGGTGGATTGATTATAATCTTATCTTTTCCTTCAAGTTTTTTTTTATCTAATAGGGCATTTCCTATTTGTATATTATATTTTAAATTTTCCAATTTTTTATGTATATTCTCAAAACTTTCATTTGTACTATTGTTAGATAATTAAGGATAACTAGATTTCTTATGTTTTTCAACATTCCTCAAAAATTCTTCAATTATATTTTCTTCATCAACTATATTTATCATGACTTCAGATTCGTAATTTATTTCAGAGTCATACATTTCTTTACAATAAAATTCGATTTCTTCTTTTTCAAATTCTATAATGATTTTTTCATATATATATTCATCTCTTATGCATCCTAATATTAATTTATCTAATATTTGTTCTCTTATCTCTATTGGTAATTTTTTAACTATCATTAATGTTAATATTTTTAATCTCCTAGGAACGGGATTTGAAAATATATAGCTTAAACCATCTTTTTCTCTTAATATATAGTTACAATCATTTTTTATAATTTCAATTTCCATGATCTAACATGGCTCTGATACCAGTATAACAGAGTGCGCAGAGTCAGCGGAATAAATTTTGCACTCATAATTTTTTAGGGTCTAATTTGAAGTGTTTATATTCTTGTAGTGGTTCTGGCTGTAATTTTTGTATAAGGGGGTATTTTGGGAAGTTAATTATTCTGTAACTATTCTGTAAGTGAATAGTTCTAGTAAAGCAGAATTATCCGAGTACGAATATGCACCTAAAATATATTTTAGTTTATGTTATGCATGAACATTACTTGAGTGTGAAACAAACAAGAGTTTAATTTCTTCTATTTTTTCTAACACGGTCTCGTATCGTATAGTTTATATTAACCAAGCCATTAAGATGCTTAATTTTCATTCATTCACTCCCCTTTAGCCTCAAATTGTACACTTTTCTTGGTATGCAAAGAAGGTCCACTACTCAACGTAAAAATAAACTCTATTTTTTTTTTCTTTCTTAATACAGAATGTAGTGAGTGGCACAGAGAAGGTAAAGTACATGACATTGCTCATCTTTGAAGTATTCTTCGTGGCCCAAAAGGCCTTTTCAGAGTTACTTTCTCCTCATAGTTTGGCAATCTGAATTTTTCTTTGCTTGCTGAGAAGAAAGAATAAGAATATTGAATTGGTTAGACTTTTGGGGTGGAATTCTAACCTCCATATTCTAGCATTCAAGAGAGGACCCGAAAAAGTAAAGTTACATCCATAAACATACTTGAACAACTACTTATTTTAAGTTAAAAAAAAAAAAGTTACTCCGTCCTAAAGTAACTCTCATCTTATTGTCATTCATATTCTTATCATCCAGAATACTTACAAAGAATGTCCTTAATAATTTGAAAAAATCTGTTTATATTTTATGTTCGACTCACTCCTTACGTGCATACCGTGTTCTTTTTCACTAAAGGTTTCTCATTTAGTTTTTTCATAATTGAATAGTTATAAGACTCAAATATAGAATGTTTACCGGCGCTCTAAAATCACTTTGAATTTAAATTTATAAATAAAGAAAAAAATTTACTTGTTTATAATTTAAGTGAAGAGTCATAATCCCTTTTTCAATACTTGAATGAAGTCATTCGAACCTTTTCAATAAATTAAACAGTAAACCTAGAGCCAATTGATCAAATTATGACCTGATGCATTTGATTGACATCAGAGAGAAAGCATTGACAATCCAAATGAAACAAAATTGAGCAGATAACATTTATAATATCAATACAAAACAATAGTTTTAATCTTTTCTTCAGGGGCAAATGTCCCATTAGAATGACAATTTAGGCATTTTCTTGGCTCTTCGGAAACTTAAAAGGTTACAC
Organism: Fraxinus americana; assembly: GCA_035079005.1. NCBI lineage: Eukaryota > Viridiplantae > Streptophyta > Magnoliopsida > Lamiales > Oleaceae > Fraxinus > Fraxinus americana. The sequence continues at coordinate 2,441,955 of CM068715.1, forward strand.
CTCTTGTGTAGTGTGTTTGGGTTCTCATATAATCGTACTTATTTAAAGAATATATTTGTAAAATGCACAAACAACCATCTATAGTAGACTGAACTCTCGACCTCGGGTGTCTTGTCGTAAGGGCTACTGTGATTCTTCGATCATTGACATCTCTCGTTCAACCTTTATTAGTGATAGTCGAGGTATGTTGCTGGCTTCGGCTATGGCAGCCATGTCTGTTCTAGATTGTCGACCAAGCTAGAGATGCGAACTTGGTTATGGTGTTGGGCTTTGACTTGCAGCATTACTTATATCAAATTGATTATCGTGTTAGACCAAGCTAGAGATTCCAACTTTCTATGGCATATTTTCAGTGCATTAGGGCTTAAGAAGCAATGTGGCTCTATCATTATTAAACTGATTATATCTTTTGTCCGTTTATCGGAGCACCTTCTACTTCTAATGTGCCATGAACTATATTTGAAGCATTTTGAACGAATTCATAAGAAGTGATCCCATTTTTCATTGGGTTTGTGTAGAGACCAATGATCTTAAACGACTCATCCAACGATACAACTCAAAAGATACAGAATCATCGTTAATTTCTTCGTGATTGTTCCAAGTTCAAAGTACCATTTCGTATATCATTCGTTATATTCATATAGATAGATATAAGATCTATGGGGCATTACTTAAATCAAATAATTTCCATGGTATATTTCCCTTTCCTTTTCTCAGTGCATTAACTGTTAAATACAATTTTATACGATGACGCAAAAATGGCCAATTTCTTTAACTCATCAACTGATAGGCTCTTGTTTTGAATTTGCTGGAACTCAATGGTCTATAACCAGGGAGAGAATAATTTATTGTGATCACAAACTAGCATAGAGGAGAACAATTCATTCTACTTGCCAGATAACATGTTAGCATTGTATATTATTCACATTCGATTGAACTTAAGGATTCATAGTTCTAATTTCGTTGATTTATCATTTTATCAAACTCGTTGAGCAGCATCATCTATGCTCGGGTGAAGACCATTCATTTTTTTTACGTGCAAAATTTTTGTAAAAAGATAACACTGAGATTTGCTGCAAGAACAATTTGCTGCAAGAACACTAAAAATTCGGAGCTACTACAAAACACACCATGATTTATTATACACAGAAACTGAAATACATTCATAGACTTCAATTACATTCAAGAGATGCACAATGTCTCCTCTCATCAGGCTGGAAATAAAAAGCACCAGCTGATCAAGATGAAGAGATTTTAGACTATACATTATAACATAAACTATTCCACACCCAGAAGGGCCTTTGCACATGTCAAAAACTCCATTGCGAAGGCCTCAATTAACACCAAACTAAAACCAAATTTCACATAAAAACCAAGCAAACTAAAGAAAATAATGAAAACATAAGTACTATTTTATAAGGCTGCCCAGTCTATCTCCACCGAAGGGTGCTTCTGCAACATAAAGTTATCAAATTCATCAAATGATGGCTCGGAGAAATCCAGAAAGGTGATATCGGATTCAGGTGATGCTGACCCTTCATCCACTGGGAACGCTGATGATGAGGCCCCCTCAACCAGGATACTGTCAACCCCAAAGCCTCCATTTAATGGCTCATTCAAAACATTTTTCGTCTTCTTGTTGCCTGTTTGTTTTAAAATTTTATTCTTTTGATTCGAAACAGAACGGGCTTTCCCCAGATTCTTCCCCTGCTTCGGTGAATTAGCCAAGTTTTCACAAATGGCTTGAAGTTTTGCATCAACAGAGGAATGCAGCAACTTGAATCCACATAACTGATGCCTAAGATTAGGAAAATTGAGCCTCGCAGACTCTCCTCTCAGTTTATATGCAGCCTTATCATAAGCCAAGGCAGCCTCTTCAGACGTGTCAAAAGTTCCAAGCCACAGCCGGGATCTATTCCTCGGAAGTCTAATTTCAGCTACCCATTTGCCCCAATGCCTCTGTCTTACTCCCCGATAAAGCTTTGCAGCCTTCATGGGAATCACAGCTTTCTTCATAGGGACATGTTTTGGGCTAAGAAACCGCATAAATGAGTTGCCCTGAGGCATCAATTGCCGCTGTTCGAATTGGAATTGAGCCTGGAATTGCATAAACTGTGATGGGGTGAGGTGATTAAGATCACCCTTTTGGTTAAAACTTGAAAAAACTGGAGAAAACATCTGGGGTTTGGACGGGATTGAGACAAAATCAGGATTCAAATTGGACTCGGAACAGATTGAAGAACAAGAAGATCCAAAAGGGTAAAAGTTAGAAGAATAAGTAGAAGAAATTGAGGGATTTGGTGAAGCACTTTCCATAAAAGAATCAAGTACTTGAATAAACTCCTCACTTAACAGATCTGATGAGAAAATATGACTGCCACTAGAATTGTATGTATCTGTATCTATAACAGCTGCCATGATATTTTCTCAAATTTATACAAGAAAATGAAACAAATCTGAAAACTAGCAAGCTTCCTGCACAATCAAAGAATCAAAGAGGCTTCAAATAAACACCCCGTTTGATGCCCTTGAATCTATTAATCTAAATTAATTCAAGAACCCTAAATCAACCCAAAAGGCATAGAAAAGAAAACCCTTTTAGTTGTTTTGATCAAACAAAAACAGTATTAACAAAAGAAAAGAGAAATTAAGATTATAGTGATCTTTATTCAGAATCACCTGGCTTTCAAGAACACGCCGGTCTTCTGGGATTTGTTTCTGATATGAATTTTTTTTTTGAACAAAATCAAACCCTGAAAAATTTGATCAAATTTTGAAAGACAGATAATTACAGAATGGGATCCAAGAAGAGGGGTGTTAAGAAAAAAGGGGGAAAATCAAAGAAAATGACATGAAAAATGCTAATCAACACAAAAAGTTCTGATTTTTAAGTGTTTTTTTTTTTTTTTCACTCTTGCAAATGGCTGTGACACTACAAATGTGCATATAAAGACCTAGGCCCTAGGCTTTGGCTCTCTCTCTCTCTCTCAATCAATTTGACTTTCTCTCTCTAACTCCTTCCTTACCGCCCTATTGCAACTTTATCTATATCAACCAATAGAAAGCTGACACGTAAGGTATTAACAAATTTAATGACTGGCAGGTGTCGTAATTTTGTATGAATTAATCTGCTTGTCCAGGGTCAATGACCGACCCAAAAACAGAGGGATGAGGTGTCATCACCTCAGCCCCTGATTTAAAGGAAGAGGACCCCACATGAATTAAAATCAAGGGCCGAGGTGCATCCACCTCGGCCCCCTGGATTTGGGCCTGGTTTTGGCCCTGGATCTGCAGCATGTTTGAATTTTGTATAGTGGGTTCTACACGTGGCAGTTATACATTGGGTTGTAGAGTTTGGTCTACTGATCGTAGGTACTTTTTGATAGTGTCAAAATGATGATAAATATGACTTTTTTATATTGATTTTTTTTCCATATATATTAGCAGCCGTGTTTTGGAAATGAATAATGCTACGTATACACACAATGATGTACACAATGTATTATATCCTCCTCACATGAAAGGGGGCCACACATTTTATTGTGTGCGGATCCCCCTCCATGTGGAGGGATGTATACCATTGTGTACACATAGCACAACTCTTTTGAAATGAACATGTCAAACCCTCTAGCTGCTACATGAATCTAGCCCCTACTTGATATACATTTTTTTTTTAATTCATGTTCAACGATACGTTTTTAAATAAAATAATATTTTTCATCACATCAATAATTTTTCATTGCTTTTTCACCATATATTTCTCGTTATATCACTATTTAAAATACATTATTTTCTCAATAATATCCATCAAACACACCCTAACTTATTAACTATTCATCGCAATAGCCTTTTCAACATTATAAGAAAAAAAACCCTTCATTTCAAATTTTAAAAGGATTTTTTTCGCAAATGTCTAAAGGGCTTGTTTCCATACCTCGTAGACGGTTTCTGGGGAGTCTCACTGGTGGTATGTTTTTCGACCCTCAAAAACAAGGCCCGTAACAGACCACCCAAAAGGGGTCTGGGAGGTTCTAACAAACCATCCAGACCCCTTTAACAAATTAGAGATTTGTTATTACTTTTTTATCGATTTGGATTTCTTAAACGTAATAAAAAAAATTTGTTTAAATTTTGAACATTAAAGCTAAAACATATATTGGCCATCAATATTATAAGCAAAAAAATTAGAATTTAACCAAATAAAATGAAGAAACCTTAAATATGGAGATGGGGATAGATGAAAAAACCTTGAAGAATGGAGATGAAGATGATGAAGAAACCTTGAAGAATCGATTTATAGTAGGAGAGATTTTCAAATTTATAAGATTTTTCAAATTTTCAATGTTCAAAATGGGGGTAAAATGAGTATTGTGATTTTTTTAATTTTTTTTTACTTTTGTTTTTTACTCAAATATGGTCAAAGACCTTTGTGGAAAAGTGAACGGGTCAATCGACTATCTACCATCATTTCCTCATATATTATTAGCTTAGTGCAAAATTTTTTTCTCCTACTTCTAATCCGCCCCTATATACAAACGAATAATTATGCTCTACCAGGCCTGTAAAATGAGCAGTTGCTCTCACAAGAGGTGGGTCCTCTTATTAAATCCCACTCCCCAAATGTTAAACACTCATCCCCGCCATCTCACATTTGCTCTGGCCTGACAAAGCAGCTGGGTCCATAAACAACCCCATGAATAATTGAGTTAGAAATGTACAAAAAAAAAAAAAAATTATGATAGGTATTTAGTATTTGTAGAATTCTTTTATTTATCCTAAGCTGGATAGTGGTGACTATAAAGGTTAATGAGTCATTAACTATTAAAAAGAGTGTTTTATTCATATTCAACGCTTTTCAAAAGTTCTTTTAGTCTTCCATACCAACAAGCGTCAAGAGATATTTGAGTTCCTAGTGACATAGTTCCTTCAATACTTAAATTAGAAACTTAAGTCTATTGAACTCAGTCACACTTTGATTGAGAGAGTCGAGCTTGGGATCTCGCCTCATTTAACACCCCTAAACACACGTCATCTACTTGTGGAAATTATCTTCGCCTTCATTATTTCCATTTACTATATATAGATAAGTTTTATATGTCAAGATTTTCTGTGACCTTATCCCAAAGTCACCATCTAGCAATCATAGATAAAAAATGGACATCAACCTAACTAGAAAAAAATCCAATAAAAAAACTATAAGACTGCTGCTACACGGAAATGAAACGTTAATCTAACATAGGATATGCCATAAAAAATTTCTTGTCATCTATCTTGTTTTACTTTGAATTAATTTTTGCTGGCATTTAGGGATTTATACCTTCTAAAAATGAATAACGTTTCTTTTTAAATACCGTTGATGATTATTCAAAGTATACTTGGATTTATTTAATGAAACATAAATATGAAACTTTTAACATGTTAATTCATTTTTTAAAATTTAATCAATTGTAAATTCAACCAAAAAATCGCTTGTATCAACTCTGGTAATGGAGAAATTTTAATTCCTCAACTTCAAACCATTCGTTTAGAAAATGGTTCTGAATTTCTTTCTAAACAAATTCAAACATGGTTTGATGACAAAGGAATTTTTCACCAACGTAGTTGCGTTGTGACCACTCAGCAAATGACGTTGTAGAACGTCATCGATTTTGCTAGAGTTCTACGATTTCAAGCAAATTTGCCTCTTTCTTTCTGGGACGAATGTATTCTCACTGTTGCTTTTCCTATTAAAAAACTTTCAACTCTAATCCTTAAATATAAACCACCTCATCAAGTTTTACTTGGAACTGTCCATCATATTTGTTACGGGCCTGTATCAGACCCGCCACCTCACCCTCCACGTGTCCACACCCGTGGCCCAAGACACTTGCCGGACGAGGTGATTAAACCATAAACCGAACTGATTGCACATGCCGAGGTGATTGCAACTAAGGACGAACTGAAATCGCGTCAGCGTACGAACCGGACCCATCCACAGGTACGCAGTGGATGCAAAGGCCCGCACTCCGCCTCTACAACGCTGCAACGCTTTACCTGCCACACCTCGCCTCTACGAAGATCTTTTGTACAGATCTTCCCAAAGTCAAATCTCTGACTGATGGGACGTGCGGCAGGTTCTCAAACGGTCAAATCAGTAGCCTGTGGCTGAAACATTCAATACCAGTCGACCTATGGAGGGACAGAGTGACACCTAGGATGGGACGAGCCTTGAGGATCTGACAACACGTGTCCTCTCATCCAATGGCCCTCCTCTTTCCATCCTTAGTATAAATATCCCCTCATTGTGCCAAAGAAAAGATTGGAAAAAAAATCCCATTTGCTCTCCTACATACTGCAAAAACCAAGTATCATCATTTCCCTCATTTTTGTCAATTTTATCAACACTATATCGACCACCTCCCCGGCGAGAGTTCCACCGCCGGCGTATCCCTTATTGGTCGAATATAAAACTGACTTGACCGTCGGAGTGCTTGCGGCCGCTCCTACCCCCTCAGGGAGAGGCCACGAGTGACTGACGGCGTGCTACGTGTGCAGGAGGATTTAACTTGAAGACATATCCTGTTGGCCACGTGTCCGAGCCATTTTTCGAGGTCAACAGATTGGCGCCGTCTGTGGGAACTAACTTAACCACGAGTTCTCCCACAAAAATTGTTAAAACGCCCGGTTGGCATTTCCCCCCTTGAAAAAAGGGTCGATTCTTGAAAAAGAGTCTTTCGCAGCCGCCTCGGACCATGAGTTCCAGTGAAGGTGATAATGCGAGGGCAAGGGATGTCTCTGAAGAAGAGATCATCCGAGCCAACGTTACGCAACAGCGGCCCCATCATCGCTACCGTAGAAACAGAACGGCAGCGCGTTTGGCGGCCGAAGTGGCCCAGATGGCCACTAACATGAGGACCATCACGGCTCAGAATGCAGCCATGCAAGAACTACTCATGAAAGTGCAAAACCAAGGCGGTTTTCAAGCCCCGCATCACCCGCAGCAATCGGGACGTAGACAAGCCGAGGCGGAATCTAGCAGGAGAACCCATGTGAGCCCCCAGGGAGAGGCTCCCGTGGAAAGGGATGTGGGAATAGACACTTCGAATTACACCGCCGCTCCAGCCGGTGGACCCTCTGCAGGGGATGGTTTCCCCCCGGAATATGAGCGGCCTCAGAGGTCTGTTAGTGTTTTCAATCGGATCGGACGGGCACCTAGAAATAGGAACCAACCCCCGCCGCAAACAACCCGCCAACGGGGACACGAACAAAGCCAAGAAGCCCAAGCCCCTCCGCCTAGAAATAGGCGGAGAAGGCGGCAAATGGATTGGGGTAACAGGACTGAAACGGCTCAGGTTCCACCTCGGCAGCAGGCAGATGGCAATGATTCCGACGGACCCTGTAGGTCGTATGAACTCGATGATGATGATGACAATCTGCCCTTCTCCAGGGAGCTTCGCACATTTTCGATGCCTCACAACTTTGTTCCTCCTAAGATCCCAAAGTACGAAGGGAAGGGCGACCCGGAAAAACATCTCAACAAATACAAAACACAGATGAGCCTCAGGGGCGCCTCGCCAGCTCTGAAATGCAGAGCCTTCCACTTGACTCTTGGCGGTTCTGCCGAGGTATGGTATAGTAGGTTGGCGCCACTCAGCATACGGAGTTGGCCGGATCTGAAAAAAGCATTCTTGAACCAATACCTCTCCAGAAAAGAGGGAGAGGCTCCTATTCAACGTTTGCAAGATATGAGGCAAGCGGCGGGGAAACCCTAAAAACTACCTTGCTCGTTTATCGATGAGATAACCCTACTTTGCGGCGGGTCACGGACAAGGAGGCCCTTTCGGTTGGAAGGAGGGACCGAACATGAACACCGTTTTGGAGGGATGTCCGAAGCAAGAACCGCTTCGACATATGACGAGCGGTGGAAATGATGAAAGTGGAAATCGTCAACGAAGAGATGATTGATCACGAGAACGAGAGCACCCAAGGCCTTCCACCACCCAGAGGCAGGTAGGCAGGGGGCCCACATCCCAAATAGTGAGCCAACAATGGACTCAAGCTGGGCACACGGTGGCCCCTACCTCGGGACAAGCATTAGCTACTGCCACACTCAACGCAGTCCCCACCTTGGCTTACGAGAATGTTGGGCCGGCGCGAGCAGCCCCCGCGAGAATATAGGACGACCCTCCACCTCTAGAAATAGGGAGAGGAGGAAGGCCCTAGAGACAGCCCCCGAGAAGCACGCGACCTTATTGCACCATTCATCGCCATTATGGTCATGACACCAGGGATTGTGCGGGCCTAGGAAGACACAAACAACCCTCGTAACGATGAGGGGAACACAACTATGAAGGCAATGATCCAAGGCGCGGTCCTAAGGAGGGGCGAGACGAGGCGGCACTCCCCAAGTCATAGGAACGATGACGAGGGAAAGGCCCCGGAACGGGCAACGCCCCAAGAGAGATTCGGCCCCCTCGAACGAGCAACAACAAATCCGTGAGATAGACACCATTATTGGAGGACCTCACGTAGGAGGCGAATCAAAAAATGCTCGGAAGGAACTATACCGGGGGAGCGAAAACCCCACCTATGGTCGACTTGGTGAACCAATTGCGAGGTGGAAGGGTCGCAGAACCCATAACCTTCACTCAAGAAGATGTCGCGAGTGCACTTCCCACACTGCGATGCCCCGTAGTCGAGCCGTGGTGGCTCGTAACGAGTGAAACGCATCTTTGGTAGATAATGGCGGCAAATTTCGCCAACATCTGTGGCACAACTTTTGACAAAATGGCGGTGGATCACGAGCTAACACCTATGAGCTCGCCTCTCTGGGATTGGGGACGACATTACTCCTAGAGGTAAAATCACCCTATGTCAAGCGAAATGGGAACCTCACCCCGGGTAGCGCATCACTTCATGGAGTTCTTAGTGGTTGACCGCCGATCCGCCTACCATGGCGTCTGGGAGGCACTGCCCTAAAAGGAACTATGGGCGATCGCATCCATCCATCACCTCTGCATGAAGTTCCCAACCGAACGAGGGATCACAACCGTTCGAGGCGACCGGATAGGATCCAGGAGTGCTATCTTAACTCCCTTAGGAAGGCGAGAGCCTCGAGTCAACATGGTCTTTGGAATCTCTTGAAATGGCGGAGGCCCCACGAAGAACAACCTCCGACCCAAGATATAATCATGGCGGGAGGCGGATACGAAACAACTCTGGAGGAGTGGACCCTAGGGCGGTTGAGTCGGAATCGCAAGCTGCCCCAATGGAGGAACTAGAAACGTTCCCGGTAGACCCCAAGACACACATCCAAGGTCTGCCAAGTCGGAAAGGAATTAAATGAGGAAATCAAGGAGGAGCTGAAAAGCTTCCTTCGACAAAATTCCGATGTTTTCGCATGGAAGCATGAGGACATGATTGGTATAGATCCCAAGGTCAGTTGCCATCGCTTGCGGGTCGATCGGAAATTTGTCCTCCGCATAGACAAAAGAGGAGGGCGTTGAGCAGCGCCGAAAAGGTATGAGGCCCTGAAAGAGGAGGTGGAGAGACTCATCGATAACGGTTTCGTTCGTGAAGCCAACTATCCGAAGTGGATTTCGAATCACGTGCTTGTGAAGAAGCACAACGGTAAATGGAGTGCATTGACTTCTCAAACCTCAATCGAGCCTGCCCAAAAGGATGACTTCCACTCCCATGGATCGACCAACTTGTAGACTCAACTGCTGGGCACGAATTGTTGAGCTTTATGGACGCCTATTCGGGTTACAATCAGATACCGATGTTCCCAGGCGACGAAGAAAGCACCTCCTTCATAACCGATAGGGGGCTAACATTACAAGGTGATGCCCTTTGGCACGAGAACATTTGGGAAACCTACCAGAGGTTAGTCAACAAAATGTTCACCGGTCAGCTCGGCAAAACAATGGAGGTCTACATTGATGACATGCTTGTGAAAAGCCTCGTGGCTAAGGAGCATATCGAACACCTGGCTGAGGCCTTCAGAACCCTAAGAAGGTATCACATGAGGCTGAACCCCTTAAAATGCGCCTTTTGGCGTGGCTTCGAAAATTCTTGGGTTACATCGTGAATCAACGGGAATAGAAGCCAACCCGAGAAAAGATTAAAGCTTTAATCGAGATGAGGTCGCCTCGAAACCCAAGGAAGTGCAACGGCTCAGCGCGTGACTAGCCGCACTCCAATCGCTTCATCTCAAGGGCCACCACGCGAAAGTGCTGCCATTTTCAAAACCCTCAAAGGAGGCGGGAAGTTTCAATGGACTCCGGAGTGCGAGGAAGCGTTCCAAGAGTTGAAAAACTACTTGGGACAAGCACCCCTCCTCAGCAAACCAAGGGAAGGAGAACCCCTATTGCTATACTTAGCCGTGGTAAAGCTCGATCGGCTCGATTCTTGTACGGGAAGAAGCGGCGCACCAGCGCCAATATACTATGTGAGCAAAGCCTTGCTCCCCGCCGAAGTGAGATGCCCGGATATGGAGAAATTGGCCCTTTCATTGGTCATCGCCTCTCGAAAATTGAGGCCGTATTTCCAAGCCCACGGCGTTCATGTTTTGACAAATTTCCCACTAAGGCGTGTCTTGCGGAAGCGGACGCCTCGGGAAGGTTGCGAAGTGGGCGGTAGAGCTCGATGAGTTCGACATAATTACGACGCCCGGACGTGCATCGTGGGGCAGCTACGGCCGACTTTGTCGCGGAATTCACCAAGACCCACGAAATCGAAGTGGATAGGGAACCGGCGAGCCTCCCACTTGGAGTCTCTTCGTCGACGGTTCCTCCGAGAACAAACGAGCTCGGGCCGGTGTAGTGTTGGAAAGTACGGAGGCGCGGGCTTAAGCTACGCGGTGAGCTCGGGTTTAAGGCCTCCAACAACATGGCCGAATACGAGGCTCTCTCGGCCGGACTCCGGCTCGCCAAGGAAGCGCAAGTAAAGATTGGTTATAAACGGTGATTCGCAGTTAGTGGTGAATCGAGTCAATGGCAACTTCGTGGCCGGGGACAAACATATGGCGGCCTACACAGCGGTCATGAATTCCACCGCCCAACTTCGAAAAGTTTGAGCTAATCCAAGTACCTCGCCAAGAGAATGGCCACGCCGATGCCCTATCAAAGCCGGCGATGTGAGGATTCGGAGCTTCTAAAAGGTGATCCCCGTCGAACACACAGGTGAACCATCTATTAAGGAGGGCGAGAAACTAATGTGGATTGAAAGCACCCCACCATGGATGCTACCCATCTTGGCCTACGAAAGAACAAAACTTGCCGTAAGAAGCGAAATCGAGGCTCGGAAGCTCCGAAGAAGGGCCGCGCACTTCATCCTACAGGACGATATTCTGTTCAAGCGTGGCTTCTCCTCCCCCCTTCTCAGATGTACAGGAGGGGAAGAAGCAAACTACATCCTCAGGGAGGTACATGAAGGTGTTTGTGGAAATCACTCCGGTGGAATAGCTTTGGCCCACAAAATACTCAGGCAGGGATATTACTGGCCAACCCTGAAAAGGGACGCCACTGAATTCGTGCGCAAATGTGACAAGTGTCAGCGCTTCTCCAATGTGCAGAGGCAACCATCTCAAGAGCTCACAGTGGTATCAAGCCCCTGGCCTTTCGCCAAATGGGGTGTCGACTTCATTGGCCCCTTGCCAAAAGGAAGAGCGAACGCTCGCTTCTCCATAGTCGCCATTGACTACTTCACCAAGTGGGTGGAAGCAGAACCTTTGGCCAAGATCACCGAGGCCAACACCTCCAAGTTCCTTTGGAAAAACATCATCTCCCGGTTCGGCATACCTCACTCCCTAGTGTCTGACAACGGCAAGCAATTCGACAACAGGAAGGTCCGGGACTTATGCGATGAGCTTGGAATCAGAAAGCATTTTTCCACACCCCATCACCCCCAAGCAAATGGGCAGGTCGAGGCAGTCAACAAAACCATCAAGCTCGCCTTGAAAAGAAAGCTGGATGCCTCCAAGGGCGCCTGGGTTGACGAGCTTCCCCAGGTCTTATAGGCCATCAGGACCACTTGTAAAACTGCCACTGGGGAGACTCCATTTTCCATGACTTATGGGGCAGAGGCTATGAGCCCTGTAGAAGTCGGCGTTCCATCCCCTCGACGCATCCACTTCAATGAAGTGACTAATGATGAGCTGAGAAAGCTTGAGCTAGACTTTCTCGAGGAGAAGAGGGACGGATCACAGGATAGACTCGCCTCCTACCAGCGAAAAATGATGCGCTACTACAACGCCAAGGTGAAGAAGAGAACGTTTCGCATTGGGGACTTGGTGCTTCGTAAAGTTTTCCCTCCGACCAAAGATCCTGGCACAGGAACTTTGGGGCCAAACTGGGAAGGGCCTTATCACGTGATGGCAGAAATCAGGCCTAGAACCTATAAGATCGAAGAACTGAACGGGAAAATGGTGCCCCATCCCTGAAATATTGAACACCTAAGGAAATATTATCAGTAGGGAACGTGTACTGTTGAAAATGTTGCAATCAAATAAATGAATGTTTTGTTCACTTTGTTCCTGCGTCCACACATTATACAAACTGGGCGAGGTGCGAGCCCATCTAAAGGGTACACCCCGGGATATTACGCACTTTCGCCGGAGGTGGTGCGGGTGCCATCCTGGGATGAAGCGTCACACACATCAAACTTGGCGAGGTGCAAGCCCATCTCAAGGGTACACCCCCAAGATAATTTGCTTCAGCCAGAGGTGGTGCGGGTGCTATCCTGGACAAAGCAACATGCGCACGTTGAGTAAGTCCGATGTGTTATCTCATTCATTGGCTTCTTCCATTTTATTAAGTGGTTGAGTAAGTCCGATGTGTTATCTCATTCATTGGCTTCTTCCATTTTATTAAGTGGTTGAGTAAGTCCGATGTGTTATCTTATTCATTGGCTTCTCCCATGTTATTAAGTGACTAAGTCCGGTGTGTTATTTGTTCGAAGCGGTTCTACGAAACAATGAAACAAACAAGAAGAAAAGAGGCAACAACACTTGACGAAATAAAATTCATTATCAAATACGGGCCGAGGCCGTTACACATTCAATCTACATTTACAATTGCCCCCTCTCCCACCTCTTCCAGGGGGGCCTCCTCCCCCTCCTCAGCTGGCTCCTCGGCCGCAGGCCTGCCCCCAGTAGGCCCACCGAACTCCTCCTCGATGAGGCCAAGGTCCAACCCTGGGTGACTCTCGCGCAGGCGAGACATCACCTCCTGAGCAGCCCAGGAAGCCCAGAAGTTGGCGAAGTCATCATACTCAGGCGTCTTGTCAAAATTCGCCTTATAGTCTTCAACTGCCGCCTCCCTAGCCGCCTTCACCTCGGCCCTCAACGAGTCAATCTCGCCTGCTTGGGCCTCGCACAGGGTCCTCAGCTCAGCCTTCTGCTTATTGGCCTCAACCAGAGCATCCGAAGCGATCCTCTGGTGATCATTGGCCTGGTCAACTCTTTTGGTCAGGGCCGCTACTTGGGAGACGGACTCGTGGAGCTCGTTCCTCAGATTATTCACCTGGATCTCTGCCGAATCCCGGCAGTAAGCAAGCGACCTATCCATTTTTCCTCAACCTCCTCCGCCTCCTTCTTTGCCTTGGCCACCTCGGCCTCAGACCCCGGGACTCAAGCCTTCGGCTTCTCCCTCGAGCTCGTTCCTTTTGCGGAGGCCTCGGACCGGATCCTCGGCGGCGGCGCCACACTTAGCGCCACAGCGACGCAAACGTTATTCGGCGCGCGGATCCTCAATATCACACGAGGCGGCGTGTCTTTGCCGATCCTCGGTCCGGTATTTCCCATGGATCTCGCGGCGGGTGCGCTGTCGAGGGTAGCATTTCTAGCACTGCCTCAGAGAGGTCTTCGTCTCGGCTCCCCAAGAAGTCGGTGGCCTTACCCCGGGCCGAAGCGGATACATGCTTCTTCATTTTCTTCTTGGCCGGGCATTCGGAGAAGTAGGCGGTGATAGGCACTACGGCCTGAGGGATGGTCGACGGGGCCGCCACGGTTACCCCAGGCTGAGCGGAGGGGGGGGGGTCGCCTTGGAAGGGACTGGGGCAGGGGCCTTCATCGGGCCGACTTTCCTTTTTCTGACGAGGGAGGCTCCTTCCTCCGCCTCGTCCTCCGCAGAAGGCTGGGGAGCCTTGCGAGTCGACAGACGCTCCGGCCTTATATACGAGCTCGTCTTCAGCATCTTCGCCTCCGCCACACTCCGGCGGATTGTCGCAAAGTCAGGCCTCGGCACCTTCTTCTTCGCAAAGTCTCCTACAGAATTAACGAATGAGCACTTGTCACGAAAATAGGGCAAACGAAGAACCGAGCTTAGGTATTTACCTCGAGTCGACATCAGCCCGTGGGTAGTGAAGTGCGTGTTCTTGTCGATAATTTCTTTGTAGCTCCTCTCCTTCGGAGGTAGCTGGTAGAGGTGGCTTATGATATCCCACTCCTCTCGTAAATCTCACACCTCGGCGAGAGAGCACGCAACCGACGAATATTAAAAACATGAGCGAATGCGCAAAGTAGAATCAACTCGGGAAAGAAACTTACTGTAAGTAGAATATGTGGTGGGGATGGTAAGAGGCGCCATGGGATCGCCCTCCATGGTGTCCCACCTCCCGGCGACCCAGAACCAAGAGTTCCTCCGGCCCCACACGGAGGTGGGCGGCCCCACATAAACCGGGCGTGCGATCCCCAGTGCCAAGTAGTACCACCCTTGCTTTCCTCCCCCCCCACGCACTTGGCAAGAAAAGAGAGGTGGAACACGCCGAATGGCATGTCCACCCCAATGCTAGCCCGGCGCCACAGCATCCACATTCCCACCATGTGGGACCACGCGTTTGGGTTCAGCTGGGTCGGAGCCAACCCGTAGGATCGGAGCACTAACCTAAAGAAGGGATGGAAAGGAAGTCTTAACCCCGCCCTTAAGAGGTTTTCACTTACCGCCACACACCCCGGCCTCGGATAGCAAGCTCTCTCATGGGGCTCGGGTATTATTAAATCTATGTTATCTGGGATCCTGAAAACGACCCTACACCTCTCCAAAACCTCCTTGGTGACGCTGGAAGGATAATTGGAAGCCCCCCATTGCACCGAAGTATCCACGGGATTTGGTCTTCTCCAAATATTCTCCCCGGCCCTAATGGCCCTACTCAGCTCGTCCGGAGAAACCAATACCGGTTCCATCAACCCAGAATCCCCCTCACCTCTCCTCCCCTCACTCCCCGAGGTACTCACAGACTGTTCATTTGCCATGACCGATTTTTGGAAGAATTCGAAGAAAAAGGAGAAAAAGGAAGGAAGCCGAATCAAGCCCTATTACCTAGTTCAACGGCCGCCGGAGTTCACGAAGTCGATTGCCGGAATAGCTCTGGTGTTGCCGGAGATTTGACAGGGACCGCCGTAAAATGCAGAGTAAAGAAAGAAAAATCGCAAAATGCTCTCTAAACCTCAAAATTTTCGCGAAATGAAGGTTTTAAAATGAGAAAGATGGGCCTTTTATAGGCGCTCCAAACTCACCCCAACCGTTGGATCAACCTAAGCACAATCTGAACCATCCAGCGCTCAAATGCAAGGATCTCCGTCCAAATCAATGGTCATTTGAATTAACGGCCCTGATGAGGCAGTGGGCCACACGTTTAGTGTGAGGACGTCGCCTTGAGTAAAGGGAGCCGTCGTCATTATTATCATTTATGTCAAGGGAGGCGTGCCTTCAAAGCAAGCGAACGCCTCCCCATGGTTGCCTTGGGAAAGTACGAAGGTTTCCAAATCATTAGCACAAAGTTCAAGGTCAACCGATCTCGCCTCGGCCACATCAGAATGAAATGTTGCAACAGCTCCACCAAGAGCTGCCAACCCATCTCGCCTCGGCCACATCAGAATGAAGTGTTACAACAGCTCCACCAAGAGCTGCCAACCCATCTTGCCTCGGCCAATCAGAATGTAGTGTTGCAACAGCTCCCCCAAGAGTTGCCAACCCCTTTCGCCTCGGCCACAGCGGGATCCTGTGTTATGACTACTCCCACCACCAACGACTCACCCCCGTACCTTCCAGCTCGGAATTGAAAATCCTTGTATTATATAAATATTCATACACGGACTTGCGGGACTATTGTTACGGGCCTGTGTCAGACCCGCCACCTCACCCTCCACGTGTCCACACCCGTGGCCCAAGCCACGTGCCGGACGAGGTGATTAAACCAAAAACCGAACTGATTGCACATGCCGAGGTGATTGCACTAAGGACGAACTGAAATCGCGTCAGCGTACGAACCGGACCCATCCACAGGTACGCAGTGGATGCAAAGGCCCGCACTCCGCCTCTACAACGCTGCAACGCTTTACCTGCCACACCTCGCCTCTACGAAGATCTTTTGTACAGATCTTCCCAAAGTCAAATCTCTGACTGATGGGACGTGCGGCAGGTTCTCAAACGGTCAAATCGTGCACTTGTGGGTCGAAACATTCAATACCACGACCTATGGAGGGACAGAGTGACACCTAGGATGGGACGAGCCTTGAGGATCTGACAACACGTGTCCTCTCATCCAATGGCCCTCCTCTTTTCATCCTTAGTATAAATATCCCCTCATTGTGCCAAAGAAAAGATTGGAAAGAAAAAAAAAATCCCATTTGCTCTCCTACATACTGCAAAAACCAAGTATCATCATTTCCCTCATTTTTGTCAATTTTATTAACACTATATCGACCACCTCCCCGGCGAGAGTTCTACCGCCGGCGTATCCTTTATTGGTCGAATATAAAACTGACTTGACCGTCGGAGTGCTTGCGGCCGCTCCTACCCCCTCAAGGAGAGGCTACGAGTGACTGACGGCGTGCTACGTGTGCAGGAGGATTTAACTCGAAGACATATCCTGTTGGCCACGTGTCCGAGCCATTTTTCGAGGTCAACAATATTCATCTCTTCGAGTTTTCGGATGTTTACGTTTTGCTAAAAATATGAATATTCAACATAAATTTGATAAGCGAGCTATACCAGGTATTTTTGTTGATTATCCATTGGGTCACATGAAGGATTGTAATCATATTTCATTCTCAAGTGATTTTTTACTAGCAAATTATTTTTCTTTGTCCAGTCTAAGGCAGTCTCATCGTGTCTTTCTAACTAATATCATTAAAAATCAAGAGCGCAACCTTTTTCTCAAGCCATGAAATCTAATGAATCGCGTGATGCCATGTCCAAAGAAATTTAGGCTCTTGACTCAAATAACACTTGGTCTTAGGCTCACTTCCCAAAGGAAAATACCTATTGGTTTTAAATGAGTCCACAAAATTATATATCCGCCTGCTATTTCTATTGAGAGATATAAAGCTCGTTTAGTTGCCAAATATTATGCTCAAGTTGAAGGCATCAATTATCATGATACCTTTGTACCTTTGGCCTAACTAGTTACAGTTCATTTTCTTCTCTCCATTGCTGGCATTAAAAATTGGTCGTTACATCAACTTGATGTCAATTATGCTTTTCTCCAGGGAGATCTCAGCGAACAACTTTATATGAAACTCCCTCCCAAATTTTCTGGTAAGAGGGAGACTCGTATATGCAAATTAAATAAATCTATCTATAGCCTTAAACAAGCTTCTTGTCAATGGTTCACCAATCTATAGCCTTATTCTTTGAGGTTTTCATCAATCTATTTCAAACGATAGTCTTTTTACTTATATTCGTAGTCAGACTTCTATTTTTATTCTCATCTATTTTGATAACATCATTATCACTAGAAACAATGATGATGTCATCATTGACATAAAAGCAATTTCTTGCTCAATCTTTCTCAATAAAAGATCTTGGCAACTTCGATATTTTTTAGGTATTGAAATATCTTGCTCTAAGCAAGGATTTTTCTTCGTCAACAAAAATATACTCTACACATATTGTCTGATAATGGTATGATTGGTTCTCGATCATCAGATTTTCCTATGGAGCAACATTTTCATTTACGACCAAAAGATGGTACTCCTCTTTTTAATATGGTAATCTATTTTCGACTCGTGGGTCGTCTTTTATGTCTTATTGTAACGTAACCTGATATTCAATATGTTGTAAATACTCCCAGTTAATTCATACAATCTCCATATTCATCCCATCTTGATGCTGCCAATCGGGTTCTTCATTATCT
Organism: Fraxinus americana; assembly: GCA_035079005.1. Lineage (NCBI taxonomy): Eukaryota > Viridiplantae > Streptophyta > Magnoliopsida > Lamiales > Oleaceae > Fraxinus > Fraxinus americana. The sequence continues at coordinate 2,460,072 of CM068715.1, forward strand.
TAAAGGTAGCATTGGTAAAAGTTTATTCCTTTCTGCATCTAGTTCTCTTACTTTAGTCGGATATATGCCGACTTTGATTTGGCCGGCTGTCCGAAAACTCATCGCTTCACTACTGGTTATTTTACCATGTTAGGTTCTAGTCCTATTTCTTGAAATACCAAGAAAGAACCAACAGTTTCTTGTTCCTCTGCAGAAGCAGTATATCGTTCCCTTGCTGCACTTACTTCTGAGTCGAAATGGTTAAAATATCTTCGCTTGAATCTTGGTATTAATCATCCATAACCAATTATAGTTCGTTGTGATAGCCAAGCTGCCATTCACATTGTTGAAAACCCAGTATGCCACGAACGCACCAAATATATTGAAATTGACAGTCATTTTGTTTGAGAAAAGATTTAAGTAGGCGACTAAATACCATATCCAACTTGAGGGGGGTATTGGACGAATATAATATCTTATCTTTTATTTTTTAGTTATTGTAACATAGTTATCAGCTTCACGTCTTTGTATACATCTAAATCTTGTAAATTTCAATCTTTTAGTTTTTATTTGATTAGACAGAGTCATCAATTTTCTATCTTTATGTATATCTAAATCTTGTAAATCTACATATAAGGAAATTGAGTGAAATGTAGACACACTTCACAAAACACATTCTTCTTCTTATTTTCGTGCTAACGATTTTCGCAGTATAAGTGTTCTATTGATGAATCAGATAGTAAATACATGAAAAAAGTCCCTTATACTAATGTTATAGAATCATTTATGCACACTATGATGTATTACTCTAAATAAGTTTATGGTAAATCTTGACTTTGTACAATGAATTGCTTTATAATGTATATTGAGATATTTGAAAGTATCTTCACAATTAGGTTTATGCTTAATTTAAGTCCTATAATGCACGTGTAGTACTTGAAGGAAATGTAGATGCAAAATTTTCTAGTTATAAATTTTTGAAAATTCACTACTACTTATAAATTTATTTTATGTGGAACTTGTATTAGTTGAAAATCCCAATTTCAATGTATGGTATCTTTATCAACTACAGAACTTGAATATGTAACTACAATTGAGGCTATAAAAGAAGCTTTCGGTTACAAGTTTTGTTATCTGAAATTAATCTCTCTAATCCTGTCGTTACTTAAATAGTCAAAGTACTATCCATTTATGTAAAAATCTTATTTTTAATGAAAGAACTAAGCACATCAGTGAGAAACTGCATTTTATTAAAAATACTGTTACAAAATAATCTTTATCTCTTGAATTTTTTTTTTTTTAACACAATACATCCCATTTGATACGGAAACTAAGGTACCGGCTCTAAACAAGTTTAAATCATATTTTAAAATGTTAAACATTGACGCTGTTTAATCTCTATCTGCGGGTACATAATTTGGTGCTAATTGGTGGTGCAATAATCTAGATTAAGTGTTATTCTATATTGCTATTGTAGAAATATGGATTTGACCCTTGGGTAAGTACAAGTATACAAGCAGTCTTCCACCTTATACTCTTGGAGGCATAATTTGCTATTTACCTCCTTCATCCAGGCTCAGGGTAGGGCAGGTGGGGGCCGCTAAGGATACGGTTCATCATTTTTCTATATTGCTATTGTAATACTATTGGCATCAATGTGGAGATCCTTTAGACTATGATGCCAAAATTCAACCACAACTGGGCTATGATAAAAACTAGGCTTGGTCCAATCCATTTACTATTGCCTGATAATTTCAAATTAGCTGATTCCCAAACCGCAAACTTGTATTTTAGAAGTGCGACTTTAGTGTTAAATATCGCCTCTTAATTGTGTAAAGTTGTTAGTGGCTCAAGGCTGTTGATCTTGATTTGAGATCAACGGTGGTCATCTGTGGCATAAATAATCAATCTCACTCCCACTTCTCAAGTCTTATTTTTTTTGGTAGCGTTCTAGAATTCTTCGTGTCTTTTTCTTTGTGAAACTAACAACGCTTGACCCAAATAACACCGAGAGGGGTTGAATAGGTATATAATGTTGAATTTAAATTTATCAATTATTATTAGCAACAAGTCAATATTAATAATCAATTTAGATGAATTAACATGCAATTACTATCCTACGTTGAAATACCACAGATTATATAATTGTAGAAAGGTAAATAACACCACAAAATTGATGACAGAGAAAAAATCTCGCGAGCCCAGTGACTTACAGTACAATCGAAACTAGACAACCTCCTAGATTCCCCGACCTACTTCATGTAATCTCCAAAGCCTTCTCGGACTACGTGTTATTCATACTAGCTCCCGACCTTCTGAAATTGTCTATCTCCTGTGGATCACCAATAACTCCTTGCTCTTATCCTCTTCTTGGATTCCTGGCCGCCTTCTTGAATTCTCAACACTCTCTAATAGATATTTAGGAAGTTGGTGTTTTGATAATTTGAATGGATGTTTTCTGATAGATCTCAAATGTTAGATTCGTTATAGATTCTCCAAAATATGTCTTTAGGTAGAATAATATGATCAATCACAGTTTTTACAAAGTGGGGCTTGTGTATTTATTGTAGAGAGATATTGGAATAGTATATGATATATAGAACTATTGAAAATCGCGAACTAGGATTTTTCGAATAACACTGTCGCTCTAGTGCCAAGCGTCAAGCAGACGGCATTGATTCTTTTTTGGATGCTTAAGCATCAGCTTGGCGATTGGTTAGCATAATTCTAACGACTTTTTCACCATATTGAATACTTGAACCCAAAGACTCCTAGTTCATCTATACAACATCCCAATAGACTTATTGACTTTTATAACTCTTTTATTAATATTAATTTTGTCTAAAATCATGCCATTACAATGAAATCTAACAAACTCCCTCTTTAACATTCTGTGACAAAATTAAGTATTTCAAGTCAAAGTAAGACATAAACTACTACTCAAAACACTGACTCAATTGATGCTTGTTTTCCTCTTTAAACCTTAAATATCAAGTGTAAAAGTACATGTAACAGTGAAGAAAATATAGTAATTGAGACATATTATCATCATGCCAGTTAGATTGAGATGTAATATCAACGCTAAGCAAAGCATTCATTCCTTCAAGATGATATGAAATGGCATACTTACCCCCCTTAATTACACTCTTCCCCTTTTAATCACAAATGAGGAAGGGAAATATAATAATAAATCTTTTTCTCCCCCTTTTATTTATTTATTTATTTAAATATACATGATAACTCAAAAATGCAATTCATAGCATATACAAGTATGATCAATGAACATTAAACTTTCTCACATACACAGTTCAAGTCTAAATACAGTAAATTATATAAGTGATTCACGTATGTAAGGTGCCACTAATTCTTTGTGAGCAATACTCCAAACTTTAAATTTGTGAGAAAAACATACTAAACATAACTGCATAATGATTATTTTCCTCTATTAATGAAAGTCAAACCCAACACAATTAGGGCCTACAACATAATGAAACTTATATTTTCATTTATAAGTTTTTATTTTCTCCCATTGAATTTAAGCATATGTAATATTTTTAGTTTTCACAACTCCACTCTATTAATCGACTAAGATGACCATGTAACGAACTTTGGGTTGATAATTCGAAGTCAGATGACAATAGGGTATCATGTTTTGAAAAATCCCTCGGGTTTAATTGTTAGAGTGAAATAGGCTCCAAATAAGAGTATAAGGTGAATCAATTTTTCTTTTTAGGATATATACTGATGATGCCAAAATTCATATTTGGGCCAACCTGAACTGGATGGAAGAGCTCTGCTTGATCCGATCTTCAATACCTGTAATAAAGGTATCGAGTTGTGTCCTCGTCGCCCCTCCAATGCTTAAGTCAGACAAGCGTGTAAGAAGAAATAAGCTGGAATGTTAAAAAAAAATCCTTGAATAATGAGGTTGTGTTATCTATTTATAGATGTTGGAAGGGGAGTCCTAGAAGGACTTAACTTCTTGTAATTCTAGTTATCTTATGTGTTTGTATTATGTTAAAAGTGCACAATTTGTATTAGGGTAAAATTTGTAATGAACTAGAAGTTCATACTCAACTAGGACTAGTATTTCTAGACCCGGCCTCATAATGGACCCGACCTTGTGGAAAATGTCCTTAACTTTCATTTTTTGGCATTTTCACTTATTTCCACATTTCATTGCGCGAAAAGTCATTTTCATTCATTTTCTCAATTAAAAATCGTAAAATGACTAATATACCTTTCTCTTTAAATAAAGAAAAAAGGAAAATGAAAAAATTAATTGTAATCATAGTCCCAATTTTTTTTAAAGAACAATGAATGAGTTCAAATAAATTATTAAAAGGGTAATTAGCATTTAATGTCCATACATTTCACTATTATTGCAAAAAACGTCCTTACCTTTTTCTTTTTTTTTTTTTTTTTTGTATTTTCACCCTTAATTACACATCTGATTATGCAAATTATCATTTATATCCAATTTCTCAATAAAAAGTTATGAAATGACAAATATACTCTCATATTCAAATAAAAAGCTAAGCAATTAATTGCAGCCATAGTCCCAAATATTTTTAAAATTTTCAAATGAGTCCCCAATAAATTAATAAAAAAAATATTTTCTATAAAAAAAAGTGCAAACGAGTCCCAATTAAATTCTTTAAAAATTAAAAAGTACAAACGAATCCCAAATAAATTATTAAAGAATTAGAAATTAAAAAATAAATATTTTTATTTAAATATGAAGGTATAACAGTTATTTCACAGTTTTTTTATTAAAAAATTAGATGAAAATGATGGTTTGCACAATCAAAGGTGTAAGTAAGGGTTAAAATGCCAAAAAAAAACAAAAATGAAATGTATGAACTTTTTTCGCAATAACGGTGCAAGGTAAGGACATTATGTACTAATTACTCTTTTAATAATTTATTTGTGACTTATTTGCTCCTTTTAAAAAAATTTGGGACTATAGTTGCAATTGATTTTTTCTTTTTTTTTCTCCTTTTATTTAAAGAGAATGGTATATTTGTTATTTCACAATTTTTAATTGAGAAAATAAATGAAAATGACCTTTTGCGCAATGAAATGTGGAAATAATGGTGAAAATGCAAAAAAAATAAAAAATAAAAAAAATGAAAAAGATATGGACGTTTTCACAATAACAATAAAAGATGGGGACGTTATGTGCTAATTACTCCCTTTTTAAAGTTAAGTATCATTTTTTTTTAATTAAAAAATGAAATACAGTACCACTTTTATTAAAAGTTGATGTTTATCACCCAAAAAAGTGATAGAAATTTCAAGAAAATGACATAAAAAAGTGATAACAATTCAAAAAAAAAAAAAAAAGACAATAATTTTAAAAAATGACAGAAATTTAAAAAAAGTGACAAAATCAAAAAAAATTATACAAATTCAAAAGGGTGACAAAAATTTTGAAAAAAAGTGAGAATTTTTTTTTAAACCACACAATTTCAGAAAAAGGAATAGAAAAAAAAAGTGAAGAAATTCAAAAAAAGTTGTCAGATTGAAGTCTCCCGTTGAAGCTGAATCCCTCTCTTTCCCTTGTTCTTCCGCAACTTTCTGATTTATTAGATGAATAAAAATTCATGGTCTGGCTTGTAATTACTGTAAAACCCCATAAAGAGAATACGGACAATAAAAGCAAGACCATTGTTACTCCCTTTCAATTTCAATTCCTACTGCCAATTTCCTGTTATCGTTATTATATGCAAATTTACATATCAATCATACAACGACCCAATACATTCAATAATTTTTCCAACTCTTGAATAAAGAAAAATGGTGAAGAAGAAATCATTAACTACTTTTGGTCCTGGAAATGGGATCTGATGCTCTTTAGCTTAAACTAAAATTGATTGATTACGTGAGCATCGGAGCTAAATACCTGAATTTACGTGATGGAATTTACATGGATAACAATAAACAATGAGAAAGGAAGTAAACATTTGGGCAAAAAATGGAAACAGAATTTGGGGTTCCAAAAGAGACCAAATTAGAGGCACCATATGAAATGATGCTCACTATTCTGTTGCAACATGTTCCTATAAACGCTCTCTCCACTCTCATTTGAACTCCATCGATTTTAGCAGCCATGAATTGGACGTGTTCAGGGGTCGGGAAATTTTATAACGTATTAATTTAATTTAGTTAATTTTTTAGGGTATTTGGCCTAATTTGCCCGCACAACCAAAAATGAATAATAAATTAATCCATGTAGCGTAATTTACAACATCCATGCAAAAATACTTATATATCAAATAAAATATAGCCTGCGACAATATTTCCATTTAATGTTTTTAAGACCTAATTATTACAACCAACTAGGCAGAATGATTTTCTATTAACACATACATGTTTATGTGAATCATGTTGCGATATTATTTCCTATGATGGACTTATATGTTTAATTAACAATTGTTATATGGAGTATCCAATTAAGCAGGTCAAATTATGTGAGCTTTGCAATGTGTAGTTAGCCATTACTAGATGACAAGTGCAATTTGTGCACGTATTTGGATCAAATTACTAAACTTTTATGTCGTCAAATTATTGATTTTTACTTAATTTAGGTTAATTTTCTTTTATTCTAGTTGTGGACTCGTTCGAAGCAATTGGAAAAAGAAAAAAAATGCCGAAATTGAATGAAATCTACAATTTTGTAGATTAAAGTCTACACAATAGAAATTTAAGGATTAAATTACATTAATTCCAAAGATGAGATGACGTGGAGAAATACAAAGTTAATGGACTTGCAATTGTAATAGTACTTCAATTAGAATTGGAATCGGAATCCTAATTATACTACAATTGATGGGTGGCTAAGAAGGATAAATAGACATGCACACACAAGCGTGAAGGGGGTTGGGGGCTTAAATTGAAAATACATTGAAGAACCCGAGGACTGACAGAAACCCGACTGAGAAATAAAAATGAGGCAGCTTTGAAGTCAACAATTTGGTGAATAATATATAAAAAGCATACACAAAGGGAAGTGGGAGGAAAGAAAAGGCAAAGCTTGATTGGGCATAACCCGCGATTTACCTTCGCCCAGAGTTGAGGCACAAGTTTTGGGTGGTTTAGGATATAGTCTGGTGTAAACCGGAAAACCTGGGTATAAAAAAAAAAGGGCAAAGTAAAAGTGGCTTGGAAATCAATTTATATTCACGCATACCGAGGCAGGCAAGGAGAAAGGAATTATATACAGAAACGGGGAAAAGACTAGCAATTCAATTAATGCCAGATTTATTCACGTTTGGTCAATTTTTGGTGATTTCTTTCCACTTTTTCTTATTTTTATTTTTCCAGTATGAATAACTAATTTTTATAGTAAGGAAAACAATTTAGTTGACTTATGATCCTTTATTTTTATATTCAAGATTTATGTTGTTTATTTATTTATGTGTTGATTTTATTATGAATTTAATGCATTAAATTACATGATCAATAATTTGATGATTAAGTGAATCTCTTACGAATCGAGAGGTGAGTTTGAGATTTAGACCATAGAATAAAATTCGGTAAATTAGTATAACGTATAGAGATACCTATATTAATTATTGCGGTCATAATTTGAATTCTTAGATCTAGTGTTTCGTTTAACTAAAATTAATTCGCATAGAGATATTGAATTGCATTAGTTAAATAGATTCAATGAAAACTCGAGATGGGTAAATTAAATATAATAGAAGAATTCGATCGAACACTATATTAGATTGTGAATCTCGAATTAAGAATAAAGATGATCAATAGATGAAATTGTTATGCCCTAATATTCATCGCATATCTGTATCTCCAATTAACTATTGTTTGCAATTTTTTATACTTTCAATTTGTTAAAAGTAGTTAGTCAAAATCATCATAATTATTTACTTGTTTTTGTCAAATAAGAGTTAGAAAAATCTAATTAATACCTAAAGATAGTCCTCATGAGAACGATAATCCGGACTCAAAGGTCCACTATATTACTTGTTACGATATCGTACACTTGCTATATAAAAAACGCAACACTAGACTAATTAGGGTTAATAGGACTTTAATTAAAATCTAGTATATAAGAAACCTTATAAGGTTATGGTCCATTACAAGACCATGATTGGCAAATTTCATTTCATGTGAGAAAATATTTTAAAAGGCTTTTACGATGCTAAGAACACATGTTCGGGCGTATATTATGTGACCATTCCACTCCTTACTCACTTTTACTATATTGTAATCATTTTGCTATATATAAAATATTTCCAATTATAATATCGTAATAGCGATGGATGTTAAGTTTTGGATATTTAGGACGGAGTAGCCTACATTTTTTTTTCATTGGTTTCAGTAGCGATAGAACATTCGACAGCCCTCATAGAAGGAAGTTCTTCGTCATAAGAAACAACGATTTATGGAACTATCTTAGTTTTTGTAAAGTTACTCAACATTCTAGTACTTCTTCTTCCCTTATCCATGGTATGAATATATGTACAGGTGGAATATTGTTCGAATTAGCTAGGTATTTTGCTCATAACATCTTAGTATTTAAGATTATGAAGAAATATTTTTTTATATGCATAGGTGGTGGAGAACGGATGAACGTCAATATCCAATTGTTTCTATTATGTCACATAGTCTGCTATCACCTCTAGTATCTACTTTAGCATCGGAGTTTGCTTTTAGTGTATATGACTATAGTATCTGATTATAGATCAAGACTTAGCCTCTGTTTGGTACACATTAAAATTTTTATTCTCGTTCTTCTACTCATTTTCAACAACACATTTTTCAATAAAATAATATTTTCTATCACATCAATAACTTTTCATTTTTTTCAACCACACATTTTCCATCAATCTACTATTCCAAAATACATTCTTTCAAAATAATATGGCCTAAACACAAAAGAAAATTTACTCCAGAGTTAAATGTTTTTAAAGGATTGAGAAGACAATCCAAGATGAAGAGGACAGTTAATAGTAGAAAATTTTCAAAAAACTGAGTTAATTGACTTTATACTTTGTAATTATTGTTTACATTATTTTTCTTTAGCTTTTCCAACTTTTTAAATAAAATTATACATGTAATATATAAGTCATGTAAATTTTAACTTCGTCTACATTAAAAGTAGTTAGTCCCAACCCCAAAAAAAGAGAAGGATTTTGTTTTTTTAAAAAATTAAAAATAAGCCCCTGTTTGATGAGGCTTTCATTTTTCAACAATAAATGAATAGTGTTTTAAATGTTAAAAGATGATCTTGAGCAGAAGAGTTGACAAAACATCATAAATGAAGCTAGAGGCCGTTGAAAATCATTTGGTCAGTTATACCCTCTTTTTTTTTAATTGCCACCATCTAATTCAAGGGTGTTTTAGGAAAGTAAATTTTTTTTTTTTTTTTTTTTTTGATAGCAAAGCAAATTTCATTCAAAACTTGAAAAGAATTACATCAATGCATTATGCTTAATAATGAGTGAGACACAGTCCGAAGGATCATTCCACCACACTACCAAATCATTAAGATGCCATGAATTCCTAGCTAGACAATGTGCAGCTGAATTAGATAGGCGACTTTCATGTCTTACATCAATATTCGGGAATCTATTCAGTAACAATCGAATCTCATGTATCAAGTTTCCCCATATGGATAAAGATTCATCTTGTATTTTTGTCACTTCTTGAACCACCAACATTGAATCACTTTCTACTTGTAGATTTTGAATGGACAAAGGTAAGCAAATCTGTAAACCTCTCAACATCGCTAGGAGTTCTGCCTCCATTGGATCCATGCTTCCCCTCTCTGGTTTACTGGCTGAGAAGATCATCTTTCCTGTTGCATCCCGTAGAACCATCCCAGTCCCATAGCTGCATTGATCCTCAAATAACGCCCCATCAACATTAAGTTTTAGGACCCCTTCCGGAGGAGCATTCCACCCTTCTCTACGATGGGTCCCTTGCTGTCTTTGCTTATTTGCGCATTTGTACTCACCAACAATTGTAAGAGCATAGTCAATAACCATCTGTGGATTAAAAATCTTTTGTTCAAAGATGAATTTGTTCCACCTGTACCACATTCCCCACAAGCATAAGAATAGTTCCTCCAGTTCACCGGGGATGTTCCTGCTTATTACTAGATTTACTATATGTACAATGTCCCGCTGCTCAAAAATATTTCTTAAGAAACTCAGCTTGACTGTCAACACCGGTTCAATCCTAGAGCAATATAATAATGCATGGTTAATATCTTCTTCCTCTCTGTTGCAGAAATTACAGACGGCATCCTCTATCACTTTCCTAGCCAGTAAATTTTTGAGTGTTGGCAGCCCATTGTGGCAAACTCTCCATGCAAACACACGGATCTTATGGAAGATTTGCATTTTCCAAACCTTCTTCCACATTTTCCGTTGATCATCAGCATAAGAGACCTCACCAAGTTGCCTATCACCATTAATCTTCACAAACAATCTGTACCCCCTCCGAACTGTATAGACACCATTTTTTTTTCTTTTCCTTTCTAGATCCAATCCAATCCCCTCCCCTCCGTATGGCCTACTACAGACAATGGGTAAGACATCTTGTTCAAGAAGCTCCAATAAAGTTGCTAATACCCGACAAACTCGTATTAGCCAAAGTGGAAGAAAAATTTAATATGTAGATTCGACATATTACCCAACAGACCCCCAAAATATCTAATAATCCAAACATTGTGTCAATCATAAAAATGCCATAATATAGAGAAAAAAAGGGGGGCAAAAAGACTCGGCCATCATTTTATCAGTTAGCACAGCCACTGCAGCGGTGCCGGGCACAGCACACTTTTTAAGCCCCTATTTGGTGGCTTTTTTTTTGGGAAAAAATCATTAGTTTGAATAGCAAAATTTTTGAAGTATGGATAACAAGTGGAATTTTTTTTGCATTTACGTGTAAAACATTTTATTGTGTGAATGTATGAAAAAAAATGAGTACGTTAAAAAAAAATGAAGAAACAAACAAGAGCTAAAGTTCCAGTCTGTGCATTTTTAATTTTTTTTAAGTATATAAAAAACTACTTTTTGAAAATGTAAAATAAAATAAAAATGTTTAAACTTGCAGGCTGGTGCCTGCAAGTTGCTTAAGCCTGCATGTTTACAGTGTGATTTTTAAAAAGGAAACTAACAAAAAACCAGAGAGACATGGCAACATAAAGCAGGACATTTTATCATCCCTAATCACAAATTGAAAATGAGAGCCAGAAGTGCCTGTCTGGAGCCCCAACAAGCTGATATCAGATAACATTCATGGTCAGAAAGTACTGCTTACAAAGAAGTCCTCAATCCAAATAATTCGAAAAAAAGGGGCTAAGTAGGCCTTTCCTCAATTACAGGAACAACAAGAGGAAGGTACATAGTTTGAATGCCCAAGGACAAGGGATTTTCGTGCAACAAACAAATATAACTTGCAGGTGTTTCACATCTACAATTTACTAAAAGAAATTATAAAGCTACCAAATTTAATAACCGAGTATAAACGACTAATAAATCTTACAGCCTCCAAAACCAAACTAATGTTTCTCTGAAGATGTAGCATTAATGTGCTCCAAGTCTATCTTGCATTGCTCCCTCAACTCTGTTAGAGGGAGTAGATTAGTTTCCTGCACAAGGCAATAATTTTTTGTAAGTTAATGCTTCACAAGATCTTAATTTGGAAGACATGGAGAACAGTTTATTCATGTGTGTATATATGCCAACTGCAAGTGCATAGCCACATGCCCACTTGTTGGAGGGAGAGAGGAGATATTAGAACTTCAAAAATACTAAAGAAAAGAACACAACAGGTACAGTAGAGCATAGAACCATTCAAATCAGAAGGAAAAGCATATATTAGATTATTGGCATCTATCATTAATTTCTATCCATCATATACTGCTCTTAGGTCAGACTGGAAGAAAGACAGCAGTTTTAAACTTGGAAAAGATCCAATGAAAGAGAAGCCTTTAATAAGTTTGACAACAATTATCTTACAGAAGCACATATAGCAGGATATCCAGGCTCCAGACTACAACACAACCCAATTTTGATTCAGTGAATTCACCACATAATTGACCTGAGGAAAATGATCCAGGGCCTAGAGAAATTATTAAGTTTCAACAAAAACTAGGGTTCATCGTTTTGTTAGAAGCCAGTTTTAAACTTCAAGGACTAGGGTTGAATTACTTAATTAGACCACAAGGATTTTTAGGAGAAGTTTGATTCTAGAACTGTATATACATATTCAAGTGCACTTAAGCAACAGACTACATCCTTTTGGTGCACAAAATCTTTATTTCTCATAATTCTGGTTTATATTTGGAGCATGTCATGTATTAATTTCCTGAATATCATTATTAATTTCCTGAATATCATGTATTTAACTGAATTCCAATCTGGATTTCAAAAAATTGCTAAGCAATTTCCCTCTTCATTTTTTTTTTCCCTAATTATGTTTGATATAAATGCCTAGCCTACCATATGGAATTTACTTATCTCAGCTAATAGCTCACATGCCTGAATTGCCACTTCAATTCACCATCTCAACTCTCCTGAAAAACTAATTCTAAACCATTTTTGGTGATTCCAAAGTAACCCACAATAAATAAATATATAAAAATATCAACAGTTCCACAATTTCACGTTACAAGTAAAACCTTGGAAAAAAACTACATTCCGAAGCCTTGATTGCTTTTCAAAAAACCAAAGAGGCTTTTTGCATGTACAGAGGCTAATAGCATTTATTTTTGCTTTCAAAGGCCAGAATTCATGTTAGCCAATTGATAACTGCGGCATCAATTTAATCTAGCAAAATAACCTGTCATCCTAGACGATACTTGATAGATCAGTATAAACTAGGTAATACTATGTTTAATGTTCAACACAAAGAAATAAAACCAAGAATCAAAAAGACGAGAATGTGTGAACTTTACTAACTATACGAATCAAATGAAGCATCATCAGGCCGCTAATGAATGCAGAATCCTTGGACTAACTTGGGTGAAAAGTTTTATTGATACAATGGAGAATATCAACGAAAGAAAGGATGGACTTACAAGCTGGTTAGATTCGTGCTCACATGTGTCCACCATGTGTTAAAAGAGATACCTCCACTGATGCATCAAATCAGATTCTAACTTTGAAACTTCAGAGAAGTTTCCCAGACCATGTTTCTCAGTTGCCTTACTCCAACGACTTCTTGCAGCCAAAATGCTTGCTTCTTTTTTACTCTTCTTTATTGCTTAAGAAAATTGAATAGCAGTTCGACAAAAGAGAACAAAACCAGATCATAATGGATAAAAACAATTTTCCAATCATAGTTAAATAGTAGCTAACAAGCATGCCCACCAGATATTCGAGCCTTGTTGTCCTGGTAGTGGAGGTCCAACCATATATAAGCAGCTGATCTCACATTAAAACCATGGACTTATCAATACACTACCATAAAAAGATAATATAGGAAATAAAGAATGCAATCAGATGCTTCATGACCCAGAATACTTGAGGCTACAGGCAAGATAAGGGAAATGCTCGGATTGATACCTTTTGTGCAAAAGGAACAAGAGCACGCTTTGATCAAGTCAATCCCTCCACTCACATTAGCACATCCAGTATCCCTTTTAAGTTCAGTGCATTTTTCTAATCCAAGTACTCTAGATTCCTGTGACTCGGATAGTATATTATAGTCAATAGACCCATACTGACTCAATACAAAACTATCAACATAATTATCATCCCCATAGTTTTTATGATTAGTTTCACTTTGAGTGCCTTTAGAAGTGGCTTGTCTTCATCATCATTGCAATTCTTTTCATCGCAAACACTATTACCACCAGTTTCACTAGTTGGCACCAAGATTTTGTTAACAAAACTATCAACTAACTCATCATTAGCTTCAGCATTTATACCAAGAAGACATTTGCCCTTGTCAAGATCTATAAAATTTAGGATCTCATTTTGTTGGAAATTTTTGAACTGCCATTGTACCATCACCCGCATCACTCACAATAACCTCAGCCACTCTGCTTCTGCCAGTACCTACCAAGCGAGAGCAGTTCTTTTCACTATCTATATTTGAGGTCCCTGAAATCACATTCTCCTGTGATGAATCTATCTCATGACAAACATCAGCTTTGATTTCAATATGATTAACAGCTCTGCTCCCACCATGATCTGTCAAAATAGGGTCCATATTATTTTCACTCGCCAATTTACCCATCCCTGAAATAGCACCGTCCTTAAAAGAATCAATCTCGTTGCAGCAATATTCAATGTCATTATCAACTACATCCACTAGAATAAAACTCTTGGAAACAGCAGAATCCTTGCATAAATCTAAAGCATCTGCATCCTTATTTTCATTGGGAACTTTCGAAATACTTGATATAACATTCCCTTGCAACAAGTTAATCTCAGTACATGGGCGAGGCAAAACCCATGCCTGTTTAACCCGATCTTCATTTTTGAAATTATTAACCTTAATCCCATATTTTTCTTTCTCGGAAGATTTCCTCTTACCAAGCTGATTCGTAACATCACCAAATACTGATCGTAATTTCTGATGCCCATCAGAACCATTCCTCTCAGCCATCATGAAAATTCACTTGCTAGAATAATAGTACACCCTAATATTCAAAACCCAATTCCATAATTTACTCTATTGCACTTGGTTCACAAACCTATTTCGCAGATTTCTCCCCATGGATTTATCAGCCCCTGATCCGAAACATAGAAAGAAACCCAAAGTTAAATACAACAAATTGCAATTAATAATTTTTCAATACAGACCTATAGCAAAAAATATTGTAATAAAAAACAAAAATCACGACTGTGACATGATATATGACGGATTTCTGATGCGAATTTAAACAATCTACAGATACCATTTTGGTGCTGACCTTGAGGAAGGTAAGAAATGTTTTGGCTTCTTGGGGTTCGAGGGAAAAATGGATTGAGAAAAAAGGCAGAGGGAAAAAGTCGCTGTTTACGTTGGCCGCCTGTACGTTTTGAATTGAGAATTTGGGCGCGCCAAGGTGGTTGGGCAAATTTGCATGTCTCAAAGCCCTATTTCGTATGGATTTGGATCTAATAAAGTTAATGATTAATTATAATCACATGTTGACCCCAAAAAATGATCCAAATGTGTGGCCAACAGAGTCCTTCCACATGAGCTCCTTCTTGCACATAGCAACACACCGTTAGTCGCTCGTCGCCTTTTTTCGATGGGGGTGAAAGCAGTCACGAGCACTTCAACAATCAAATTAGTGAGTTGGAAGACAGAATCTGAAATGTCCGAAAATGATGTTCACTGAAATGCATTTTTTAGTGGTGGTGTACGTGTGGATGGTGATAATGTAAGTGCTTCTTCTCTCTTTTCAGGGGACCAACCCCTTTCTATAGTACAAGTGTGGGTTTTTATAGTGAAAGGGAATGAGAGATAAACCATTGAATGTGAAACACGTGGTTCTGAATATAGGGCGAATTATCATCTCCTAGGTGTCAATCCATTAATCCATAGGTAGGCGGCTCATTTAATGCGTCCTCACATTGTTAGGCATTGACTTGACATTTTGGAGCCTGCATACGTTACATCAATCAGTCATAAGGATTTGATTCTTGAGATCTTTTCTATAGAAGATCTTCTAGTACACAGGGTTAAACTTGAGCAATTGTGGCAAGAGTATTAATCGTGTTTCGAATGTATCACTTCAGACTTAGTTTCGGTTGCGACGAAATGATACGAAGTGCGTGCCTTTGCTATCGTCGGGGCAGCGGATGAAATCAGTTCTTCCACCACGTGGCAAGACGAAATCAGTTCGCTAACATGCGGCGAAGTTCACCTCGGGTGGAGAACGAATCCAGTTCATCCTCCACGCAGCGGTCGTATTCAGTTTATCCCTTGACGTGGCGATAACTTGGGAGATGACTTGCAAAAACCCGTAACAACATATTTTATTAGTTTCACATATTTTTAACCACACATTTTATCAACTTTATCAAAATCTATTAAAAATCAAATTTAATCCCTACAAACAAAGTTTAAAATTCAAAACCACTTGAGTCGAATAGAATTAGAACCGAGTAGACTCTTAACTTCCGTTTGAAAAATAATAATAAAATGTATAATCAAAAAGTAGATAAAAATTATGAGCCCTGTGAAATGTATGTTTGAAAATGAATTTGATAAAGAACGAATTTTAAGGAAATAATGATCAAACATGAGCTAAATGTGAGAACCGAATAATTTTGGTCCAATTTTCGACTTTAGCAACAAAATTGAACTTCCATGTCCGAAAAATTAGAAAGTGACTAAATTAAAATTTAAGTTAGCACAACATGTGAGGTGTGTGGATAAAAAGTATATTTGATTAGCTTATATTAGAATTTAATCACTTTTCAAACATACATAAATTAAGTCATAGAATAGTTTTATAATCTCCCAATCAAATTATAAACATATATAAATTTATGTGTATTAATACCATATTATGATATGTATCCAAAATGTTCAAAAGATTTGTTGCCAAGAATTTGCTGTGAGAGTGAAAAGAGAAAATATACACAATTTATTTTGTATCATCAAGAATCAGACGAGATTGAACTAAAATAATTAGTACCAGTTCAGTCTCAAGTTCAACCCTTTTACGCCTTAGTACCAATGACTCATTTCCACAATTTTCAACGAGAACTATTTTGGTCCAATTCTCAAGAAACTAAAACTGAACCCATGTTTGTCTTCCCTTAAAACAAAGAGAAAGGTCCCATAGAGGTGTCAAGACGGATAAGCCTATTAGACCAGTGAAAATCGGTCCGGATCGATCCGGGACCGCGGGTCGACTCGTGACCCGAGTGGGCGATTCACTGATCAAGGAGGTGTGACCCGTAGGCTTCGCAGGCTGCACCTTCACGGGCCGTGATTAACCCACTGGCCCGTGATATATAGATATATATATATATATATATATATATATATATATATATATATATATATATATATATATATATATATATATATATTTTTTTTTTTTTTTTAAATTTGAAGGGGCGGGGGGAGCCAACCTAGTTGGGATGTACTTATACTATAAATATTTGATAATAGTAATTAGAAATACATTTAGTTATTATTTGTTTAAATTAAATTTAACTTTGTAAAATTATAAATAATTCATGAAATATTAAATTTGAATTTTATGTAAATATTTTTTTGGTATAAATATGAATTTATCATTTTATTCAATTCTTAGTTTACATTTAACAAAAAAATATTTTTTGCTATAAATATGAAAAATTCTATATTTTTCTCATTTTATTTATATAATAATAGGGCCAAATCGGAACAAACTGCGACCCGCGTGACCGGATGGGTCAGCGGACGGACTTGGGTTGTAGTCCAAAATTTGTGGACCGACTCGGAACCAACTTGGAACCCGTAGCGGGCGAACTTTTTTTCACACGGGCCGTTATCGGGATCATAAGTTGGCAGGCCGACCCGACCCGACCCGGACCACTCGAATTGACACCTCTAAGGTCACATGTACAGGCTGTTTTTATAGATTAATTTACACAATGCAAATTGATTTGCAACAATTAATTTATCCTTATTTTGTAACTTATAAGAATCCCCTTTGATGTGTCACTTTTTTCTTGCAATAATTACAAACTTTATCGTTGTAATTAGACTTTAATCTGCCCTGTCATAACTATCAAAAAACTCTTACGAACAATAAGACCCTTTGTTTGAGCCTCAAATTCAACAAGAAGTTGTTTTATCTTCTCCTTAAAAACCAATATATTATAAACTTCATCAATGGTGAGAGTATCACGACTACACAAAATGGTGTCCCTGAACGTTATATATGAAGCAGACAACAAATACAATAAAATCAATCTTAAATCTTCATGGTCTCTCGTATCAGAGACAATTTTCTTAAATACAGTTAGATGATCTTCTATAGACCCGTCTTCTCTCATACGATGAGAATGTAATCACTACTTCAGATGCAATTTATTGGTTAGACTTTTTGTCATAAAAAATTGCTCCAATTTCAACCATATCACACCGATTTTCTCCTTTAAAATGTCCTAGAAAATTTGATTCAAAAAATGAAGATGAATTTGAGATATTGCCTTTCGATCATTACATTATTTCTCCTCCAAAGTCCAAGTTGAGTGTATCTTATCAAACCCCAACAAAGCATCACCAAAGTCCATTTGAGCAAAGCACTACTCACATATTTATCTGTCATAATTCTGATATTGCGATCCAAAAACAGAATATCGAACTTCATATTTTCAATCATGAAAAATCAAGCGTCGCTCTGAGCTAATCAAACCTTGCTTGATACCAATTTGTTAGAAAAAAATGGACGCTAGTTTGCCATGATACCAGTTTGTTAGGGATAAATGATAATTGACAATTTTAAAAAATATAACAAAAAAAAAAAAGCTTTACGTAGAAACCCAACTAAAACCACGAGCAAAGGAAAATAATTTACTAGTATCAAAATATGTAAGGAGTACACATTACTTTGGATCAATCTCCCAAGAGATATAATTATTCCTATATATAATACAAAAAAAGTCTAACAAAAGGTAGAATCCTAATATAATAGGCCTAACAAATAATGGAGTGTTTGAGACTGAATATGAGTCCAAAAATTGCTAAAATCACAATTATAATTTTGGTCAAATAACACGACCCCTCAAGTGGCAGTTTCGTAGCGAGTGAGCGAGCGAGCGATCAATCCATCGCTCGAGCATTGGCCAGGCAGTTTGCAAACAGTGGAGTTCCTGAAATTAATGCTCTAAGGCTTTCTGTATGGTTAACGAGCATTCTTCGACTAAATTCTTCTCCTTGTCGTCTTTTACTTCTTCAAAACTTTATCAAAACATATAATAACCTCCCAATAGACCTCTAAAATAGAATTCAGGTCACACCAAAATCCTAACAATTCTCATACCTCACCTTAGGTACATCATACTTAAAGTAAGCCCTAAACATTCTTTATTTCGACTTTACTCATGTGTTGCTTGCCTCCAAAAACTTTCTTATCAATGGAGCCACAAGCTCAATGTAAAGGCCTAAATGCCTACTTTTCTTAGCCCCATTGGTGACTTGTCTAGTGGAAGCAATAAATCAATCGCATGATTTATGCCATCTCTTACCGAGGCAAGTAGCCAATTGCTTGACTAATATCCCATCTCAACACTGGCTAGACAAATCACTTGTACAATAGTGACTTTACCATCTTCTACAAGTTCATTGTCCCACTGGCTAAAAGGTTTTCCCAATATTACTATCACCACACAACAATTTGTTTCTTTGACCAACTCTGAAGGCTCATCCTTCTACCATTTGGAATGTGCACAAAAACTTACAAACTTGGAATTTTCTCCACCCGTCGCTTTGTCATTTTCCCACGAAGAAATTGATATATGGATTCATTAGATTCGACCTCTACATACCTAGTAAAAGGTTAACTATCATCAAGGTTGTCTTACACGCTCAAATAACTATAGTCAGCAATATTGCTTAGAATGGCAAAGCTTCTTGAATAAATTGCCTGCCAACGGAAAGCCAATAATTCATCTTGGACTCTATAGCACAAACATCATCCCTCTGAGCCTTCTGATAAAATTTACATCAAGCCTAAACAAACCATCAACTAAAGCTACACGTACATCTCTAAATGATGCTATTGACAAACCCACCACAAAATTAGGCTAATTTGCTTCACTGAATCGAAAGCAACCAATAACCATAAACGAGGCTACTTGTCTTCTCCAAGTTTATTGTCATCAACAACAATGTGTCATAGTGCTTTCGAAATTTGATGCAATATAAAATCATCCTGAAGCCAAAAAAATTTGATCCTATAAGGATTCCAACTCATGATCAATTTATGCTCGACATTTCCAGAATCATGCACAGTCCACAATCGATCTTGTTGAAATAGTTCAAAGACTCAATTCTATTATTGAGTATAGGTCTTAGCCATATCACTTCGGCACTTTTTCAATCAAATCCATATCATAGTAATATTGGGATCCACAGAAAATACTGCTCTGATACCAACTACCACATACCGGTTTTTCAAGTCTTGAAGTGGAACTACTTTTCACCCATGTAATAGTCTCACTCCACTCAACTATTTTTTGTCTTATCCCATCACGAGTTTAGATATAACCATTTGCATCTTTCACCATAAATCTTACGAGTGTGAACATCTGAATGCATCTCTGTGCTCCACTTGGTGCCTATGTTCTCGTCTATATACAATGCACATAATCATCAATATTCCCAACTTTTTTGTTCCCACTTAGGCAACTTGACCACAGGGACGGATATGGGGGGGAGGGGGCTGGATCGGGCTTGATTTTTTCTAGTAGGAAAAAAAAAAATTATGTAAAAAAAAAAAAATTTGTTATGTAATTTTTTTTTTTTATGTATTAGCCCGACCTATAATCTGGTCCTGGATCCGTCCCTACTTGCCCATATTTATAAATGCAACATACCATCCATTCCAAATGATACTCGATGAAAAGGATCTCTCTTAGCTTCATTCGAAGCGTTGAGGGAATGAGGGTTATTTTAATTTTCCACAATGCATTTCCAGGGCTCATCACATCTTTTGAGCACTTAGCTCATTGTATGCCGTAATGCTCTTAGTTAGTGCCTCACCTCCACGTAGGGCTATCTTTTAGTAGATGACTAACTTGAAGTTCCTTAATAACATATTCTTTCCTACAATATGTGAATCTTGCCTCATTCACCCAATGATGCACCATCTTCCCATGATCACATTTCTAACCAATTGGACCCTTGCGACAAGGTTAGAACCCATAGCTAATGCACACGAAGCCTTTGGAGTGCTTTCATCAGTAGCTCATTTGGCTTAGATATAGTTGCATATTATTAATGTAAGGCCAAGACCACACGGTATTAATGTTGAGAAACAACTATAAATTATCTCTCAGAAAATAAGAGTGCAAAAAATAAAGATAACACAATCGATTTATTTTGGCCTAAGCCCCGTAGGTTCAGCGACCGCTTCTATCGCCCACATCCCCTGTTGAGCATCCAATAAATTGGATTTATGCTCAATTCCATTTTATAGCCCAAAAATGGCAACAAAGGTTACAAACGTTCAGCTAATACACTGAAATAGTATAAGAACACTTATCTATCAAAAATACAACAATCGATCCACAAAGAATCACCAAGAATCTTCACAAACCCACATAAATAGTAACTCGAGAGAACTCAAACTCTCTTACAGATATTCTCTCAAAAATATCACTAAGACGGGGGTTAAAGGTTACAGATCGAAAGTCTCAAATCAAAAATTTTAGAAAACAAAACAAAAGAAGAGAACCTAGAAAAAAATGAGAGAACTACCTTCCACACCAAAACCACCAGAGAATGAAACCCTCAGCCAAAACCATGTGTCAAGTGAAATGACACCATTAGAAGCCTCCAGAAACAAAACCAACGGCCAAGCTGTAACTATATGTCTCAATCCGATTAAAGGTGCATTTTTAATAAAGTTGTAATATCAAAAACGCGACTTCAACCAAAATTCTTGAAACACCAATTCGGACCAGGGTTCAAATCTTACAATTAACATCACCCATGAAGCATAAAAAATCTCTACCAACAACCTCAAGCCTCTTTCAGGTTCCCACCGAGGACCACAAAAGGCCCAACGTCACCCAATAGGTTTCCAACACATATACTCCCATCCTATGATGTACCTAAAGCAGCCTATTAGATGTCTCGTGGCTCTTAAGGATTGTACATTTTGTGCCATGAAGATAGCACATAGGTTGACTCTACGTGGTGATGAAGAAAATGGAAGACATCGACCGTTCACAAAGCAGGTTCCCTTACAATAGGATTTACAACTATTACCTAAATAACATGATATGCCTTTATGCTCAGGTGCATAACTTTCATAAATTTTGCTTCCGAGCTCCAAATGACGATACGTTTGATCTATAGCATATTTCTTGACTTCAACATCAATTCGTTAAAGTTTCAACCACAATGGGTACTCGATAACTGAGATATTACCTTCACAATAATGCCGTGCACGACGCTGCTCCCTTCATCCATACTTTTCTTGATGATTTGGACTCAGATTGACTTTTTACACTGGTGGAAAACTCCCTAACTCATTAGGAAAGCTCTCGATAAAGTGCATTCCCAAAACTAAATTTCTAATGCTCTCTTCAAAATGGACTAAAGCACTGCCATTGCAGCCATCTTTAAATTCAATGTGAACCAAAACACTCCAGGTTATCCTTACTAGTTATTGATATTAGCGCACTACAACAAAAATAGCCTACGGCAACGTTCAAAAAACGTTGCCGTTGACCTTTTGCAACGTTTGGACGTGTGTTGCAAATCAAGGTGTTGCCGTAGAGTAGGACCCCTACGGCAACGTTTTTTAAACGTTGCCGTAGGGGGGTCTACGGCAACGTTTTCTTAAACGTTGCCGTAAGGTTTTTTTTTTTTTTTTTTTTGACAAAATTGAAAATGAATATTAACAAATTTTGAAATTGCATAAAAATCGATAATTTTATTACAAATTTTTGAATCCATACACTTGAATATTAGAATGTGATACAAAAACACCAAAATAAAAATGAGTTTTAAAATGGTAATACATCAATTGATAGTAAGCACTTCCATCCAATGTGATAATCACCCAACAAACAAATTTACTCTAAACAACCCTATCATGCTAAAATAGCCCAAGACTTTAAAACATTACTTCCACCACTACTAGTAGAATCTTCATACGCAGAAGTAAAAATCGTACAAGGCCTTCATTCTCTGCTTTAGAATTTGAATTATTGTACATTTCTCCTTAAGTGCACGCAAAAATTGAGGACACCATAAACATTCCAAGCTTGTAAAACAAAAATATGCCCATGTACAATTCAATCTTCAAATGATTAATTGTATAAAAAATATATATATGAATGATGCAACACCCAGTGAAATTGAACCTAGAGTGACAAAGATCAAACAAGGGGAAAAGCTAACATGGTAAAGTACGACAAGAAATGAAATGACATCACGTGGACAACAGCTGGGGTGAAAATTCAAGGCCAAGCTTAGATAACATAATAAAGAACTTGAATTTGCATTCCAAAACCAATTGGCATTAAGTGGATTAGCTCGGGATAATTTATGGCATCAGAGTTCGCTAATTAATGGAGAAACATCATATATATAAACGAGGATCAAATGGATCGATAATGAATAGAGGAAGAAATTTCATCCCGGCAATTGATTTACACAGGATACACGAGATGAAGAAATTTCATTTCATTCATAAAAAAAATAAACTGGGATATTACCAAGATATTTGATAATCAATAAATAGCAATTTTAATTTAAAACCCACCTCTTGAATGACCTTGCCTGCAATCGATTTCGCTTTTCCAATGTCATCTAGTCCACTATAAATCATTATTGAATCCGTGTCTCCATAAATAACTGCTTGAGAAAGATAAATCACGCATCGCTTGATCGCTCAAGGAGGGAATCCCCTGCAAAAGGCTCATGTGACATTTATAAAATCTGCGATTTATTATAAGATTGACCTCTAAGTTCAAAGTATTCTCGAACAAGATCAACAACGGTATTTTGAAGTATCTCCTTCCCTTCACGAAATAAGTAAATTGATCATCGGCATTATCCATTTACTATTTTCCTACCCATGGTGTATTTATTTGATATTAGTAGCTAATGAACTTCTTACTTGTTGTGTAACAATTTACGCAGTGCATTGCAAAGAACTGAGTTGGAGAATCCCAGGACATCCATAAATACCTTGCGAGACCAAATTTGTTCACCGGAAAAGGAGTAAGGCCATAGTTAAGAAACCACAAGAATCAATTGGAAGGAAACAACGAAGCACAATTTCTTTGTCGACTTTAGAGCTTCTTGATGTATGTCAAGTTGTTGAAACTTGAGACCAGGATCTTGTTTTTAACCATGATTTCACCATTCTCCTCCTCTCCACCAAATTCTTTAGTAATTCTACAGGTACATGTTGATTATTCATTAGAAATAATGAACTATAGGCGTAGTCAAAATCATAAGAGGCCATTTCACCAATCGTGTTTTTGTTTTTATACAACTACATATTTGCTTGCAAAGAATAAGATGGAAACTTGGAAACAAAAGCAAGAAAGTCTAGAAAGGGCTATGCTTGTTTAATTGGAAGGGTCGATGAATAGTAGATGAAAAAAGTAACTAAGCACTCACCCATTCATCATTAGACAATATACACGTTACTAGTGGTAAGTAGAATCTTTCCCTCAATTCACATGCTTCTCTGCCAACCATGCTCATCATATACCACATAATTTTTTTTTTGAAATCAAACTAATGAAATCAGATTTTTACCTTTTATTGCTGAAATCAAAGCACATTGGAATTGAACCTTGTGACTTCACTCAAAACATAAATATGGTTTCTAGAAAACACATTACCTACAATGAAAAAAATTGTATTCTTTTTTTCCTCTAATGCAAAAATATCGGCCATTCTACTTATGCATAAATAAGCCAAACCATGTCTCTCGATGCATATGTTTCACATTTCGCCGTGGTTAAAGTCATGTCAACTAATTTACATCTTGAAAGGTTCCATGATGAAATCAATCTCCAGGTAATCCCCCCATCATTTTATGAAGATGTAACTATATCTACCCACGACCTTCTTTGAAGAATACACTGATACGTTAAAGAAATTCAAAACTTTCATATAGGACTAGAGTTGTATTCTGACAAAACAAACCTTCCACTAATATAGTTTTCAATCCAATACAGCACGACAGAACAAAACTTGTTAATGTAGGCCATCACTTTAACAAGGAGAACTTAAATAAAGGTGTAATATATATGCCATTTGTTTCTATTGTCAAGCAATCGGCAGCAATTCTCACAAGGGTCGTTCTATACTACTCCTCTCGAAAAATCGACAGGCAAGCTAGAAATAATCTACATCTTTGAACCGGGTCGAGGAAGAACATGAACTAATCCAAGAGAAGCAATCGAGCAGAACCCTAAATCCCTAAATCAAAACCCTAAATCCCTAAATCAAAATCAATTCACTTGCTGATCATTACCATGAAACTCAATTATAAACTCAATAAATTTACCAAAAATCAAATGAACTGATATAGACTTTCCCCTGCCACAAATACAAAATGTTTATAGCCATATCACGCATTTCAAGTTATTGACTTTTGAATTATCCAGTTCTATGTAATCATAAAACTATTGCACTCGAACGAAATAGACCAATAAATGCACATAATTTCATTATCACAAACTACAAAACTTCAGAGAATACTCAGTAAGCTCCCCTGCTGCTATTTAGAATTGAGCCAAGAGTCCCCAAACAAGAATGCCGAAGTGGGCTAACATCCAAGCAGGTGTATCGAAAATTGGAGGGATTATATTCCCAAAAGATTCGGAACCAATAAATACTCAAAGGCCACAAGGCGGCAAGGCCCACAACCGGCTCAAGCAACACGAGGCCACAACACACTTACACACGAGTTGTTGAGTTCACTAAACCATGGAATAAAGCAACACACTTACACGCACGACGGGGCGGACTCAAGCAAGTGGAAATGTGGAATAAAATTGCAAAATTTGCAGTCAAAAATGGCGGAATTAAATTGCAGATTTGCAGTCATAACTCATAAGTGGAAACTGTGGAATTAAATTGGGCAATTGGCTACATAATAACATAAATGAAGCAGAGTAACTTCAAACAAGTTGCTATCAAAACAATTGGATGAAATCATGAAATTGGCATAAAGAAGTTATAACACACGGTACACACCTAAAGGGTGAATGGCGGAGTTCGGCGACGGCGGAGGATGGCGGACTGCTTGAAGAAGAACAGCAGCGGGCTTCGAGCCTTCGACTGATGGTGGACGCCGTCGAGTTCGACTGCGAATGGTTTCGTCCTGTGGAGACAAAAGACTCACTCAGGGGCGAATTCAGATGGGAGGAAGTAATTTCAGAAATTGAGGTATAGGGTTGTGGGATTTGGGTTTAACTTCGAGCCTTCGACTGGGTGGATGCCGTCGAGTTCGACGGTAATGGTTTCGGCTTCGGCAGGGAGACTCACTCAGGGGCGAAAATCAAATGGCGGGGGAGTAATTTCGGCTATTGAGGTATAGTAGGGTTGTGTGATTTGGGTTTTAACTTTATTAAATTGGGTTTGGGCCTCAGCAAATGAGCTACTGGGTATTTTTAAATGGGCTAGTTAGTATTTTTCAAATGGGCCAAATGTTAGGTTTAAAAAAAAAAAAATTTCCTTTCTTATGACTCAACACGTTTTCAATAGTGTTTGGGAGGTAGAGTCTTTTAGTATAGTAGGATAAGTAGGATGAATGCTAATATATCATTCCGCAACGTTTGCCAAACGTTGCGGAAGGTCCGTTGCAAAAAGTGGTCTACCGCAACATTTTTTAAAAAAACGTTGCTAAAGCTCATTTATATTAACCTATGGCAACATTCACTTACGAAAATGTTGCCAAAAGACCATTTTGGCAACATTTATTGATAAATGTTGCCTTTTAAATGTTGCTAATGGCTATTTTTGTTGTAGTGGCGCTAGGCTAAGTTGCAGCATATGACAAATTTAAATGTCCAAAGGGATGAAAATCTTCTATTTGGAATACACTTGAAATTGAACATTGAAGACCTTACTTTTAAAGACTGTTTCACTAGACGTTTGAAAAATCAAAAGTTATTTGTGAGACTAAGAAGCTACTTTTGTATACGTTTTGAGAATTATTTTGAATGTGCTTTGTTTGGTTAGAAGAGTTTTTTAAAGGAAATTGACCTAAAATGGCTTTCTAAGAAAACTCTTGTACAAGAAGTCAAAGCAAAAGCTTCTACCCTTTCAAAAGGGCCCTTATCATAGTATAACATTTTATTCCACTACTCGTTCTAGATTGGGTAAATTTTATATTTTTTCATATCATTGAAAAATGAGTAGGTGGAACCCTGGCATTATTTTTCTGAGTGAATTGCCCAAATAATCACTAAACTTTACGGCATGCTTCCAAGGGTCACTGAACTTTAAAAATCACCAAAATCATTACTGAACTTTGTAAAAGGTTTCTACGAGATCACTGAACTTTAAAAATCACCTCATTCGTTAATAAACTTTACAAAAAGTTTCTACAAGATCACTAAATTTTGCAACATATTTCCTAGGAGATCACTGAATTAGTGATCCATGAGAAACCTTTTACAAAGTTCAGTGACTTCGCGAAAATCTTTTGCAAAGTTCAGTGATAATTTTTGTGATTTTGAAAGTTTAATGACCTTTTGGAAGCAGGGGCGGATCCAGCACCCGGTGAGTTGGGGCAGCCGCCCGTGCTGGATCCGTCGGGAAAAAAATTTAAATAAAATTTATGAAAAATAGTTATATATATTATTGTATGATTGTAATTGAAATGCTCTGTAGATTGTTTGAGAGTGAAGGCGCCTTTTCACATGAAATGCCCAAGTTCGAATCCCTTCAACAATATTTTCTCTTTCAATTTTTAAACACGGTAAATAATAAATAAATATTAATTAATTGTGCCATTGTTCAACAAAAGAAGGGCAGATTGCATGGTTGAGGAGCCATATTGTGCACTAAAGGTATGTGCTTCAATTCTTTACTTCTCTACTTTTTTATTTAATTTTTCAATAAAATAAATAATAACTAAAAAATTACATATTATTAGTTTTCATTTTTGAAATAATTTCTTTAAAAAATTTATCGACTCAAATTATTATTCTATGATATATATACTTTTATTGTTAGGTTTTATTAATTTATATTATAAAATTTAAATTTGGACAATTTAAGTGTTGTTCCTTGTTCTTTGAAAAGTTCGAAAAATACTTTTGCTTTTGTCGTAAAAATAGTTTTAGTTTTAAAAATCATTATTTTCAAAATTTCGCATAACCTCTGTCTAAACTTGATAGCTTGTCTTTACTATTTAATTATGTTTTATGTATAAATTGTTTCGTTTGAATTCGTAAAAAAATTAAAACTTGATCGTACATGTATTATTGAAAAATGTATTTTTTTGTCCTTACTAGTTTGTATTGTATTGGATTATATTTTCAAATGTATATGACTTTTCACATTTTGTATTTATATATTGATTGAATTTTTTTAACATTATTTAATTAAATATTAATAAACAATCTTACTTGCGACCATCAGTGACCGCCCCAGTTGACTTCGTATCCTGAATCTGCCACTGCTTGGAAGCATGGCGTAAAGTTTAGTGAATATTTGGGCAATTCACTTTATTTTTCATTTATATTATTATCAATTACATCTACATGAGCCAGTTGCAATATCTCTTGGTAAATTAAATTATCCCTTTTTTAGATGTTCTAATTCATCAATTATGCATGTATACTAGCATACTCGCTCCTGGGAGAGGATGAAGAGAAAAATATTGCATCCTAAACACCTAAACATATATACAATGTTTTTCAAAGGGTATATATAACTATAACTCATAAAAGTTATGCCTTTGAGGAATACACTTCATATTCCATTCTTGTGCCTGTGCATGAAAAAACCTTCCTGAATTTTGAAGCATTTTTGTTTTCCATCTCCACCTTCACAGCGAAGACTGCGCATACCGGTCTATGATCAGAAAACCTCGATTCCCCACGAATATATGATAATTGTTCAATGCCGTTGCCTCGCCATAATATTCTATCACACCTGAAATTCAATGCACAGCATAAACATTACTGAGAAGGATGGAAGTAGACATGATACAATCCATATATGTCCATATAACATTTTTATCTTTTAAATAAATTAATACTCTCTTTAGACGTGACTTAGAATATTGGAGATAAAATATAATTGAATATGAGTAACTATTCAGTGTATTTTTTATATAATTAGTGAAACAAATAATATGTTCATATATCAAAAATTTCATACATCAGATATAAAGAAATTAGACATGATGGTACTACAATTTTTCTCATATTAAGTTGATTTTTTCACACGTATAACGAAATAAATAATTTTTTTCCCTACTTTTATGTTCCAAAATTATAAAATCAGGCCTTTTGTGTTTTTTGACATATTGAGAACATTGCCTCATGCGTCAAATAATAGAAATATATGACATATTATGAAATGTGTAGACCACACCATATTAGTTAATCAAGCAATACATATCCTAGAATGTTGAGGAGTATTTAGATTATGAATGCCCACGACACGGATACGCCAACCTAAGGGCGTCCGTTGTGTGTGTGAGGAGGAGGAGGAGGAGGGGGAGGGGCAACTTATACCATGCAGGGGTTCTTCGTTTCTTCTTGGATTTAACAGTCTCTCCAGCGTATGAGTCTGAATTATGTGAATATTTGTAAGTTGGTGCGAAAAATATCCTACCTTCATTCCACCCACCGAACACTCTTCCTGATTCTCTCTCCATATTTAGCTGCACTCGACAAATCAAAGTCAAACCTCCAATAATTATATCATGGAATAAAATAATTTTAACCTTCAAAATATAATCATAGTTTTGAAAGATTATCCTATTTAGGCCACTAAAGATATGAAATAAAGTAAACCAGTCATGGAAACAACACATTATGACATCTTCAGCAATGTACATTAAACATTTTTGCACGAAGACAAGAAAATTTTAACGCTTTGTTAATGTTTTATTTAGTTCTTGTTTGATGGGATTAAGTCGAAATCAATAATTAATTTTAATACATTTCATGGAGTTCACATTTTCAACCAGATAAACTTTTATTAAAATCTACTAAAAATTGTATTTTAATCCCCACCGAAAAGGAGCTTAATCTTGTCCAATACCACACGTCAAAATGTGCCATTGAATCTCTTTTTTGTCAAAAGAGCACACCACTAGACAAGATTAATGAAATCAACATATGAGGTTTTCTTAAACAATTGCAACCTTTTCTTTTTTTCATCATGTTTGATAAATTGGAATAGATAATATTGTATGTCTAATGTTAACGAAAAAATGAGCTGTCCATTCTTTTCCATTAACATATATACTTATTTCTCTTTTTTTCAAAAAAGCATGACATACATAAGTTGTAAAAGAATTGAAGAAAAATAAATTAAAATCTTGTTCTAACCTTATTTCTCCGTGTCACAAAAAACATGACGTATGCATATCATAAATGAATTGAATCTCATCATTAACTCAATTGTTGACATGATATCAAAATCTCATGGGACCATTTAGACTTAGGAGTGCATTAGGTGTCCACTGACTTATAGTTTCTCGAAGTCCTTTTCATTTCTTTGTCAAAGTAAATTGAAAAAATAGCCACCAACCTGATCTTTCTCTAGAAGAGAGTCCCAATCATTATCCTCTAACAGAAATCTCGTCTCCTCATAGCTCAAAGCCACTCTATAATTCAAGTCACCTAGCCAAATCATGCGGCTGAAAATTTTGGATTTGAGGTTACATAGTTCATATATTTAAAAAAAGTATTAATTATTTCAAAAAAGGGTGTTTTATTTGATAAAAGTGTCTATTGTATTAAATTAATATAACTTACTCGTGATCAATAATTCTTTCAGGCATTCCACGACTTGGATTCTTGCAAATTCTGGCGAATTGTGTGCCCTTGAGAATTTCAGCTACATCCGTGTTTCTTCTCAGCTCATCTCCTTCCCTCTCCCCAGAAGCCAAGTGACTGCACACGAAACAAAAGCTCGTTTGGTGCAAAGTCATGCTTATTGATATACAACCCTGCAAAGTAAAAACAACAAACTAAGTAGTTTTTTCAAATAAATTTAGAGTCGACTACATGAATTCTCTTCGGTCATTGCCATTGGGCGCATTGCTACGCGAGAGATTAATTTGATTTACCCTCCCTCCCTTTAGTGACATGTTATACCAAGATTGAGTCACTGAGTCTTCATTATAGAAATGCTTATTCTAAGTTGGAGGTCAATGATGTTACTTATCATCTATAACGTTTATCATAATGAAGTCTTCATAAAAATGATCTCAAAACATTAATTTCAAGACACTCACCTAACTAATAAATCATTACACTTAAAAATGATACCTATATTATCAAGATTCATTTTCCATTTGACTTTTGGGTATAAATTTTAAGTGGGATGAGTGTTTCCGTGTCAATAAGTATATCATTAGGGAAAACAAATGGTAAATGCATTATTATTTGTCTTAGTTTCTGGTTGTTAACTAGTTCAACTCCCCTCAGAGCCACTAAGGTGAGTATCCGATTGTAAATCTCAGTGTCTCGTGGGATTAGTCGAGGTGCATGCAAAGCTGACCCGAACATCCACGGTCATATAGAAAAAAAAAGAATAAACATATTAATATATTTAAATATAGTCTTAAACATACTCCTTCACTTGTATGAACAAACCCATTTTTAATCAAAAACTGAACAATTTTTAAAAATATGTGACTAGTCGAGCCGAACTTGTGACTTTTGCTTGCTCTTATATCGCTTAACATATACAAAGGCAATACAATTATTTATTTAAATTTTAAGTTTTAGCATTATTTGATCTAGAACAAGTTGGAATATTGCAGAAAAACTAACCTTGTTGCCAAGACAGCCCATGATTCCTCTCCCCATACAAGAAATCTTGAGATGGCCAATGTCTTTAACTAAATCCCTTTGAGCCCATATCGAAACAAAAATTCCGACCATTTGCTTGCTTGCAATCAGATGATAGTTCAAAAGTTTAGGCAATGAAATTCCTGCCATTGACAGGAATTCATCTATACTTGGATCACCATCAGTAAAAGGTGAAGAACGAGGGTTACTATATTTTGTTGCCTTCCTTTTATTGGACATTGGATTGTCCCATGAACAGTTGCAGTCTTGAAGGAGATGATTGTCTGCCCTAAGCTTCTTGCTGAGTGCTTTTAAAGATTGCTTATGAAAAATGTTGTTGAATTTGGAGTGTTTTGAATTGGGGCTTGAATCAGAAGAATGCATGGAATCATGGTTGGGTTTGTTGAGTGCGTGGCTTATTAGGGCTAGCCATTTTGCTGCTGGTTCATTGTCTTCTGATACTAAAACATTTCCAGCACTTAAGGGAACAATCTCTTGGAACCTGAAAATACACAACCAATTAGGGTCAGAACTAAAGCAAACTTATATTTCATACATTTTTGCAAAAAATTATCGACCCTTTAAAAGTTAAACAATAGCGTATTAGGTACTGGATCAAATAGGATTAATGAAGAGATGGATGTGATGAAATTGTTATTTCTAGTGTACCAAACATGTTGAGAAAGTTGGATTCGATTGATAACTTTGGACCTCATTCAAGTCCATATACTTCATGATATTACCTTTTAATAACTACAACATGCATATATTCAAGGGCTGTATTTAGTATTGGACATTAGTGCAAAATATAATGGACAACTTTCAACTTCTTCGTTGTCGAGTACTATCTAGTTGAGCATACAAAACTTGCATTAGTTTATGATATTGAAACATATAATCATGTTTTTCTATAGTCTTTAGACATGAAATTCTCCATCAATTTTCTGAAACCTATAAAATTATATTGAAAGCAAAGATGCAATCTCGAAGTTAATATATCGCACCCCAATACATATATGTCTGAAGAGCCCTCCACTGGCAAGAAATCTTTAAGATTGAGTCCATGGCTAGGACTCTTCCCTCCAACATTCCATGTAGCCACAAAAACCCTACATTTATCAAAGAAATTAATCTTTGTTAAACTTAAACCTAGCTGCAAAAAACATGGAAGAATCTACTTATAATCTAATCTGATTAATTATATAAAAGCATACCGAATATCTTGAATTTTCGTAGTTGGTGACATCATCTGGTCAAAATTTGACAGATTTAGGCCTTCAATTCCCGTGCTACTATGTCGTTCTGAGAGAAGGGATAAGAAATCAGTTCTACCATGTTTTTTTATTTTCCATGTTCTGTGTATGACACTACATAATTTTCAATTCAAGGCCATTAGGGTCAATTTAAACCTGAAAAACTAGATACATTATGCTACTTCGTGGTTATTTCAATGAATATCTTATCAATAATCAAATGAAATTTAGTCTTCAGTTAGGTAAGCTATCAAAACGCAGACAAGGAAAGAATTTAGACTAAATTCTAATAATTTTTTATTCATTAATTACGTGGCATGCACCCACAAAATGCTGTTTCAACAAGAAAATTAGGGCATCATTTTCAGTTTTCGAAAATACTGAAAACGTGTTTACTTACCTATTTTCATAAACGAATTTCCAAAAATGAGTTTAAAATTTAAAAAGAAAACGGAAAACGTCAAAAAAATCATTTTGGCTATTTTCAGTTAAAATCAAGCCAAAACTTCATTTTTTTTTTTAATTTTTGAAATCAATTTTTCAAAATGACAAAAAGAACGCGTTTTCAGCCATTTCAAAATGGACACTGAAAATACAAAACCCAAAATGAATTCAAAACTAAAAACTGAAACACGAAGAGAACAATCCATTAACTTTCTAGACATTCGAGAATCTCTTATGATAAATATCTAATGCTACTACATGAATGTATACACAATTGAAGAAAATATCGTTTGAATTATACATAATGCAATATAAATATATTCATGTCGTATACTGCAACAAATAATATCGATGATTCATACCTCCGAAACCTTTTGTCGTGGAGGGAGAGACCTCGAGGAATGATTGTCCTCTCGATGTAATTTTTGAATCCATATCAGTCCAAAAAAAAACCATATGAAAAAAATTACATTAAAATATAAAACAATTATATCATAATATCATAGTACTTTGAAAGCGTATTTTGTAATAATTAGAGAATAAGAAGAAATGCCAAACCATGTTCATCTCCATCTGATTGAGCAATATCCTCTTCTGAATTCTCTCTACTATTTTCCTTTGAAGCAAAAACATATTGGAATAAGAGACTTCAATATTCCATCAATTTAATTCACCCAAAAAAGGGGAAAAAAATCAATGAATAGTTGAATACCCTAAAATTAATTAAAAAGAATAGTACAAATAATAATGAAAAATAAGAAAATACCTTCTTTTTATTTTCATCTTTGACAGAATTTTCCGGCTTACTTGTGGGACTACTGCTTCCGGTTGCCTTTGTCTTCAGAACCATTTCATCAGGTGGACAACATTCATTCATTCATTCATTCATCCACGTAAAAATTTTAAAATACAGTCTTTGTTTGGATTTCCAAAGTCTAATATTTGTATATCGTTGTACAGAATGAAAACTTTCAAGATTCTTGATATCCTGTCCACATAAATTTCTGTGTTTTTTTGTTTGACTTTTGTTGATTTTTCTTTTCCTTTTTTCTATATTATTTCCTTAATATTTGCTATTTTAGGAGCCTTTTTTTCTCTTTCTTGAAATATCGTGATAAATTGGTGTTTTGAAATTCTTCAATGTGAACAGAACTTGCAGTCTTGCTGCCAAACCTTTCGGGGGAAAAGGATGTTTTGTTTTGGGTCCGTTTGATTGCAATGGTAAAAAATGGGTGGAAAGAAAATGAATTCTAGGGAAAGTAATTGCCTAGAAATTGTTTTCCAGGGAATTGGAAATTAAGTGTGTTTGATTTGTATAATTTTCCACGAGGAAAATTTTTAAATTTTGTGTTTGTTTGGCCTTCGTTTGTATCAAAATTGTCTATTAAAGTAATAATTTTTTTCACACTTGGTAATAAAATTTGTTTCCATTACCAAAAAGTAAAAAAAAAAATGTTTACTAAAAAATCATGTTTTTCATCAAAGTTTAGTGTTCGTTTGGCCTTCGTTTGCATCAAAATTGTTCATGAAAGTGAAATGTTTTTTTACACTTAGTTATGAAATTTGTTTCCATTGTCAAAAAAAAAATAAGCAGAACGTGGAATTCCATTTTCCCACCTAAAAGGTGAGAAAATGAATTCACCAATTACATGGAAATTAGGCGCGTGAAGCAGCAAGGAAGAAAACAATTGCCTTGGAAAATTGTGTCCATCAAACAATCCAAAACCAAAAAGATGGAAATGACTTTCCAAATTCCATGGAAATAAATGGACATCAAACAGGCCCTTAGTGGTTTATACACAGTTGAATATTGGCTAGCCACTCATAATTTGCCGCCAAACCTTTTGGGGGAATTAAGGGCATGTTTTTTTTTTTTTAGAATGCATGTTGTAATAGTAGATTGATAAAAAAATGTATAATTAAAAATGAGAAAAAAAGTTTTTGAATTGTGTGTAACATTATTTTATTAAAAATGTGTGATCGAAAAGAAAAGAGAAAAAAATACACTTTAAAAAAAATGAAAATCAAACAAGTGATGAGTATGTTTTGTTATGTGGTTGGTAAACGATTGAATATTGGCTGGCCCCTCTTAATTTTTTCTTCCATATTTTTCCACCGCCTTTGTGAATAATAACATTTTACTTCATACTTCTTACACAAATCACGATCTTGGAAATTGGTTATTTAGCCATTGTTTGGATCTTATTATTTTTAAAATACATTTTACTCTCTCTTATCTTCAATCACATTCGTTAATAAAATAATATTGCACACAAACTCAAAATTTTTCCTTATTTTTTAGCTACACATTCTCCAACGAAATACTATTCCAAAAGGGAAATTACAAAAAATCAGGTATTTAAGTTTCTAAATTCACAAATCAGGTGTAAAGTTTATTTAATAAAAAATCAGGTTTTAATTTAATTAAATTTAATTAATAATTAAAACCTTAATTAAAACCTAATTTCCAATCCCCTCTCTCATTCATCTCCATAGAACCATCTCTCCACACACCCTCTCTCTATCGTCTCTCTCTCCTCTCTCTTGTCTCTCTATCTTTGTTGTCCTTTCTTGCGTCGTCGTCGGAGAACACAACGGAGATGTCATTGTGAGTAGCGACGACACTCCCCTACGATCGCTGGTAGAAGCTGTTGTGAACGACAGTGTTGCGATGCTGCAGTTCGTCGACGCTACTGTTCGCAACAACATCGCCCTGATTGATGCCGAGAGTCATCACGGCACGGCGGCGGTGACTTTGTGGATGGGGGACTGATACCGTTCTTCTTCATCTTCTTTTTTTTTTTTTTTTTGCGATTGGGCACGGTTGTGGTATTGGTGATTGTGGTGGTGTTTGGGAGTTTTTAAGTATTTTTGTTGGTTGTGCAGGTAGATGTGTTGGTGGCTATGGCATATCAGCGGCGATTTTGGTGAGGTTGTTGCGTAGTGCATTGTTGGGTGTGTTTGGTGGGGGGGTTTTGGCCATGGTTGTGGTCCTGGTGGCTGTGATGGTTTCTGGCGATGGTCGTGTGGACGTTGGAGACGTTGGTGAGGTTGTGGATTGGGTATTGTTAGTTTTGCAGGTGGAGGTGTCGACGGTGCGATCGACAATGGTGGTGGCGGCGCAATGGATTTAGGTAGGATATAGGCGGTAGTTGTAAGTTTAGTGACGGGCTGATGTGATATGTTTGTAGTGGTCGTTGCGATAGTGTAGAGGTGGTGGATCAGTGGATCTAGTGATTTTGGTTTTCTGTAACTAAAAATATAATCGTGACCTTAATATTCGATAATTTGTGACTAAAAATATAATTTGTGACCAATCATTTTGTTATCTGTGACAGTGAAAAAATCTGTGATCAACTAATTTGGAAATCTGTGACCGTGTAACCTATAAATTTTGGTGTGTGACCAACTAATTTTTAAATATGTGACCCACAAATTTTTTGAACTTTGACCGTAAAATAATTCGTGATTGAAAAATAATATGTGACTAACTAAATTGTGAATTTGTGACTATATTGTATAAATTGTCAGAATTGGAGCAGTTATCGGAATAAAGCTGCGACGGAACGGTCACTAGAATAGTCGCTGGAAAAGAGTGGTGGCTGAAACGATCACCGGAATAGTACTCGAAACGGTAGGAGTGGTGAAGGTGGAGGTGAGTTAATTTTATTATATTAGAATTATATATTTAGGCCCTGTTTGGTATACATTATTTTTTTCATTCTCATTCTTCTACTCATTTTCAACCATACATTTTTCAATAAAATAATATTTTTCATCACATCAATAACTTTTCCTTCATTTTTAATCACACATTCTCCATCAATCTACTATTCAATAATACATTCTTTCAAAAGAATGTATTCCAGACACACTCTTAATAAATTTATTTAATAATTAATTAATAAATAAATACCTGAGTTTTAAATTTTGAAACTTGACACCTGAAAATTGAATTGTGTCAAAGTTAACACCCGACTTTTGAATTTTTCCCATTCCAAAATACATTTTGAGAAAAAATGGGGTTCAAATAGGCAATTAATTTGACTAACTTTTAATTGATTATTTGAGTGAATCATGCAATTTTTTGATCGAATGTGTTCGACTGTTTAAGTAAATTTATTTTCTCAAAATCAATTTCGGTAAATAAAATATTAGGGTCCGTTTGATTGTAATTGTGGAAAATTGGTGAAAAAAATGAATTCCATGGAAAGTAATTGCCTAAAAATTGTTTTGCATGGAATTGTTAATTAAGTGTGTTTGATTGTAATAATTTTCCACCCGGAAAATTTTTAAATTTTGTGTTCGTTTGGTTTTGTTTTACGTGAAAATTGTCCAGTAAAGTAATAATTTTTTTCACAATTGGTTATAAAATTTGTTTCCATTGCTAAAAAAAAAAAAAAAACTTTTTCTTAAAAAATCATTTTTTCACAAAGTTTAGTATTCGTTTGACTTTGTTTTACATAGAAATTGTCCATTAAAGTGAATTTTTTTTTTCTTTTTTACAATTGGTTATAAAATTTGTTTCCATTAAAAAAAAACTGGAATTCAGTTTTCCCACCAAAAAGGTGGGAAAATGAATTCCATTATTTGGGGGAAAAGAGGGGCGTGGGAGGGTTGGGTATAACAGGTTTTCTCAAGAAAATATGTGTTGTCAAACAACACAAAAGTTGGAACTTGGAAAATAAATTCCAAGTTCTAAGGAAAATTTGTTGTTTCAAACATGGCCTTAGTGTCAAAAACTTGGAATAGTTGGAATTAGAAATTGATGAAAAATAAAGTGTCCAACTGACGTTGGAAAATTAAAAGCATTATTTTCACTGTAAATAGCTCAATTTTGACACTTGGTTTTGAATCTTGTTAAGAAAAACACAACATAATGTAATCACCAATGCAATGCTAACAGAATTAAAACAGGCTCCAAATTAGCTTCTTAGCATTTACAGAATATACAACATTGTAATCCAACATTTGCATATACATATAAAGCATAGCATAAACTAATCGACAGAAATCAAAGCTGAAAAACGGACAATAAAAGGGCAGAACTTGACTTCCCTTTGTTGGTTCTTCCTCCTCCATTCATGGCTGAATTGTTAGGCTCAGGAACACCCTTCCACGCCATGCAAATCACCTTCCAGAGAGAGCTAGAGAACCGGTTCAGAACCCTTCTTCCTTGGCTAGGATCATCGACCAAATGGTCTACCTTATACAGCCAATAATTCCCCTTTTTCGAACTTGAACCAACGAGAAACCAACCCAACCCAGCTCCTGTTTCAAGTCTGAGTAATACATAGGAAACTCACAACAATAGGTTTTAGGATCGACACCTTGGAACACCAAAGGAAGAAGAAGAACACAGCTTATTCGAAGAAAACCAGAGAAGAGAGACCGTGAGAGTGAGAAGACAAAAAGTCAGCTGAAGAGTCTCCAAGAAGCTAAACCCACGTGATATAAGGTTCAAAACAAGAAAATATCTCACCAAATTTAATCTCAACCTGTCCACATGATCCAATGGTCAAAATAAAACCAAACTAGCACAATCCATGTGTCAACAAGGCTACCAATAGGCACAAGACACCTAAGCAGCCGGGTCAGAGGACTGCAAGTAATGCAAATGACACAAATAACACCAGTCCAACTAAACTTAGGAGAACCACAATACTCACAAATCTCAAAGGTATCAATAATCTTTGGAAGGTAGAGGATCTACATTAGTGGGTTGGGACAAAACCCACATGCACGTGGGCTCATGGGTTTTGGTTTAGGCCCAAGATGGTGCATATCCTTTTGGAGAAATAATATACTTAATTATAGGGAAAAAAATCATGGATCCGGTATTATCTTTAGCCCAATCAATATTTAGGCATCAAGTTTATAGGTTTCAAAAATCCGATTTTTCCTCAATTAATTAATTATATTGATTAATCAATAATCTGTTAGATTACATTCCTTAAATACCAAAACACCTTCTCTAAAATACATGATTAAGACTCCATAATTACCAAATCATCTCTCTAAAATACAAATCCAGTTTCAGCCCCAACGGAGATCCATCACTGGTCACAAATTTCCAGTCAAAATTGACGACAGCACAGACAATATTTCCGGTCACATATCGAAGTTCGTCATCACCTGTCACAGATTTTCGGTCACCATTCGAAGGTTTTCAATTCCGATCACAGTTGATTTTCTGTACCGAGTTTTCGGTTGTCAATCAATTCTGGTCACAGTCGAATTGAAGGCTCCAATCTGTGGCGAAAAATTGAAAACAAACGTTTCCTTTGCCGGCACCAAGATTACCCATTGCCATTGGTTCGTCATCTTCCGTGACATGCATGATCTCATCATGTGACCCGAACTGCATATGTGACCTGCAAAAATTCAACTTTACATGCATATGTGACCTGCATGAATTCAACTTTACATGCAAATTCAGTGAAGGGAAACCGACTGTGAAATGTGGACGTTGTGGAGGACTTGGTCACAATCGTAGAAGATGCAGTAGCTTGGTTCCATTAAGCCAAATTCAAGAAAGGACAAACATTCTTTAATTGGTTGTAGCATGCCATTTATATAGCATTGAAATAAATTGTATGTATAGTCTGTGACTATTGCAAATTCAATTCAAAAACGATTCAGAAACCTGTGACATGTCAACACTTATATTTCAGAAACATGTGATCTGTTAACACTATGATTCAGAAACCTGTGACCTCAGAACACTATAATTTAGAAACCCACAACCTGTTAACACTTATGATTCAGACCCCTGTGACCTGTGAGCACTAATATTTCAGAAACCTGTGACCTCAGAACACTATAATTTAGAAACCCGTGACCTGTAAACACTTATGATTCAGACACCTGTGACCTGTGACTGTGAGCACTTATATTCCAGAAATCTGTGACCTGTAAACCTGTTATCTGAGAACACTATGACTGTTAACACTATGAATCAGGTACCGTGACCTCAGAATACTATAATTTAGAAACCTGTGACCTGTTAACACTTATGATTTAGACACCTGTGACCTATTAATACTATGAATCAGGTACATGTGACCTCAGAATACTATAATTTAGAAACATGTGACCTGTTAACACTTATGATTCGGACACCTGTGACCTGTTAACACTATGAATCAGGTACCTGTGATTTCAGAACACTATAATTTAGAAACCTGTGACCTGTTAACACTTATGATTCAGACATCTGTGACCTGTAAGTTTGACCTGCTGCAATAAAAATGAAACCAAAAACAATTGACAAATGTACAACTTGTTCCATTCACATAAACAACTGCAAATCTAAACTGTATTATGATACCAAAGATAATCCAATGTTCAATCCACAACTAAAAATAAAATTCTAACATTAACATTAACTGTTTAGACTTTGTTCATCATTTTATACTAAACATAAAATTCTATCCATCACTCAATGACAATGTCCACCCCTTTTTTATGCTTCCCCATGTTTGTAGGCTTGTATATGCCTCGATATTTATACAGCATCGATGCTATGTCCAACCTAGTTCTCCCCATGTCATGACACTCCATGAAATACGCAAAGCATGTTCTCATGAGTATTCTTTGTTGGGCTTCACTCAAACATTTCTTCAAGTTGGTGATAACACTCTTTGCCATTGATGTGGTTATTTTTCCTGGAAACCATTTATATTGTGGTAGTATGAATTTCCAAACCTGCAACAGGAGTTTATGTCAGGTCATAGATGCAAAATGACAGGTCACAGCCATAAATAACATCATAC
Source organism: Fraxinus americana (assembly GCA_035079005.1). NCBI lineage: Eukaryota > Viridiplantae > Streptophyta > Magnoliopsida > Lamiales > Oleaceae > Fraxinus > Fraxinus americana. The sequence goes on from CM068715.1 coordinate 2,501,181, forward strand.
ACTCAGGTCACATTTCATTACACTACTTGTGAAAATAACTTCCACAATACAATTAAAACATATGAACCACCAACATTCCCAAATGAAAGTCGTAAATAAAGTCATACACTCAGGTCACAGATGCCAAATGAAAGAGGTCACAGCCCTAAATAACGTCATCCACTCAGGTCACACATGCCAAATGAAATAGGTCATAAGCTCAAATGACATAATATACTCAAGTCACAGATTCATTATCCTTCTTGCGAAAATCACTTCCAAAATACACTTCCAAGATAAAAAAATCCCAACCTTCCCAAACAAATAACAGGTCGCAAACGAAATAAACAAACAACAAAACACAAAATTTTCACTGAACTCAGGTTACAGATGCCAAATGAAATAGGTCACAGTCATGAATAACATAATACACTCAAGTCACATTTTACAGTTTTTTTCAAAAAAGGACAATGCTTCGGATTTAAAAAAAAATTGAAATTACATTCTTCCTTGACTGATTGCTACTTGACCCACGCGATTTTGGACTTGTTGCTGGAGTTTTCTTGGGACTCACCGTCTTCTTCCTTTTGTTTGTTCGACCCGACATTTCCACCATCTTCTTTACCTTCTTTTCTTCATTTCGCACTGCCTTCTTCCCCTTCTTTTCATCCTTTCTTTTCGCCATTCCTAATCGGTGCCTGTTGTAGATTCTCACTCCGTAGACAAAAGGGAATGCAAGAGATTTTGGGTGGATTGTGGAGAGAAGATTCGAATGTATAGATAGTGGAAATAGGGCGCGAATAACGTGGAGTGAGAGGATTGAGAAAAAATAGGGCTTAAATGATAATGGAAGTTGAGATATTCACAAATTTGAAACCCTAAAATAACGGGATACGCGTGTAATTAATTAAAAGATTAATTATTTAATTATAATTTTAAAAATCGAAAAATTGAATAAATAAAGTCTAAACCATATTTTTAAAAACAAATATTTAAATACCTGTTTTTTTGTAATTTCCTCTTAATTATATTATTTTATTTCATTACCTTCTGAAATTATCAAATTTTGGGCCTCCTCGACTTCTATAAAAAATAGCTAATTTCAAGACAAACGTGTGTTTCAAATGATAATGTCCAAATGAGTAGGGTATATTCAAACACAACTCTTCAAAGTATGATAAGTGCATTTTTGTGCACTTATTTGGGACCATATTACTAAGCTTTTGTATCGTTTTATTATTGTATTTTACTTAACTTAGGTTATTTTTATTTTATTTCAGTTTTGGATTTGTTTCTAAGCAATTGAAAAAGAAAGAATGATAAATCAGCCAATTGATGGAAGTTTTGGGACTAATATGCATTTGATTAAAAGTTAAAACACTAAAATTAAAGTAATTTGATGTGAATGACCAAGATGGAAAAAAGAACGAAAAAAATGGGTGAAAAGAAATTCGCAAAAGTTTTATAATTGGGCAGCCTCCCAGTTATATTGGGCCATCAACATCATCAACAAGAGCCATTTATTAAGCCTGGGCGACCGTCCCATTTTCTACTGGGCACCAGCCGAGATCAAATCGTGGAAAAATTTCTAATTTTCTAATTTGATTCCAACTCTTATGCGAACGAATCTTGGGGTGTCTTTAAAACCCTAGGGCCGTCCAAAAGTGAGGGGGAGATTGGAAAAGACTTTGGAGAGCAGAAAAGAGGTAAGAACGAGAAGATCAACTCCAAGAACATGAAGATTCAATTGGGGTGATGTCGTTCTTCATCTATATTTCACATTTTCTTCTCTCTACCATGTTAGGCTAGATTCATTATGTACTAGGTTTAGATGAATTATGTAATATGATTTTTAATTCTTAATTTTACATTCTTGACAATCAAAAACACGTTTTAAGATAGTTGAATGATTTATATGAATTTATTTTTCTCCACAATTATATGTGCGAATGATTGTGTGAATTTGGTGGCTTATTCATGCATTCAAAAGAAGTGGAATATGTTTTATATAAATCATTGAGACATTCTTTAAGTGTTCATAAAACTTTCGCTGTAAGAATGGAAGGAACAAAGAATCCCATATTCATTTAACAATAACATTTAAATCATAATAACAATAATAAATCTACGTGTTTTCACGAAATACAATCATATATTTAAAAACAAATGGAGGGTTATTCTTCAAATTTTAAGATGGGAGAGAGAGAAAATAATATTTTACACAAGAGTGGTCGGAGTTGGGAGCCAGTCGATTATTTGGATATTGGCCGGAGATGGAGGAATGGGCCGGATATGGAGAAAGCTGAGAGACGGTAGGAAACCTTTTGGTGTATGGGCGTTCTTCTTTAGGCCATGGTCGTACGTGGGCTTTCTTCTCTAAGCCGGATATTGGCCGGAGGTGGAGGAATGGACATAGAAAGCTTGGATCTGAGAGAGCTATTTGGGAGGAAAAAGGAAGATGTGAAATCACGTCAAGGGCTTTTTTCATTTCGGTCTTGCTACAAGTACATCACCCCTTACATAAGGAGTGACATAATAGCCAAGTGGCGCCTCCTCATTGGAGGGGGGCCTCGGCCCACATGTGGGGCCTCGGCACTCCTCCAATGAGGAGGAGGCACTTGGCTATTATGTCACCCCTTATGTAAGGGGTGATGTACTCTTAGCATTATTCTTTTCATTTTTAAGCCAAATAGCAACCCGGTTTTGGTCTCCCAAAAAATTTTATTTTATTGTTTCCAAAATTTCCATCATTTTGCCTGCCACATCATCCATTTTGAATTCCTGTAAGTTTCCTGTAATTATTTCCTGTACCCATGGACTTTCTCCATAAATTTTGTCAAACCACATTGCTTACAGCCGTGTTGGCTTGGGATCATCTGCTTGTGTACTTGAGGATGTGAGCATATTGAACCTTATCGAGTGTGCATGATGTTCCTTTCAAGAACCCATGCATGCCTAGTACCTATAATGATTATTGTTCATAATTTTTAAATAGCATGACTCTTTTCTTCTATTTCTAAAATGATCTTAGTTGTCACTCTTAAAAGAAAGAAAGTCCCCCTTGGTACAATAAGCGAAATGTCGAATTACAATTGCTTACAATCATTATTTTTGTGACAAAAAAATAAATTAAAGAGTAATGTTATTTATCATCATTGATCATCATCATCGTATTTAGATGATATTGAATAGCTGGTACAATAATATGGACCGCACATCCATGCATTTTCTTGAACATATCATTAATAATACTCTGTTACCATATAGATAATGATGATCATTAGCGACAAATAGCATACAGGAATGGCCACTTACTTTCATTGCATGAAATTGTATAAACATGGAAGTTTAAATCTTATTAAAAAAAGATAATTATCGTCACAAAACGTTTTGCATAAATGTATTACATATTAATTGCACTAAGATTTTAATCTTTACATATTATCATACTTATTTCCTCAACTTTTTTCATCTTATTTTTATTCTTTCATTAATTAGCATATTTTGCACCTAATAATGATTTCTATTCAAAAATTATGTTGACGTGCTCTAAAATAAGGGGACGAATATTTACTCACACTTTTTTATTTGTTAGTTATTTGAAAATACGAAGGGCATAATTTTTTTTTTTGTTCTTTTTGCAGAATTTTTTGACAAAAATCGTCACGAGACCCATAATGTGCTAACTAATGGAAAATAAAAAAAATAAGAATGCGATAAAAAAAAATCTGGGATATAAGTATGACAATAAATAAATCTTAAGGACCTTTGATGTAATTAAATATATGGTGTAATTATAAAAAACGTAATGCTAATATCTACTCATTAAAAGAATTGATCTTTTTGTCCATCACGCCAATCTTCGAAGTTGGCTCTACTCACTGCACAAGTTAATTCGTGCTCGCTTTTTAAAAAGTTGGCTCACTACCCCTACCAACTTATTGGTTGGTGGGGGTAAGTGGAGCAGGCTCACGAGCTGCTCGCTGGCCCAATATTTTTAAAATTTTCATTTATATTTATGGTAATTGAAAAAATTAAAAATAGTGAAAGTGTTTGACTAAAAAAGTTATTATTTGGAATTCGAAGCGACTATCTGATATCTAGACTGAGTAAAAATCATACCTTATTCATATTTCGTATACAATTTTTTTTGAAAAAAAATTAAGTATACAATAACATTTGTGCTTATGAAATAAATAAAAAAATCTACTTACATCATGTGTCTGCTAATGCTGTACATAAACATTTGTGGAAGGATCAGAAGGTCACCTACTCAAGCCAACGACATACACAAACTTGTTCTTCTATAATATTTTGTAATAAATCTCGATCCATTATATGATTTTCCATGAAAGCCTTTGAGTCTTGGAGGGCTGATAAATTAGCGTGTGATTTTACTAAATTATGGACATTACTGAAAAATATCGAATAGTGAAATCCTTGTGCATTCTATCCCTAAAGCAAATTAAAGAAGTCCGCCTAATGAATGTTTCATCCCATGTTAGTTTTCCGAGCATATGATTATCATGTATTTGGAGCTAGGGAAAATGTAAATCGATATAGTTCGAACTGAAGTGTGAAATTTGAATGGTGATTAGACATGAATTGTCATTGTTGCAAAAGCACCAAAAAATTGAGTCAGATGTGTTGAAATGGCCCGTCCAACACCAGCTTGCTGCGCTGGCAAGAGAAAATGTTAGCTCGACTCGCTGGCGACACTGTTCGCTCTGAACATCAATAGTCCGGGCAATTCTGGGATTCTTAAGCTTTTTCTTCCTGGGCCACACCTTTTGGACTTGTTAAATTTACTTGCCTTTGTTTCTTTGGATATTTTATCTATTTGGATTTTCATCTTAAAAGATTAATCTTGTTAAGATAAGTAATTCAAATTTTTATATTTTAATCTAGATCTAGTGATAAGATTTGGGGTTCCATTTTGAAAGGTTAACCATGTTAAGAAGAGTAGCTCAAACCCTTATAAATTGATATATATTTTCATCTTTATTATATATAAGATTTTATCCCTTAACATGACATTGCAAAATAGTGGCTCGTTTGAACAAATTAATCTTGAAATTCGCGTACTCATTTTTCTGAATCTTAATCGAATTACTCCTTAGAGTTTAATGAACTCTGATATCATGTTAATATTTGAGATTACATCTCAAAATATCAACCTTGTTAATTTATCCCTTTTGCACATGTATTTTTAATTACACGTTCATACGATAAAATATTTATATGTAAACCCAAACTTTTTCCAACTTTTTAATCACACATTCTTAAAAAAAAAAAAAAAATTATTCAATACAAGTTTTTTCAAATTAAAAGCCACCAAGGGCTAAATGAAATATTACTACTGGAATAGTTGTAAGAAGTGAATTCAGTAGAATAAAAATTTCACACATTCATAAATACGCCACATGTTGCAACAACTTTTCTAGTAACTATATATTGGACTTCTTGGAGGAGAATTTCTTCATCGGAATACATTTCCCTTTCATTGAATTCTCTTTTTTTGATTCCTCCTCGGCTGCTTCTCCTAGCCCCGCCATGCTGCTCCTGATCAATGCAAATATCGCTCATTTGGTAAGTTAAACTCTACAACTCGACAATATTAGCAAATCGAAATAAGCTAAAAACCCCTATAGTATTATCAAATTAATTAAACTAGAAAAAGTACATATAATGGGACCGGTTGGTAAGTACTAGTGCTATTAATGTACAAGCAACACAGTGAATGTGTGTAACAGGCACTGAGACAAAGAGTTTGTCTAGTAAATATATATCGTGAGTGTTTGGTGAAAGTGTTTGTTTCCATATTGTGAGTATTCGATCAAAGTGTTTGTCAACCATTTTCGATAAGTGTAGTATTGCTCGTATTCAATTCACATGCAAATGTCTGTTGAATTAATTAAAGTGTCCTCAACTGGAAAAATTGAAAAGAGAAGATTCTCCCTACCATATATTGTCCCAATCCCGCCAAGAAATGGCCCGGTTCAGACTAGAGCAGACACGGATCGTGCTGGAGGCTGACCCACATTCAGTCAAGTTGTGTGCGTGTGGAGCCTTTTTCTTTTTTGTTTTGGATGACCAGCCTAGTTTAACCGGATTCTTATTTCAAGTGGCCTTATGGGTGGGGGTGTCGAAAAGCCTAGTGTGCTAAATAGGTGCCAACCTAGTTGAGATGTCCAAGTGCATCTACTTATTCGTATCTCCAAGAATCTGAAGTGAAAAAAAAGGGAAAAAGCTTGAGTTACCTTTCTTCATTGTGGGAGGATGATTTCTTCAATCCAGGTTCAACCTGAATTCTTTCTTCAATAGACATCGACTCAACAATGCTCCCACTGAAGTACTCTTTCTCCTTGGACTGCAAGTTCCCGAACCTCGGATTCTCTGACATACAACTGATCATCGCATCCTCCTCCACCGCTAGCTTCGAGGCCGCCTTGCAGACTACCCCTTTATGCAGACCGCCGCCGCCGCCGTTCCGAGCCACCGTGACCGGTGTTGGTTGCTTCACAAATGCAGCCGGTACACTCTTCCTAAACGACCCCGATCCGCCACAGGCAATAAGGCTTAACAGCACAGAGTTTCTAGTCAATAATGGCTTGTTTCGCACCAAATCATCATCTTCAACCACCTTGGGAGTATTTGATGGAGGGGTTGAAACTGAACTTTCAAGTTTTAATTCAGTTCTAATGTTTTTATTTGGTTCTTCCTGTTGTAATTCAGCAATTTCATCAGTAGAGACTCCTCTAGAACATCTAGAATGGGGCGTAGTGGAGCTCGTATAGCTCGTTTTCTCCTCGTAGTCTTCTTCCTCTTCGTCCCCTACTGCATTTTCTTCGTCTTCGTCTCCACGATAATGGTTGCTCACAAGTTCTTCTGGCTCGGGGTGTCGTTTTGAAGGTAAATATTTGTGTTTTGGCTGCAAATTTGTGTCTTGTTGAAATTGAAGAACATTGCCAACTTGAAGATGTTGCAATTTCTCTAACATCCAACATGAATTGTGAACAACATTAAAACATAAATAAACACAAATTTTAGCCTCAATTTAGGATTGAGTTTAATTGTCAAAAAAAAAAACTAACCAGTGCAACCCTCAATTAATTCAGACCCTTTGAGTACATATTCAGCTCCTTCTGATGGATAAATAATATCATTCTCTGCCAAGTCCTTCCATACATAGCCATTCTTGTAGCTCCTACAATCAAATATTACTAGTCATACATGCATTCATTACACACATAAATTTCTCGGGTCACCAACTTTCTTGACCTTCTGGCATTGGACTGACGTTAGCCCATCGCCACTCATATATGCAACACGCTTGGCCAAGCTTTAGAAAAGCTAAGCCTCCGTTTGGCGCACATTTTGAATGTACGAATGCATTTTTACTGTTGATATGATGGGAAATATGTGATTGAAAAAGAAGGAAAATATTATTTTATTGAAGATTGTGTGATTGAAAATAAATAGAAGAATGAGAATGAAAAAAATAATGTGAACCAAACAAGGCCTAAATTTAACTTTTTAGAAAAGTTTAATAAAAGTATAGGAAAACAAAAAGTTACTTAATATAACTTTTTAGCTTAACAAAGTTTGATCCATTGTCTCGTGACTTTGACGAACCCTGTGCACACGTATATATTTTCATGCAATGTAAGCATATAATCTTCTCTAATAATGACTAGAATCAAAAGTGGGGAAGATTAAGGGTAAGATACCTTTTGCAAGACCAAGAATAGAGTGAAGGCATTCCTTTACCTCTTAGAACAGTAAGGCGATCCATAACATCTGTTTCATTCATTAAACTCATTACAGATGTACGATCATCGTACACTCGCTCATCTAAGATGAAAAAAATTCAAGAGAAAAACGCGAAATATTTTTAATACCTTTCAAACGAAGCTGTTGATGAACCAAATGAGTTACTTCCATGTAATGTGGGTGCTCAAGATGGCCATTTCTTGATAAATAGTAAACAACTTGAACATTCTTGAATGTGGGCTTGATCACTCTTTGTTGCATACATACTTTTGCTCTTTCTGGACTCATTTCTCTACACCTTGTTCTCCGTGGAAAATCCATTAAAAATAAGCACCATGAAATTGAAAGCACACCAAACCCTACTACCCCTTTTATAGAGGATCTACACGAGCAAAACAGATGTATACTCTTGGACAGAGACAAATATAAATGTCTCGAACGCCGTGTCTACAGAAAATTCTTTCAATCTAGGGAAGAGTGAGAAAAAATACTTCTTATACATAATAATATTTTACTTAATGATAAAGTGTCAAAATGTAAGTAGAGAAGTTATTTGATTGATGAGATTTTGATCAAATTAAATTTCGTCACATCATTTGTTGGTAAACTATTATGTAAGTTATTATGTATATCTAGCACAACCGAAGTGAGAATATATACATAACAGTTGTTCTACATGTACATAATAATTATTCAATGGTTTACCAACAAATGACGTAACAAGATTTCATTGGATCAAAATTTTATCAATCAAATAACTTTCTCACTTATAATTTAACTCCTCGTCATTATATAAAACATTATGGACAAAAAAACATTTTTCTATACCGAGCTAAGTGTTAGTTAGGACAAGTGGATCGTTGTAGTGGCGTCAAACGAGCCGAGCGGCTCGTCGGCTCTCCCGCTCAACTCGTACTGTTCACGCCCACCAGCCGCTAGGGTTCGTCAACCCATTTTTACAAATTATTATCAATAATATCATTCATTTATTCTATAATTCTCTTTTACATTTTTTACATTATTATCTTAATTTTACAACTCATTTTATACACTAGTACATAATCTTCATTCATTTCTCAATTCTACATTTCTACATTCTATTTTCTACATTCTATTTCAACATTCAATTTCTACAATTCACAAATGGATTCAGAGCATTTGTTGAAAACTTGTTCGGTATGGAAGGCGAAACACATGTCTGCCCAAAATTAATTTGGGAATGAATTTGCCGGTCTCAATGAACTACCAATTCCAGAAGACATTGAATATTTCGACGTTTGTGAAGGTAGTCATCCCGATTCAATTGATTTGGATGACGTTGATGTTGATCCTAGTGTTCCTATTGATTTGGAACAAGATGAAGAACCTGCATTAAATATTCCCGATGCAAGAGGGAAGAGAAAGGGGAAGAAGCAGGCAAAATGTTTGGACCATTTCAAATTGGTTAACACTGGTCGTGTGATCGATGGACTTCCAGAAACCAAAGCAGTATGTAAATACTGTCAACAACGACTGGCATGACAAAAAGGCATTGGAACCACTCACCTCAACCGTCATTACAAAGCATGTGTGGCCAAACATGGGCTTCTTGAACGTGGTCAAACGCAACTACAGTTTGATACTAGTAGCGTCGGTGCTACTACTACGTCACTTTCTACGTAGATGTATTCAGAGGAGGAAGCTCGAAAGGGAATGGTGAAGTTCGTTACCGCGGCGGAGCTGCCACTAGCAATAGTGGACAACGAACATTTCGTAAACTACATCAAACAATATCTTCAACCAAGGTACTTTGGGGTAAGTCGAAATACTCTTCGTTCTAATACAATTAAATATTTTCTTAATGCAAAGCAATTATTGATTGCGGATTTAGAAAAATACGAGGTGTGATATCTTTAACTTCAGATTTATGGGAAGGGATTAATAAGAGATGTTATATAACTGCAACTGCACACTATATAGACCCACTTTGAGTTATGCATAAAAAAATTATTGCTTTTAAAATTGTTGAGTATCCTCATAATGCTAACACTATATTTAATGCAATTATGTTAATAATTAAAAAATATAAATGTGAGAGTAAAATTCGTTCTTTATTTTTGACAATGCTTCTGTAAATAAAGTAGTTATCGATAAATTGCATAGAGTACTTTAACCCGATTTTGGTGGTTATTTATTTCATATTCGATGTGTGTGCCATATTTTAAATTTAATTGTACATGACGGTTTAAAACATGTGAAGGACGAAATTAGTCGAATTAGGAATGCACTTACGTATATCACGATTACACCTAATAGAAAACAAGCATTTAAAGAATTTTGTGAACAAGTTGGGAACTTTAATACAAAAACTTTTATTATTGACGTAGGCCATGGGTGGAATTCAACTTATTTATTATTAAAATCCTGTGAAGGTTTTGAACTGTTTATCACTGAATTTTATAACAGTAGGCATATTAGAGACGAAAATGATGATATCTTAAATGAATCCGATTGGAATACAGTTTTTAAAATTAAGAAATTTTTGGAAAGTTTTTATACGTCTAAGAAAATATATTGTCTGGTGTTTATTATTCAACTAGTTGTATGGTTCTTGAACGTCTTTATATAACTGTTAGGGCTTTTAAGAGATATCAAAATAACCCTGATTTTCATGCGGTTATATATGCCATGGAATTAAAATTTAGAAAATATTGGGAAAGAATTACCTATGTTATTTCCTTTAGCATGCGTCATGGACCCCCGATATAATTTATCGGGTACTAAATTTATAATTGACCAAATTTCAAATGCTTTAACTTTTAATATTCCTATTACTTATAGGAATTTGGAACAAACGTTAACTGAAATGTATGAATTATATGCTTCAAGAATAGGTACACAAATTACTCGTGTACCTACTACTCCTCCCACTAATATAAACGATGACGACGCTGAAGTAATTAATTTATTAGAAAACATAGACTCAATTAGATATGATTCAACTGCATTTGCATATGGTTCCTCTAGTAGTAGTAGTATGTCTTCCACTGCATGTACTCAAATTTCGAGTAGTAGTCCAAATGCGTTGCCATCTGAATTAATTGATTACTTTCGTTATACTATGCCTAGTAACAAATCAGTTAAGAAAAGTTCAGAAAATGTAATTGAATTCTGGGGAAATAACGAACGTCGATGGCCAATTGTTTCTGCAATTGCAAAAGATCTATTAACACCTCCGGTTAGCACTGTAACTTCGGAGTCTGCTTTTAGTGTAGGGAAGAGGGTTCTCTCTGATATTCGAAATCAACTAAAAGAAAATATTTTGGAAGCGTTAATGTGCGTGAATGATTGAGAAGACGCTAATTATCGAATTCAACATAAATATCGCGAAATTGCATGTAATCAAGTAAGTGATATTTAATTTCACTACATTCATTACAAAATTTTATTTTTTATACATTTATAATTTTTTTAAAAAATTGTACATGTAAAAAGTTATTCGTATACAATTTTAACTCCGCATACACGAAATTGAAGTAGTCAGTCCCAAGCCCGAATAAAGGAGGAGGGTTTATTTTTTTATTTTTATAAATGTATATTTACTATTTTAAAAATTATAAATGTTTTGACAAGCCCCGATAAATGTTTTGAAAAATATATATTTTTAAAAAAAATAGAAAATGTGCACATATATATTTTTTAAATTTAAAATTTCGTTGTAGACTTGTAGTAGCGTAAAAAAAAAATTTAAAAAGGGGCGAGCCGAGCCGCTTGCCTTGGGCGAGCTCGGGCACGAGCCGAGCTCGCCCAAATGGCAACGAGCCAGCTCAAGCTCGGCTCGTTGCCAACGAGCCACAAGCTCGGCTCGTGCGACAATGGGCCGAGCCTGTTCGGCTTGGCCCATTGACACCACTAGATCGTTGGCTCGCCTCAGTAGCAAGTTAAGCATTGAATTTCTCGTGTGAGACAGCTCACCAATGGCTTGTGAGCCAGCTCGTGAAAATTAATGAAAAATGTAATTTCATTAATTGGGAGCTTGTGAGTCAACTTGCGTAGTTGGCCTAGCCATGTCTGGCTGCTTATCTCGGTCCATTTATCACCCTTATACAGTAAAGCTTCACATATACCCAGGCTTTCTTAGTCATATAATCGTATTGACCTTTTGCAAACTGAGACAAGGAAGAACTGAAATAAAAATTCTGAATTATTTCAAGAGTTACGGAAACAAATTTATCTCGCAAAGTGTTGTTGGTGTGAATTCATTGAAAAGTTTAAGGTCAACAAGCACAAAAATCAAAGGTCAGCTCGGTTGACCAAGGAATTGAAGTCGCGAAAATGATAACGAGCTATCAAAACTTTGTGCACCCGAGCGGAATGTGGAAGAAGTTTAGGACATGGTTGGAACAGGTTGACCTTTGGCTTGGTTATACATATGGAGACATCATCAAATACTTGAAAATTATTTAAGCAATATGAGATAGAATATAAAATGTGTTAATATAGAGCTTATTTTACCATTCGTTGTTGTGGTGTGACCTAAATTCCATTTGATTTGGTGTTTAATTGAATAGTAGAAGTTTAAGAACTTTTGATTTTGGGAGTCCTAATTAATAAAGATCAAATTTCATCAAGGATTAGGAGTTTGACTTGAAAAAATGATCCTGAGATAAAAAAAAATACCTTGAAATCATAATTACCGAAAGTTGGTGCCGCAATGCATGTGAAGAATATGGAAGCACGGAGCCCCAGCGCCCCTGTTGGTTTTGACACCCCAACTCGGCGCCACCGAATTTTTCGAATTTTATGTTTTCTTCTTCATTTAGAATTCCAAAAAAAGCTTCTATATATATATATATATATATTCAACATTGTTGTATCTCCATATACACTTTCAACAACATTTTGAGAATTAGAGAGTTAAGATTTCAAAGAGTATTGAGATCTTCATATTTTAAACACATTCATTATTGGTTATATCTCATATTCTCCCTGTGGTTTTTTTTCTTCTCCATTTTGGGTTTCTATAAAAATCTTGGTGTTCTTATTTATTTCATTATTGTCATTATCTTGTGTTCAATTCATAACAGTCACATTGAGAGATGCGAATGCAAGTTGGACAAGAGCCGATGCCTTATCTTTTTATTCGAAACAAGAGAATATGCTTAGAACACTTTTGACTACATTAATGAAGATTGGGACGAAATGTCGCACTCCCCTTATGTGTGTTTATTTATTAGGTTAATCTGTCCTGTAATTGATTGTTGACTAAATTTGGGTGTTCTAACTTTTGAAATGTGGAAAAAGCAAGAAACACATCTTCTTGCAAGCAAATTTAAGATTTTCAATAGCTAGGGGTGTGCAGAATCTAGGACATGAAAGTGGTCTGTTAATAATAAATGAGATTTACTTTTACATGTTGTAGTCAACCCTTTATTAACATAAGAAGACAATTTCTATGTGCTTTTTTAGCTGTTAGCACTGCACCAGAGTACAAACTTTTTGTGGTGGCAATGGTGATAATTAAGGCCTTTTTCTTCTTAACTTTTAACCTTCCGGATCTTGCTATTATGATTAGGAGAGTAGGGCAAAATGACCGGGTCGTAGTGCTTCAAGCCGTCTGAAGTTTGGACGAGTCTAAGCCTGACTCGCTTGTTTTTTGTATTGGGATGGTTTTTTCGGGTCAATGTGCCCCAAATCGTCTGAAGTTTGGATGAGTCTAAGCTCGGCTCACTTGTTTTTGTCAATGGTGATAATTAAGGCCTTTTTCTTCTTAACTTTTTACTCTCCGGATCTTGCAATTATGATTAGGAGAGTAGGGCAAAATGACCAGGTCGTAGTGCGTCACGCCGTCTGAAGTTTGGACGAGTCTAAGCCTGACTCGCTTGTTTTTTGTATTGGGATGGTTTTTTCGAGTCACTGTTCCCCAAATCGTCTGAAGTTTGGATGAGTCTAAGCCCAGCTCACTTGTTTTTGTCTATTGGGTCGGTGTTTTACTGCATTTCACTATTCGATGGAGAAACAGAGAAGTGGCCGTTTTCATCCATTGAAGACCAGCTTGAAACAAAAATGAAAAATTATGGACTTTAAAGTCCTGATAATTTGATCAGGACCCAAGAACTCTAAGTTATACTTTGAGGACCGTGGCTGCAAACTGACCCCAACTTAAACAAGTATGGAAAATTGCACCATTGGTCGCCTACTTATTATGCCAGTAGAATGTTGCTCCCCAACCTATCACACCAACTTTTCATTATAATTGCACAATCGTTCTTCAAATAAGAATTGTCCAAATCTATGTTCAATAGTCACGTGTATGACTCTCACATCACACGTACTACTTTACGAAGAAATATTTTGCTTCATTAACCTACATTTACACTTGTGCTTGAACTTACTTTCATTAAGCCCCTGTTTGGCCTGCATTATTTCTTCTTCTTTAGAAGAATTTGTACCGTTGAGGGGGTCCCACTTGCTGATTATTTTTGACTTTCCCCTCACACAATCCTTGGTTTTGGTGTCCAACGACATTATTTTTCATTTTCATTTTGGGAAGAATGCTGACCAAACAGACACTAAGCCAATAATTTAACAAAGATTTAGACAAAATTGTATTACTTTCAGTAACGTAATTCAAATTTGTTAAAAATTTGAAAATGGACTTTACTATTAACTTTCTTATTGTAGTTAGTCGATCAAGTTTTACTAGTTACTCTAATTGTCATTCGATTAAAAATGTTAACTTAAATCTTACACGTCACTAAAATTCCATCGTGGACAGAAAAATAGTGTAAAACTAGTAATGCGGCGGACAAATATGCCCCTTGCACTCCAAAATTTGTCAACAAAAATGAGAACTTTCACCAACTAACTGAATTATTGAAACATGATATGTATAAGGAAAACATTTTTGACAATTATGCTTTTGGCTATAATCAATGCAAATTGGATTATTCCTCTTTGCCAGAACAATCATGCTACAAGTACATTGTTTTTGACATCAAGTTTGACATTGTGCCACATGTTGCAGTACGATTGGCCAGTTTGAAAATACAACACACTTTCCCGTCACTCCATTTTTGAATTTGCAAAGGAGTGTCAAATTTCATGTATACAAGGAGTGTACAAGGAGCATAATTCTTGCCAGAATGGGGGTACCGAATGGTGTCCTCCCTCTCACAATGCGCGCAAGCCCCGTGTGTATTTAAAAATTTCTACTTGTGGTCCCCACCTCCTAATGTGAGTGGGATGTAAAATATTCGATACAAAAATTCGGTACATATAGCATAACTCATGCAAATTTGTCCAACGTACAAATCAATGTCGTATGTAAGATTTAAAAGTAACCTAAGATTTTAGGTTAATATTTCTAGCCAAGCGACTGTTTTAATGTAACCATTCGAAACTTGTTTAACGATTACTGTAACTTTGTAAAAAAAAAAATGTAGTTTGAAATTTTTAACTATTCTCATTGACTGTTGTTTAAATTAAGCCAATTTTTTTTATTTTTTGCAAACTTGCCAAAAATCTACGTGGGGTGGGGTGGCTTGGCTACGTCATACTCTCAGTTTAACAGTGTCGTAGGGCCCTACCCTTCATTAGATTTATCCCTCATTCATATTGTCACTGAGATCTCCCTCCATGACCACTCCTAATGATTGTACAACTCACCCGTATCTTTTAGCCTACTGTCCCCTATTTTTCGCTTTTTAAATTTTTATACGCTTATGCTCCGTTTCATAACACACATTTTTCATGAAAAATAGAAAATTCAACTTTTGTAGTGTTTGATAAACAAAATTTTTTACCCTTTTGAAGAAAATAAATTCTCGATATTTTGGTGGGTAAATATTTTTCAGGTTTTTTTTTGTTTTGCAATTGGAAAAAATTCTAGAAAGAATGGTAAAAAAATTTTTACTTTTATTGACAATTTTCATGCAAAACAAAGTCAAACGAATGGTATTTGGTATAATTATTTTTTTTTTCATTTTTTTAGCAATTGGAACAAATTCTAGACCCAATGGTAGAAAATATTATCACTTTAATAGACAATTTTCATAAAAAACGAAATCAAATGGACACCAAACTTTCAACATTTTCCATAGAAAATTATACCAATCAAATACAATTAATTACAATTTTCAGTAAAATAATTCTAGACAAATCAATTCTCTATAAAACATTTTTTCACTCATTTTCCTCATTTGCAATCAAACGACTCTTATACTTAAATTTCCTATATTTAAGAAATATTTGTGTTGTTTATAATTTTGGGATTTTTCCACTTGTACAGTCCTTAATGGACTGTACAAGTTACAACCCACACTGATTAGTGTGGGCCCCACTGATTAATTAATCAGTGTGGGCTGTAAAATGTACAGTACATTAAAGACTGTACAAGCAGCAGCCCTCATAATTTTGTTGGCATAATTATTGGTTTACCTCAGCCTTGTACGACCTTAAAAAAAAATGTGGTAAATATTTTCAATCAATCACAAGATGTCAAAATATAAATGTAGTCTATCAAGCCCATGTTTGACAAATATTAATGAACCATGCTTGATGAACAATGATTTTGACATCATTGTTGACAACATGCCATGTAGCATGTTATCATTTGACAGTTTATAAAACAATTCATTATTTCAATCAATATTTTTTTGCCACAACCAGAACAAAGACATTGTACAAATAGCATAATTCAATATTAATAGAATAAAATAGAATTTTGAATAGTAATTTTTTGACGAAAATGTAATTAAAAAGTAAGAAAAAGTTTGAATTTAAGTACAAAATTTTTATTATTTGAATGTGTGGTTGAAAAATGAGTACGTAGAAATTTTTTTTTTTGAAATAATGATGGGTTAATTTCACAAATGGTCACTGAAATTACAGCAAAATAACAAAATGGTCACTGAAGTTCGAAACTTGCACAAACGGTCACTCAACTTTCAGGCACTTTCAAAAATGGTCACTGGGGTAAGTTTTTGGACTTTTTTGTTCTAATTGAAACCTAAATTAACAAAAGATGGTCCCTTCAAAATTTGAGGACCTGAAGTGCAATTCCTTTTTTTATAAAACACCAAATTGACGTCTGTTGTTGCCTGTTTTGATTGGGCTCGATTGATCATTCATGGCCATTCTTGAACCAGAAACGACCAGCGCCTCCACCAAATTAGGGTACAATTCTGCCATCTTAAACGCAACCATACCGCCTAGCTAAATCCAACCACTGTGCAATTCTCATCCCCAACTTCCTCAGCCCCTTGGCCAGACACTCCGCCTGGAATCTCGGCGACCTGTCCGAGCTATCGGTGATTGATCTACCGAAAAAGAGGAGGTCCGGCACGTAAACTGAGTACTTCTTTGTCAATGAACCCACCTGGAATTGCCGGTGACAATGCCGTCGGCCGCGAAACCATGGACTAGTAGTACGACCACCGATTTTGTCGGTTTGGCAGTCAAATTGGGGCTCGATTGATCATTAAATCTTTCACTTGGCAGTTGACCCATGATGTTATGACCTTCAATAGAGGTAGGAATGGTAGAGTTTGGGACAATACACACAAAACCATCATCAATTTCATCACAAAGAGCTCCTTCACGCTGGCTGTGCGACTGGTGAAATTTCTTGGTTGCAATTGACATTTTTTGCTGTTGTTTGTAATGAATTGTTGGCATGGGTATGGTCGCCTGGTGAAGGGCAGTTGGCTGGAGGTGGGTTCCAACCATGAGGATAGCCGGAAGCATGATTCCCGACGATTTTCAGTTTGGAAGGCAATGAACTTTGCACACAGATTTCGGCCGCTGTAGTTGTTGGAATTAGGTGATGTTTGGTGGTATGTGAAGCTGGAGTTGAGGGCTGTCGACCGGTGGTAATGTCCGGCAGCTTTGGTGGCCGGAGCTCGCCGGAGTTGGGATGCATTTTTGGTGAAAGGGATAGGGTGTGGTGTTTTACAAAAAAAGGAATTGCACTTCAGGTCCTCCAATTTTGAAGGAACCGTCTTTTGTTAATTTAGGTTTCAATTAGAACAAAAAAGTCCAAAAACTTACCCTAGTGACCATTTTTGAAAGTGTCTGAAAGTTGAGTGACCGTTTGTGCAAGTTTCGAACTTTAGTGACCATTTTGTTATTTTGCTGTAACTTCAGTGACCATTTGTGAAATTAACCCAAATAATGATTGTCAAACAAGGGTCAAATATAGTCCACTTTACACACTTCAGTTAGACTCACGAACCCAATATTTAAGCATAATGAGTAAATTACTCTCCCTTCTCACTTTGAAAAATTTTCAAAACAAGTCTTTCGAAAAGTTTGAGTATATCAAGAGTGGTCAGTTTGACGCTCAAAAACTTTAATTCGATAGGATTGTCACATGCACTCAAAACTAGACATAATACGCTTTACACCTACACTAGACTTACGGAACCAAGATTTTTAGACATCTTTGATAAATAACTTTCTTTTTTACCTTTCATTTTTTAAGAAAATAAATTCTATTATATCGGCAAATACTATAGTGTCCAAGAATTCTAAGTCGTCACACTTAATTCGTTTTTCACTTGTCAACTTGATTAAATTAATCCATACTTTACACCTCAATGTTAAACTAACTAATCCAAGATACAAAAGTAACTATCGATTTATTTTCCAGACACGACTCCGAAAACCTAGAGACAACTTTACATATACCCCCTACAACACTAGATACCAAAAGAAGAAACTGTCGGATGCCCGCCCTAATTCACAAATTTCAATCCTAAAAAAATACACATTCTGAAAATTAGTGAGGGGTCACAAATTTCAAGCAACAGAGTAGACAAGATGTGACTCAAAGCTGTATTTTATAGGCTGTCAAATCTGTTGATAAATAGTGTGATCTGTTATACACAAAACTGCTCTGCCGCAGTATCTAAATTTGTACAACTTCAAGTCTGATGTTATGTTTTATCTTTTCCCTGTCAGAAATTTTAATTATCTCAACATCATTACTTAATGTCAAACTAAAATATTACACGAAGCCCAAGTTTGACCATCATTATTTGAAAAAATAATAATAATAAATTTAAGATAGTAATTTTTAGGAGAATGTGTGATTAAAATGTAGAAAAAATTTTAAATTAAGTATAAAATATGTGTGAATGTGTAGTTAAAAATGAATATGTAGAAAAAAGTGTTTGAAAATAATTGTTGTCAAATAGGGACTAAACTGCTTGTACAAAAATATCTTGACGATGCTGGGGTGGTATATGTTAAAAAAAACATACAAGTAGTAGGATTTGTATTACACTGTTAGTCTTGTCACACCATCTTCCAATTT
The DNA here is from genome assembly GCA_035079005.1 of Fraxinus americana. NCBI lineage: Eukaryota > Viridiplantae > Streptophyta > Magnoliopsida > Lamiales > Oleaceae > Fraxinus > Fraxinus americana. The sequence goes on from CM068715.1 coordinate 2,520,229, forward strand.
GATCTTAAAATTTTTAATTTGTACTAGGAGTGAAAAAAAAAGTAACGAATATTTCTACCAATTTAGTCTAATTTTACTTGGCCATATTTGACATCCTTCAAATTTAAAAAATATTTTGAATAATATTTTTTTGGAGAATGTGTAGTTAAAAAGTAGGGAAAAATTTTGAGTTTAATTTAGAATATTGAGATAATTGCAGCAGCGGTACCAAACCTTTCATTTAGTAGCAGATTTTGTCCAAACTTTTCATTTGTGTTATCCACGGTACCAAATCTTTCAACAATTCTCACCCGAAGTCCAAATGGATGGTTTTCGTTGGTTTAACTGTTAGATGACTGGAATAATAAAATTTGACTTATTTTAACCAATTTTTAAAAGGGTAACATTGTAAATTTACAGCTTTCACAAAAAAAAATACTTAAATAAAAAAAAAAACCAAAACAAAACCACACCCACCCACTCTCATCTCTTTCTTCCTCAACCCCCTCGCTCAGCTACCGACCACTACCGTCTCAACCTTCAGCCTCAATGTCGCCTCAAAACTAGAACATGGCATGTTGACCATTATGCTTCAATGATCATACAAATTCTAGAAAGTCCCAATTTTAAAATCCTGAGGGGCCATATCTCTCCCCAATCCCCTCGTGAGAAAGGTACAAGAATTGGAGCGCATGATACATTGACAGTAACGGAATTGAAGTGTTTAGAGTTTTATTTCATTACTTTCTGTTGTTCTAAGACTGATTGATGTATAATGAAGAGAGCGCATGATGTTTCCACTACCCAGACGCTCGAAGAGGTCGTGGCGCTGCGAGTCATCCTCCTTGTACTGAAGAATGGTTTCCTCGAGGAACACATCTTCATCGAACTCCTCTTCTTCCATGGATGTGCTTTGCTTCTGTTGGAGTGACAGTGTTGGTAGCGTCGGAATAGGCGACGCTGGATGTTTCCGAGTGTTTCCATTGGTGCCCATGTGTTGTGGTGGTTGTATGGAGATGGGGAAGAAGGAGATGGTTTGGATGGATGGGTTGTTTTTTATTTAATTATTTTAATTTATATAAAAAAATGTAATTTACCAATTTAACACATTAGTCAAAATTTGATTAGACCATGGACTTTTGGTCAACTAACGGTCAAATTAACGGAATCCATCCATTCAGACTCCATGTGAGAATTTTTGAAAAGTTTAATATCATAGGTAGCACAAATAAAAGGTTTGGACAAAGTCTGCTTCTAAAATGAAATGTTTGGTATCGTGACTGCAATTTTTCCTGAAATATTTTATTGTGTGAATGTAAGGTTGAAAATAAGTATCAAAAATAAATTAAATTAAAGTAAAGAATATCAAACATGTGCTTAATTTTAATGATTTCAAGTACTAAAAAGAGTTTCGTTTGATTCTCAATTCTGAGACCCAAAAACTAAAACTTAAAATGAACCGAACTTCTACTTTTCATAAATTATTGGGGATCGTGCAGTGTACTAAGTTACTAAGAACATGAAGGAATTACCTAGGTTAAAGAAGATTGTGTACATTGTTCTTTCTGGAAGAAGAATAAATGGATTTTGCTCAAATACTATTCTATTTATAAGATTTTAATTCGTCATTGATTTGATTCCGTCCTTTTTGGAACTGGACCATTTCGACTTTCAATTCTTAATGTCTTTAGTCTCTATTAGACGGAATATGTCCATTTGACTGTTAACACTGTTTTTTAGAAGAGCGAAACAGTAAATACTAACTTTTTAGAAACGAAAAAAAAAAAAAAAGTAAATTTAAGAGAGAGAGAGAGAGGTGTGAAATTTTCTGCATTTAAATGTCTGTCAACTATTCCATCTGCTACAATTTGTTGTCCAATTGCTTTTAACGCGGTTCCAATCGAAGTGACTTAACATTGCTCCCTTGGCATTTAATCCAGTTGACCTCATCACCACAGCGACCTAATAGCAGTTACATGTCAGTAGGGATGTCAATAGGCCGACCCTAGTGGTGGCAATGGGCCGAGCCGAGCCGGCTCGGCCCATTGACGAACGAGCTCGGCTCGTGCGAAGCTCGTGTTCGCACGAGCCGAGCTCGTGGCTCGTCGGCAACGAGCCGAGCGCGAGCTCGGCTCGTTGCCGTTTGGGCGAGCTCGGCTCGCGCCCGAGCTCGCCCAAGGCGGGCGGCTCGGCGCGCCGAGCGTAAGCTCGGCGCGCCGGCTCGCCTTTTTTTTTTTTTTTTATAAATAAATAACGCTACTACTACAAGTCTATTTTTTCTATTTTTTTAAATATATATTTTCCAAAACATTTATCGGGGCTCGTCAAAACATTTATAATTTTTAAAATAGTAAATATAGATTTATTTAAAAAAAAAAAAAAGATAAACCTTCCTCCTTTATTCGGGCTTGGGACCGGCTACTTCAATTTCGTGTAGGCGGAGTTAAAATTGTACACGAAAAAGTTTTTACGTATACAATTTTTTTAAAAAAATTATAAATGTATGAAAATAAATTTTTTTAATGAATGTATTGAAATTAAATATCACTTACTTGATTACATGCAATTTCGGCATATTTATGTTGAATTCGATAATTAGCGTCTTCCCAATCCTTCACGCACATTAACGCTTCCAAAATATCTTCTTTTAGTCGACTTCGAATTTCAGAGAGAACCCTCTTCCCTGCACTAAAAGCAGACTCCGAAGCTACAGTGCTAACCGGAGGTGTTAGTAGATCTTTTGCAATTGCAGAAACAATTGGCCATCGACGTTCATTATTTCGCCAGAATTCGATTACATCTTCTGAACTTTTCTTAACTGATTTGTTACTAGGCATAGTATAACGAAAGTAATCAATTAATTCAGATGGCAACGCATTTTGACTACTACTCGAAGTTTGAGTACATGCAGTGGAAGACATACTACTACTACTAGAGGAACCATATGCATATGCAGTTGAATCATATCTAATTGAGTCTATGTTTTCTAATAAATTAATTACCTCACGTAAGTCATCGTTTATATTAGTGGGAGTAGGAGTAGGTACACGAGTAACTTGTGTACCTATTCTTGAAGCATATAATTCATACATCTCAGTTAACGTTTGTTCCAAATTCCTATAAGTAATAGGCATATTAAAAGTTAAAGCATTTGAAATTTGGTCAATTATAAATTTAGTACCCGATAAATTATATCGGGGTCCATGACGCATGCTAAAGGAAATAACATAGGTCATTCTTCCCAATATGTTCTAAATTTTGATTCCATAGCATATATGACCGCGTGCCAATCAGGGTCATGTTGATATCTATTGAAAGCCCTAGCGAGTTATATAAAGACGTTCAAGAACCATGCAACTAGTTGGATAATAAACACCGAGACAATATATTCGTAGACGTATAAAAACTTTCCAAAAATTTCTTAATTTTAAATACCGTATTCCAATCGGATTCATTTAAGATATCATCGTCGTCGTCTCTAATATGCCTATTGTTATAAAATTCAGTGATAAACGGTTCAAAACCTTCACATGATTTTAATAATAAGTAAGTTGAATTCCACCTATGACCTACGTCAGTAATAAAAGTTTTTGTATTAGAGTTCCCAGCTTGTTCACAAAATTCTTCAAATGCTTGTTTTCTACTAGGTGTAATCGTGATATACGTAAGTGCATTCCTAATTCGACTAATTTCGTCCTTCACATGTTTTAAACCGTCTTGTACAATTAAATTAAAAATATGGCACACACATCGGATATGGAATAAATAACCACCAAAATCGGGTTGAAGTACTCTATGCAATTTATCGATAACTACTTTATTTACAGAAGCATTGTCAAAAGTAAAAGAACGAATTTTACTCTCGCATTTATATTCTTTAATTATTAACATAATTGCATTATATATAGTGTTAGCATTATGAGGATACTCAATTATTTTAAAAGCAATAATTTTTTTATGCATAACCCAAAGTGGGTCTATATAGTGTGCAGTTGCAGCTATATAACCTCTCTTATTAATCCCTTCCCATAAATCCGAAGTTAAAGATATGACACCCCCGTATTTTTCTAAATCCTCAATCAATAATCGTTTTGCATTAAGAAAATATTCAATTGTATTAGAACGAAGAGTATTTCGACTTACCCCAACGTACCTTGGTTGAAGATATTGTTTGACGTAGTTTACGAAATGTTCGTTGTCCACTATTGCTAGTGGTAGCTCCGCAACGAACTTCACCATTCCCTTTCGTGCTTCCTCCTCCGAATACATCCACGTAGAAAGTGGCGAAGTAGTAGCACCGTCTCTACTAGTACCAAACTGTAGTTGTGTTTGTCCACGTTCAAGAAGCCCATGTTTGGCCGCACATGCTTTGTAATGACGGTTGAGGTGAGTGGTTCCAATTTTTTTTTGCCATGCCAGTCGTTGTTGACAGTATTTACATACTGCTTTATTTTCTGGAACTCCATCGATCACACGACCAGTGTTGACCAATTTGAAATGGTCCCAACATTTTGCCTGCTTCTTCCCCTTTCTCTTCCCTCTTGCATCGGGAATATTTAGTGATGGTTCTTCATCTTGTTCCAAATCAATAGGAACACTGGAATCAACATCAACGTCATCCAAATCAATCGGATCGGCATCGCCTTCACGAACGTCGAAATTGTCAATGTCTTCTGGAATTGGTAGTTGGTTGAGACCGGCAAATTCATTCCCAAATTGATTTTGGGCAGGTGTTTCACCTTCCATACCGAACAAGTTTTCAACAAATGCTCGTGGATCCATTTGTGAATTGTTGAAATAGAATGTAGAAATGTAGAAATGTAGAAATGTGAATTTGTAAAATGAAGATAATATTAATGTAAAAAAATGTAGAAGAGAATTATAGAATTGTTGATAATGATTTGTAAATTGTAAATTGTAGAGTAGAGAGTATAGAATGAAAGTTTGGTGGGAAAAAAATGTTGTAATGGGTTGGGTATTTATAGGAGAAGAATTGGAGAAAAGTAGAAAAAAAAAAAAAAAAAATTTTTTCAAAAACAGTGACCAAACGGTCACTAAACCAGTGACCGTTTGGTCACTGGTTCAGTGACCGTTCTGGTCACTTTTTAAGACGAGCCCACGAGCTGAGCGGCTCGTGGGCTCGTCTTAGACGAGCCCACGAGCCCGCTCGTGGGCTCGTCTCACGAGCGGCTCGGCGAGCCGCTCGTGAACAGTGACGAGCTGAGCGGGCTCGGCTCGTCTAGCCCATGAGCCCGCTCGGCTCGTGCTCGGGCTCGTTTTTTTACGAGCCCGAACGGCTCGTGGGCCTGAACAGTACGAGCCGAGCGGGCGAGCCGACGAGCCGCTCGGCTCATTTGCCACCACTAGCCGAGCCGAGCCTGCTCGGCCCATACCCACACGAGCTCCGAGCACGAGCCGAGCTTAAGGATTTTGGGCGAGCTAGGCTTGCCGAGCAGCTCGTGGGCTCGTCTAAATTTAATTTTTTTATTTTTTTTCTAATTTTCTTCTCCTAACATTTTATAATCCCCTCCTACATTTTTTTTTTAAAATAATAACAACAAAATTTTATTTGTTGAGTTTTTTTTTAAACCCTTTTATATTTTATTAAACATAAAATATATACATTTATAAACAATTTTTTAAAAAAATAAACCCTCCTCCTTTATTCGGGTTTGGGACTGGATACTTCAATTTCGAGTAGGCGGAGTTAAAAATTGTACACGAACAACTTGTTACGTGTACAATTTTTTTAAAAAATTTATAAAGGTATGAAATAATGAAAATAAAATTTTGTGAGAAATGCGGTGAAATTAAATATAACTTACTTGATTACATGCAATTTCGGCATATTTATGTTGAATTCGATAATTAGCGTCTTCCCAATCCTTCACGCACATTAACGCTTCCAAAATATCTTCTTTTAGTCGATTCCCGACCTCGGAGAGAACTCTCTTTCCTACACTAAAAGTAGACTCCGAAACTACAGTGCTAACTGGAGGTGTTAATAGATCTTTTGCCATTGCAGAAACTATTGGCCATCGGCGTTCGTTATTTCGCCAAAATTCAATGACCTCTTCTGAACTTTTTCTAACTGATTTGTTACTAGGCAAAGTATGACTAAAGTAATCAATTAATTCAGATGGCAACGCATTTGGATTAGACGGATTAGTACTCGAAGTTTGAGTACATGCAGTGGAAGTCAAACTACTGCTACTACTAGAGGAACCACATGCATATGCAGTTGAATCATATTTATATGAGTTCATGTTTTTGAACAAATTTAAAATCTCAGCATCGTCATCCGTTAAATTAGTGGGATGAACAGTTGAGGTACACGAGTAATATGTGTACCCATTCGTGAAGCATATAATTCATATATTTTAGTTAACGTTTGTTCCAAATTCTTATAAGTAATAGGCACATTAAAAGTTAAAGTATTTGAAATTTGATCAATTACAAATTTAGTACCCGATAAAATATATCGGGGATCCATGACGCATGCTAAAGGAAATAACATAGGCAATTCTTCCCAATATTTTCTAAATTTTACTTCCATCGAATATATAACCGCTTCAAAATCGGGATCATTTTGAAATCTCTTAAAAACCCTAACAGTTATATAAAGACGTTCAAGAACCATACAACTAGTGGGATAATAAACACCAGACAATATATTTGTAGACTCCTAAAAACTTGTCAAGAAATTTTTAATTTTAAAAACTATATTCCAATCGAATTCATTCAAGATGATATCGTCTTCGTCTCTAACATGCCTATTGTTATAAAATTCGGTAATAAACGCTTCATAACCTTCACATGATTTTAATAATAAGTAAGTTAAGTTCCATCTATGGCCTACGACAGTAATAAATGTTTTAGTATGTGCATTCCCACATTCCTCACAAAATTCCTCAAATGCTTGTTTCCTACTAGGTGTAATCGTGATATATATAAGTGCATTGCTAATTCGGTTAATTTCATCATTCACATGTTTTAACCCGTCTTGCACTATTAAATTAAAAATGTGGCACACACATCGAATATGAAATAAATAACCACCGAAATCAGGTTGAAGTACTCTATGCAATTTATCGATAACAACCTTATTTACAGTAGCGTTGTCGAACGTAAAATAACGAATTTTACTCTCACATTTATATTCTTTAATTATGAACATAATAGCGTTAAATATTGTTTGAGCGTTGTGCGGGTACTCAACAATTTTAAAAGCAATAATTTTTTTATGCATGACCTAAAGTGGGTCTATATAGAGTGTAGTTGCAGCTATATAACCCATCTTATTAATCTCTTCCCACATATTTGAAGTTAACGATATCACACCCCCATATTTTTCTAAATCTGAAATTAATAGTTTCTTTGAATTCATAAAATATTCAATTGTATCAGACCGAAGAGTATTTTGACTTACCCCAACGTACCTCAGTTGAAGATATTGTTTGACGTAGTTGACGAAATGTTGGTTGTCAGCTATTGCTAGTGGCAACTCCGCCACGGCAACGAACTTCACCATTTCCGTTCGAGCTTCCTCCTCCGAATACATCCACGTAGAAAGTGGCGTAGTTGTAGCACCGGTTCTTGGAGTGTCAAACTGTAGTTGCGTTTGACCAGCTGGAAGAAGCCCATATTTGGCCGCACATGTTTTGTAGTGACGGTTGAGGTGGGTGGTTCCAATGCCTCTTCGCCATGCCAGTCGTTGTTGGCAGTATTTACATATTGCTTTGGTTTCTGAAATTCCATCAACCACACGACCAGTTTGAACCAATTTGAAATGGTCCTAACATTTTGCCTGCTTCTTCCCCTTTCTCTTCCTTCTTGCATCGAGAATATTTAATGTAGGTTCTTCATCTTGTTCCAAATCAATCGGAACACTAGAATCAACATCATTGTCATCCAAGTCAATTGGATTTGGATGACTACCTTCATGAAAGTCGAAATCTTCAATATTTTCTGGAATTGGTAATTCATTTAGACCGGCGAATTCATTCCCAAATTGATTTTGGACATGTGTTTCGTCTTCCATACCGAACAAGTTTTCAATAAATACTCGTGGATCCATTTGTGATAATAGAAATTGAATTGTAAAATCAAGATAATAATGTAAAAAAATGTAGAAGGGGATTATAGAATAAACGAATGAAATGGTTGATATTAATTTTTAAATTGTAGAGAATAGAAAGTAGAGTAGAGTAGAGATTAGAGAATGAAATTGTGAAAGTTTGGTGAGAAAAAACTGTTATAATATGTAGGCATTTATAGGAGAAGAAAAATAGAAAAAATTTAAAAAAATAAAAAAAATAAAAAAAAATGTGACCAAACGGTTACTGAAAAATCAGTGACCGTTCTGGTCACTTTTGTTATTTTTTTTAATTTTTTTTTATATACGAGCCCACGAGCCGAGCGGCTCGTGGGCTCGTCTAATACAAGCCCACAGCTGCTCGGCGAGCCGCTCGTCGAGCAGCTCGTGAATAGTACGAGCCGAGCCAGCTCGGCTCGTCTAGCGAGCCAGCCCGCTCGGCTCTTGCTCGGGCTCGTTTTTTGACGAGTTCGAGCGGTTCATGGGCATGAATAGTACGAGCTGAGCCGACGAGCCATTCGGCTCGATTGACATCCCTATACATGTGATCCTCTCTCTCTCTCTCTCTCGAAAACGTGGATGTTGTATCGGGTAGAAGTAGGGATGGACAAAACTCGACCGAATCCGATCAAACTGCCCAACCCGACCGGGTTGGGTCGATTTTTTTGTTGTTTTTACATGGGTTGGGTGGGTTGGCTGTGTAGGCGGCTTGTGTTGGGTCGGGTTATGTGTTAACACATAAAAATCGAATAAACCCGCCTACTTTAAAAAAAAAAAAAAAGAAAAAGAAAAAGTTTTCGGATTTTTTTCATTTTTTTGAATACTCAACCATGTTATGGGCCTTGTATCTTTTTTTGAATTGTTACTTTACGAGCTTGGTGGATTATGATATAGTTCTAATATTGATTCAGTAGGTGGGATAAAATTTGTGATTGGGTTTAGGAAGAATGGTGAAGTTTTATTGGCCTCACAGGTAGGGGTGGGCATGGGTTGGGTTGGGTCGGTTTTTTACTCAACCCAAACCCAACCCAACACGATCGGTTTGATTGAAATTCAACCCAACTCAACCCACGTAAAGATTGAAACCCAACCCAACCCAACCCAACCAAATGTCGGTCGGGTTGGGTCGGTCGGTCGGGTTCATTGCATGATTCTAAGTAAGAAGAAGTCAGTGTTACCAAAATATCGCAAAACCTGCTTCTGGTCCAATTTCTGATTCAGAAAATCGTTCTGGGAGAAGCCATATTAATCCCTGAAAGTATTTTTTCAACAATCAGATATGGGTGAAGTTCTGAAATCCCATGCAGCTTAATATAATAATATCAACGTATTCAAACATTTCCATTTTCCACGCAAAGTCAATGACGTGAAAAAGTATCAAAAAATGCCAGTAGAATAGAAGACCTTGGTTAGATAAAGAATGCAAAAAGTTAAAGATCATCAAATGGACCAGATGTCTAACTTTACATCTCTAGCTGCCCTGCTTTGAATCTCAAATAAAAATGGAAGAGGGTGAAAATAGGAAAAAATCTGGAACAAGGATTCGGAGTATATCTATGCAAATTCTGCCAGTTAGGTTTGTTTATGACATAGCAAAATGTAAATACAAGAAAAAGCTAAACATTGGATTGACTTCAGTAAAATACATGGTAACTTCCTATAAAACACTAACAGACTTCTGCACTCCAAGGCCTCACTATTCACTAAAAAGTTAGGCCATAGAACGAGTTAAATGAATATCCATAGTATACAGAAAGCAAAAAAAATGCAACAGAAATTAGATCGAATTTATTATGAAATTTGCAAAAGAGTTATGAATCTTATGATCTACCCAGGGGCAGAAGAAAAAGCGTGCAGGCATTCCTACTTCTATAAGAATTACATTGTTTTTTGAAGAACAACATATCTTCATGATTCGTTACACAATTAGTACATTATACATAAACACCAACCTACCCATATATATAAACAAGAATGCCCCAGCCTCAAAAATTAAAAAAATCAAAACCCAAAAATTTATCTAACACTCGAAACTGAAAAAAAAAACAGAGAAGATGCCAAAACACATAAACTGAAAAGAAATAAACCCCAAAGGGAAAGCTATAGAATATTTACCTTTGAGTTACATAAACTTGGAAGAATTAGTGGTTTCCACCTTCTAGACAAACGTGCCTTTCTGGACGAATATTCAAGAATCAAGAGTGGGAACTATTAAGTACTAAATAGAAGGAGGATGAGAGGAGGTACGGGAGTTACGGACCTACGGTGGGACTCGTGGGAGAGGAGGGCTTCTGTGCGACGGTGTGGATTGTGGAGTGCGGCGGGAGAGGAGGGACGAGAGCCACGGGAATGTCCAGAGAATTCTAGGGCTTTTTGTGGACAAGAGATTAGACTTTCTTTCCCTTTTTAGTTTTTATCTTACTCGGTTTTTTTTTATGTTTTTCGGGTTGGGTTGGGTCGGGTTATCTCTCTTAACCCACTACCCGAACCAACCCGACCCGAAAAATTAATCCACTACCCGAAACCCACCTAAAAATCCCAAAAAACCGACCCAACCCGGTCGGGTTGGGTTGGGTCGGTCGGTTTTCGTGGGTTGGATTGGGTTTTGCCCACCCCTACTCACAGGGGAACGAGACAACGAGAATTATTCTATTGGCGGTTATGGAACTTTCCACTTCAATTGATAACAAGTGGATACTTAACTTTAATTTAACAACAATCAAGTAAAAAAATCATACTACATTTAGGAACTTAGGTATCTATTTTTTGAAACTTTAAAGAACATGCTAGAAGTTTGTCCGCATTATTCAATTATAAAATAGGCAATAATTTTCAACTATATATACTGAGAATTTTGGCTATTTTCATTCAATTTTATTACAGTGATTTGCTCATATTATAATTTAGAGTGGGTTGGCAAAGTCAAATTGTTTTTACCCATTGACTGAGAAATGAAAAACAAAATTCACGTGAAAACATTTATAGAGAATTATTTATTCTTAAAATTAATTTTTCTATTCAATGATATTTTTTAGCATTGAATGTTAATGATATCGTTGATCAATCATTTTTTCTATTCATAGTTGTTCTTGATTTCCTCTCATTTTCTTCCAGCAGTAGTATTTCAGTGTTGCATCTTTTTGCATTCAAGATTGTGGTTTTATTTTTATTCTTATCGTATTTTGATGAATATTTGATGGATTGTGCTATTTTATTTTTCAATTTTTCAAGTTTATTGACACCGGATGGCTATATTAATGTTATTTTACATCAAAAAATTGGATGATTTTAATTTTTATGCAAAACGTTTATCTCAAACCGAGCAACCCAACCCAACCCAACCCGACCGACATATAATTGGGTTGGGTTGGGTTTCAACATTTACATGAGTTGGATTGGGTTGAATTTCGAACAAACTAACAATGTTGGGTTGGGTTTGGGTTGGGGCAAAAATCGACCCGACCCAACCCAACCCAACCCACGCCCACCCCTGGGTAGAAGTGTCAAAGTGGTCAATTAGATCAGGGATGACCCTTTTTTTCAAGGGTCGGTCCCATGGGGCCACAAGGCAGGGGTGACAATTGAAATAGTCGAATCGAGTTGAACATACTCGACGCTTAAACACTAGAGCTTGACTAGTATCCAAATCTTTGCTCAGCTCTTTGGCTCGTAGGCCTCATGAGTCGAGTTGAATTGTCCACGAGTCGATTCATTTTTTTTCCTTGACTTAACAAAATAAGCGACAAATAATTTTTTCAATAGAAATTAATGAAGTAAGTTGAAAAACAAGCCGTCTTGTGAGGCTCGCTCTGCTCATGGAAAAAGAAAGTGGGTTCAGCTTAATCCATGACTCGTCTTGAAATAAATCTGAACAGCCTATGAGCCGAGCCTGGATAAACCTAGTCTGCGAGCAGCTCGACTTGTTTGTCACCCCTACCCCATTGGGCATATAGTGCTAAATTGGGCTGGCAGGCATCTCAGACATTTTGATATTCCTACATACAAGTTATATAGTAATTCATTCTATCATTTTTAATATAAATGAGCTAAAATACAACGAATTTAGATATTATTTTAATAATTTCATCATGTTATATATGCAATTTACGAAGTAAATTTTTATTATAAAAGAAGAGAAAAATAATAATTTCTGCTGCAATTAGGTAGTAAAAAGTGAGAAAATACAAGAGGATAGAAGAACAATATCATGTTAAGGAGAATTCCATTCATCTTTATATAAAAAATATTCTATTAACTTTTTAACTTCAATTCTTTTCCTCTTGCATCCATTTATTTTTCCAATAAAATTACGGATTTAATAAAGACATCTATAAGTTCGTTAAGAAACAATAAATTAAGTAAGACACTTAGGCGGGGACATCAAGCCATTCTTCTTTAAGAAGTACATACATGAACGCAACATCAACGAACCAAAATTTATTTCACAATAAATTTAAAGTGTATCATATTTATTTGTAATTGAGATGATAACTCTTAGGGTCCATTTGATAAGATTTGAAAAAACAATCTATTTTTGAGACTAAAAAACAACTTTTGAACCTATTTGAATAATTTATTAAAATTATTTTGTCTGATTAGAAGTTTTTAGAGGAAGCTATCATGAGATAATTTCATCGAAAAACTCTTCTGCTAAACGGGCCCTAATGAGGTGGGAAATGTAATATTCTCTAGCATCATCATTTGAAAAGAGGGAAATTCCAATATGCAGTAACACCATCATTTTCCACTTAAGGAAAAAGCTTATATGATTTGCCTTTTTCTTTATATGATGTAGATAAAACCGTTGATTCTAAAACTGTAAAACAAGAAGTGATATACTTTTTGGATTCACCATTGTTCAATAGTCACTTTAATTTTATGAAAAATGTGCACAATTGCTATAGAAGTATGAATATGTTTGACACACCGGAAGCTCGCTAAGATGTAGAAACTATTGGTAGCATACTCAACCAAACGGGTGATTTTCTTCCCGACTACAGATCTTGTACTATCCCATAAATTGAAAATCCATTCACCCAATTGTTACAAGAATACCATTTAGTTATTTAGACACTGTTTGATTTTTTTAAAAATCAGATTTTTAATATATTTTCATAAAATTTATGAAATGTTTGATTGGAAATATAAAAATTATGGATTCTATAAAATATATATTTGAAATTAATTATTAACATTGATTTAAAATCTAATCATTTTTTTAGTTAAAACAGAAAAGTTTATTTATTCTTGTACAACACTGATTTTAATTCTATATAATTTATCTTAGCAAATGTATCATATTTGATTTTTAAAGTGACCCTCACATATTCAATACGTGACGAATTCTATATATATATATATATATATATATATATATATATATATATATATATATATATATATATATATATAATGTAGAATGAGGATATATTCATAGTTTTATGGACGTGTTACGTAATGTTTAAATATTAAACTACCCCAGACAAAAAATTAAATTGTGAAAAGGAATAAAGAGTTTTTATAATTATAAATTTCCTTTTCATAGTTTTAGCTATCCTACTCATTTTGCTCCTTATTTGGAGGTAATTATGTAAATATTATTTCAACCTTTTCAATCCAACAAGCACTTTCGAAACACTAATCAATTGTCCCAGTGACACAATATTACGACATCATCGTCTAGGTTTATGAATAAATTTTTTTTTTTGTACCATTTATGTTTTGTCAATTAATGTTCGAGTAGTAAATTGATCATCAACATTTAAAATGAGTTAATCCACAATATTTTATAATAATTGCACAAGTCTCTATTGACAGAAACATCAAAGTCTATGTCAAATTGTCATGTGACCCTTACATATTTTTTATTTTTCAACTTGAAATGGAGTCAAAAAGTTTGAAGTTGTGAGTATTGTGGTCCTCCTAACATTTGTGGGCTGGTGCTATTTGTGACATTTGGCCTGTGACTTATTATTTGGGCATCAGCTGCTTAGGTGTCACTTGCCTATTGGTAGCTATGGGCTCACATGGATTGTGCTAACTTGGGTTTAAATGTGACCGTTGGATGTGTTGGATGGTTGAGATCTATTCTTGATAGATATTTCCTCTCACATCTCTTATTTCACTCGACCTCTCATTTTCTCGAACCTCCTTCCCTCTCTTTGGTTCTTTCTCTGTTTTGTGAGTAGGTTCTATAGTCTCTTGGGTGGTTTTTTTCTCTGTGATTGTTCTAGCATTTAGAGGATAAACAAGTGGGTAATCTAGGCCTGAAAGAGTGGCTGGTTTTAGTTTTGGTTTTACTCTAACCGCAAGGAAGAACATGGGCTATTGAGAGATCTTTTGATCGATGACCAATACAGAGTTTCCCCCTTGAGTGTTCTCTATAATCCCTTCCTTTCTGGACGGCGATGTGCGATTATTGGAAGGGTTGTTCCTGAGCCTCTCTTCGACAGTCGACGTTGAATCCCTAACGTATTTTTGGGATGTTGAATATCACTGTTGAAATCAAAATGTATTTCTGGGCTGTTGAATATCATTGTTGAATTCCTAACAAACTGATATCAAAGCCTCGTTCTAAGGCTTGTTTATCCTTCATAAAATTTTTAAGGGAATTCGATAGTCTACATGAGGGATATACCTTTAAATCTGGTAATAACGTTTTGAAAATTTTTAAGGGATCTCTGATAGTTATGAAAAGACCCAAGAGGAATGGGTCGTACTATTTTGAGGGTAGAACTGAAACAACACCTGATTCGAGTCTTCTTGCAGTTAGTAAGGACAAAACTGAACTTTGGCATAACAGAATGGGTCACATTGTGTTTAAAGGGCTAAAATATTTAAGTAATCAGAAATTGCTTGGAAAAGATGACATTGAAGCTATGGACTTCTGTGAAACTTGTGTTTTGGGTAAGTCCCGTAAAGTTAGTTTTGAAACTAGCTCTCATAGGACCAGCAGTCCATTGGACTATATCTATGCTGATCTATAGGGTCCTGAGAAGTATTTCATATTTGGTGGAAGTAAGTACTTCTTATCCTTAGTGGACAATTACTCAAGAAAAGTTTGGATTTATCCTTTGAAAGCTAAGTCAGAAACTTTTTGGAAAATTCAGAATTTGGCTTAAGTCTGTTGAAAACCAATTAGAGAAGAAACTTAAAACATTAAGAACTAGTAATGGGCTTGAATTCTGTAATTTTGAATTTGACAACTTCTGTAAACAGCAGGAATGTAGTCTTTAATGAATTTGAATGTCATGTCTAAAATAGAAAACTGATGAAGCTAACGAATCTGAAACTGAGAGGAATGTTCAGATTGAGGTGAAGCTGACTAAGCTCGATTCATCTACACTTAGGAATGACGATAATGACCCTACACATCATGAACCTGAAACTGAACCTGAAGAGGTGACTGAACTTCAAGATAACATTGAACCAGTTGAAGTTGAACATTTTAATGATCAGTCACCTAATCAAGATTATGAGCTTACTAGGGATAGGGCTAGAAGGCAGATCAGACCCAATCCTAGATATGAATCTCTAAGCTTAACCGAGTTTTCCTTAGTTTCAGGTGAAACCCTTGAACAGATAGAACCTGCCACTTATGAAGAAGCTATTAATGGAAATTATTCTGAAAATTGGATAAAAGCTATATAAGAAGAAATGAAATCTTTGAGTGATAACAAAATCTAGAAACTTGTTAAGAAACCTAAAGATCAGAAATTGGTTTCATGTAAGTGGATTCACAAGTTAAAGGAAGGTTTAAGCACTAATAATCCTGTGAGGTTTAAGGCGAGGTTAGTGGCTAATGGCTATACTTAAAGAGAGCGTGTGGACTATAATGAGATATTTTCAACCGTGGTTAAGTACAAGACAATCAGATTGATGTTGCTCTTGTTGTTCAATTCAATTGGGAACTTGAACAACTCGATGTAACAACTGCATTTTTACATGGGGAGTTGGAAGATGATATTTTCATGAGCCAACCACAAGGGTTTGTAGCTAGAGGCAAATCTAATTATGTGTGTAAGTTATAGAAATCTTTGTATGGGCTGAAACAGAGCCCAAGACAATGGTACAAGAGATTTGATACCTATGTACTGAAGATAAGGTTTAAAAGAAGTGAATTTGATGTTTGCTTATATTTTAATAATATAAAGAGCGGTTGTGAAGTCTACTTGCTGCTTTATGTTGATGATATGCTATTAGCTAGACCTAACAAGTCTCAAATTAAAGAATTGAAAGATCTTTTAAAATCTGAATTTGACATAAATGATTTAGGAAATGCTAAAAAGATTCTAGGGATGGTGATAATAAGGGATATGGCTAAAAATAGGTTAACTATTTCACAAGATGCTTATTTTAACAAAGTTGTAACAAAATTTGGAATAAAAGACGGTAAAATTGTGAATGTGCCTCTTACTAGTCATATGAATTTTTCACATGCTCATTCGCCTAAATCTAAGTCTGAATTGAAAGAGATGGAAAATGTACATTATGCTAATGCCATAGATTCTATCATATTTTCTATGATTACTACCAGACCTGAGCTTGCATTTTCATCAGTTTTTTAAGTAGATTTATATCCAATCTTGATAAACCACACTCGGTTTGTATTTGGTTGGAACGTTGAATCTAGGCTTAGTATGTGAGAAAAAATCTGAAAAGTTAACCTTTAAAGGCTATGTTGATTCTGACTTTACTTGTGAATTTTTCGCATGCTCATTCGCCTAAATCTAAGTCTGAATTGAAAGAGATGGAAATTGTACATTATGCTAATGTCATAGGTTCTGTCATGTTTTCTATGATTACTACATGATCTAATATTACATTTTTCATCGGTTTTCTAAGTAGATTTATGTCCAATCCTGGTAAACCACACTGGGCTGGAATGAAATGGCTAATGAGGTATTTGGTTGGGACATTAAATCTAGGCTTAGTATATGAGAAAGGATCTGAAAGATTAACCCTTAAAGGCTATGTTTATTCTGACTTTACTGGTGATAAAGACAATAGGAAATCAACTACAACATACTTCTTTACCTTAGGCGATAATTGTATAACATGGAAATCACAGCTACAGCCTTTAGTGACCTTGTATAGTACTGAAGCTGAATACGTTGCCATAACCTAGACGGTTAAGGAATGTATTTGGTTGAAGAGAATCTTAAAAGAATTGAACTTCATGCATGATACACCTGTTATGTTTACTGATAGTCAAAGTGCATTGTCACTTAGTAAGAACCTTGTTTATCATGAGAGATCTAAACATATTGAGGTGAAGTATCATTTCATTCATGAGAAACTGTCTCAAAGTGAAGTCGAACTTGTTAAGATTCATACCGATAAGAATCCCTCTGATATGGGGACAAAAATTTTGCTTGTAGGAAAATTTAAATTGTGCTTATCTTTGTTACATAGTGACACTGGTTAACTTTTCTTGCAGGTAGTGGGCGACGATGATCAACAGCCTTCCATGTGCAAATTCGTAACTGAAAAGAGAGTGCGTGTTACGAGAACTAAGGTGAAGATGTGAGTATTGTGGTCCTCCTAACACTTGAGGGCCGATACTATTTGTGACATTTAGCTTGTGACTTATTATTTGGGCCTCAACTGCTTAGGTGTCACTTGCCTATTGGTAGCTATGGGCTCACATGGATTGTGCTAACTTGGGTTTAAATGTAACCGCTGGATGTGTGGATGGTTGAGATCTATTCTTGATAGATATTTCCTCTCACATCTCTTATTTCACTCGACCTCTCATTTTCTCGAACCTCCTTCCCTATCTCTTGTTCTATCTCTGTTCTGTGAGTAGGTTCTATAGTCTCTTGGGTGGTTTTTTTTCTCTGTAATTGTTTTACGATTTAGAGGGTAAACAAGTGGGTAATCTAGGCCCAAAAGAGTGGCTGGTTTTAGTCTTGGTTTTACTCTAACCGCGATGAAGAATATGGGCTATTGGGAGATATTTTGATTGATGACCAATACAGAGTTTCCCCCTTGAGTGTTCTCTGTAATCCTTCTCTTTCTGGACGGCGGTGTGCGATTATTGGAAGAGCTGTTCCTGAGCCCATCTTCGACAATCGACTGAAAGGGAAGTAACTCTCGTTTAATATTGATTTGATGCTCTATGGTTCCTATTGCCGTGTCTGTAAATATGTTGATATGTATTACTAAGCTGTTGAATATCACTGTTGAATCCCTAATGTATTTCTGGGCTGTTGAATATCATTGTTGAATTCCTAACAGAAGTGAAGTGTAAGACCATAAAGACCACATTCCGATAGTGAAGATTTGAACAATTTTTATTGTTGGGGTTCAATTTGCAACTAAGTTGAAAGGTCAGGGATTAACTTTACTTTGACTAACTTACTACTCAAACAATAGATTAACAAAAATATGCAATTTTTCATATACAATGAAAATATAAAAGAATGAGAACATCCTACTAAATAAGAATTTACCACTTTGAGATTCAAACAACAATTATGCTACATGTACCTAAATTTTGATATCATATGAATTGATAGATTTTTGCACATTGATTTTAATAACACATTTTCCAATCAATGATCAAATTTCCGACACATAGGAGTATATGAACCTTGATATCAACAAGGAATTTACAAGAAGCATAATCTTCTAATAATGGTTCATTTTAATAGTGAGCTCCACACAATATACTAGAAAAGGGCCTTAATTGGCCTTGTTTAAGTTGTCATATTCATAGGCGGTGTTTTAAAAAGTCCGCCTATGTGGCATCTAAGAGTCATCTAGGCACGAGGTTCGCCATGCCTTGTCAATGAGAGCCTAGTGACGCTTTATTAATTTTTAAAAAAATTCTATTGTATAACTTTAGTTTCAAATTCTTTAATGATTTTATCGGTACAAAAGTAAAAAAATGAAAACAAGTTCGAAAATTTCAAGTAGGAGCTGTCTAATTAAAGGTTGAAATTATGAAAAATAGTTTAATTTTCACATTTTGAAAACTTGAAAATTGTATAATTGACTAATTGTAGAAATTATTAAGTAAATATAGTATTTTTATAATTTTAGATGTTTGGTATGCATTATTTTAGTTATTAAATAATTACAAAAATAAGAAAACATAATTTTTTTGCTTAGGTCTCGTTGGTGTGCTGTCGTAGGCACCCAAAATTAGTTCTTAAACCTCTAAAACTAATGTAATAATGGAAGTAAGGGTCGATCCCACGAAAAGTGTGTAATTCAACAATTTATACTTCGTATAACGATATGGGGGTTTTGTTTATAACGAAATCAATCTTATAAAAAATAACAATGTAAATTAACGAGTTGTATTAAATCAATAAAACGAGTCTTGATCAAAGTCAACTTCCACCATTGGACATTTATAACCATTCATCAATCCACAAAGAATAATCAATCCACATTCACAATATTCATCGTTGGAATAAATTCCTATTTCTCTTTAATTTTAATTAATCAGAAATTAGCGTTCTAATTAACCTTAATTATCAAATAATCTCAGACTAGCGCTAAAGATTCAATTTAATAACAACTTTAAATAATAGAAAAATCGATGAACTAGATAATACAAGTACCAACGGTTGCATTCAATCTATTTAAATATTCTTCTTAAGATTCAATAACATCTATTGCAGAAAATTATCAAATCCTAGTGTTTCACAAGTTAAATGATTCAAACAATTACGAATTTGAGATTTAACTTAGCTATAGATTGCAATATATGAAAAACTAATAGATCTCTTAACAATCAAACATGACAATCATAAAATTATGCATAGAAGAATATTCAATGCTGAAAATATAAATTAAACAATGAAAATAGGTGGATCTCACAGTTATATGTGTTCCAAGGCTTCGGTATCCTTCAATCAAGCACCAAGAGTTAATTACACAAGATAGATCTAAGAAAAATAGAGAGAAAATAGGTTGGAGGCATTCTGGTGTGTTTTTGGGTATTTTTAGGGTTGAAAAGTCGTGCAAGTTATGTTGTCAAAAGAGTTTGAGTCAATTTAGGAAACTTGAGATTCAGCATCAGGAAACAACCATGCGATCGCAAGGTATTAAGTCATTCTATCGCAAGGAACAAATAAATTCAACCTTCAGACTCTCGGTGATGGTCTGTGCGATCGCACGGAATTAAAGCCATGCGATCGCAAGGCTTTACAAAGCTTTCTTCGGACAGATTTCAGTATTTTGGTCGTAACTTTCTCTCTCGATATCCGATTGAGGCGATTCAAGATGTATTGGAAAACTAACTCAAGGGGTTACAACTTTTATTCAGATGATATCTTCGAATTCGATCGTTTGATATATCAAAAACTGGTCTCAATATGACGCTGAAAATCGGTGCAAAACTTTTCAACTTGAAAGTTGATATGTGATAATGTCTTGGTTATATTTTATCCCTTTGACTTCTTTCTTCATCCAATTGGCCTCTATCACTCTCAAGTCGTCATCGTGAGGTTCAATACAACTTTTGAATATTTGCACTTTGGTTCCTGAACTTTCGCTTTCTTTCTTTTTGGTCATTTTCCCCTCATTTCTTCCAAATTACGCCATATCCATCGAATTGCTACCTAAACCAAAATATGAGATTACTAAGTATATTTAGGTATAAAATAGTCATATGAACGCATTAAATAAAGATGTAAAATGTGTATTTTATATTCCCATCACTCGTCTAACCTCATAAAATTTGAAACTTGACATCACGCATAATCATCTTGTCGTGGAAAGCTTTTGTCTTCTCGTAAAATAGTCATAGGAGGACTTTTTGACCTACTTCAAATTCCTTCCTGGAAATCATCTTATCGTGGAAAGTTTTCGTCTTCTCCTTGTAAATTCTTGTACTCTCATAGGCATCATTGCGAATTTCCTTTAACTCTTGAAGTTGCAACTTTCTGTATTCTCCACTCTCATCCATCTTCATGTTGAAACTCTTGACGGCCCAATAAGTTTTGTGTTCTAACTCCACTAGAAGGTGACATGGTTTCCCAAACACTAACCGGTAGGGTGACATACCGATGGGCATTTTGTACGCAGTTCTGTATGCCCATAAAGCCTCATCCAAGCGCAAGCTCCAATCTCTTCTATTTGGGCAGACCGTTTTCTCAATGATGGATTTGATTTCCCGATTTGACACCTCCGCCTGACCATTAGTTTGTGGATGATATGCAGTTGATGCCTTGTGGGTGACATGGTATTTTCTCAACAGAGCTTTCATAGTTCAATTACAAAAATGAGTGTCTCGATCGCTGATGATGGCTCTCGGGATCCCAAACCTGGAGAATATATTAGACTTGATAAAATCTGTAACAACTTTAAAATCATCAGTCCTGGTGGCTTTGGCTTCCACCCATTTCGAAACATAATCCACAGCAAGCAAAATATAAGTAAAACCGAAAGATACAGGAAATGGTCCCATAAAATCAATACCCCAAACATCAAAGATTTCACAAACAAGTATGGCAGTTTGTTGCATTTCAGTTTTTTGAGATATATTACCTATTTTTTGACAGTTCTCACATGACTTACAAAAGGAGTAGGCGTCGCGAAATAATGATGGCCAATAGAAACCACATTCAAGCACTTTTCTTGCTGTCCTTTTTGCTCCAAAATGTCCTCCACAAGTATAAGAGTGACAGAATGTGAGGATGGAAGTAATCTCATTTTCAAGAACACACCTTCTAATCACTTGATCTGCACAATGCTTCCACAAGTATGGATCATCTCATACATAATATTTTGCATCACTCTTTAGCTTATCTCTTCGAACCCTAGACAAATCAGAAGGTAAAGTGTTAACAGCCAAAAAGTTTACAATATCTGCATACCATGGTAGTGTTGTGCTTGCAGAAAATAATTGCTCATCAAGAAAGGTTTCCCACAATTGGAGTTCGGTATCCACGTTATTTAAACGACTCAGATGATCTGCAACACTATTTTTTGTTCATTTTTTGTCTTTAATTTCCAGGTTGAATTCACTCAGGATAAGTATCCATCGTATTAGTCTTAGTTTCGCCTCTTTCTTTGTCATCAAGTAACGCAGAGCTGCATGATCAGAATAAATAATCACTTTAGTACCAAGTAAATAAGGGCGAAATTTTTCTAAAGCGAAAACAATAGCCAAGAATTCTTTTTCAGTTGTAGTGTAGTTTCTCTGGGTATCATTTAGAGTTCGGATGCATAATAGATGGCATAAGATGCTTTTCTAGTTCTTTGACCTCACACTGCTCCAACTGCAAAGTTGCTTGCATTACACATGATTTCAAATGGAAAGTTCCAATCAGGGGGTTGAATGATTGGTGCAGAAGTCAACAGTTCTTTCAACTTATCAAATGCCATTTTGCATGCCTCATCAAATTCAAAAGTCATGTCCTTTTGTAACAATATGCATAGGGGTAAAGCAATTTTGAAGAAATCCTTGATAAACCTGCGATAAAAACCTGCATGTCCAAGAAAAGAGCGAGCCTCCCGCACACTAGTGGGGTAATGTAGGGACTGAATAATGTCAATTTTAGCTTTATCTACTTCAATGCCCTTAGATGAGATAACATGCCCTAGAACTATACCTTGTTCTACCATAAAGTGACACTTTTTAGAATTCAAAACAAGATTAGTTTCCATGCATCTTTTAAGGATTAACTCAAGGTTATGCAAACAGTTATCATTTGAATCCCCATACACTGTGAAATCATCCATAAAGACCTCAATAATATGCTCAACATAATCTGAAAATATGCTTACCATATACCGTTGAAAAGTAGTTGGAGCATTACAAAGACCAAAGGGCATGCGACGTTATGCAAATGTTCCAAATGAACATGTGAATGTTATCTTTTCTTGATCTTCTGGGGCAATTGCAATCTGGAAATAACCTGAATAGCCATCAAGAAAACTATAGTAAGCATGACCTGCTAACCTTTCAAGCATTTGATCAATAAATGGTAAAGGAAAGTGATCTTTTCGGGTCACAGCATTTAATTTCCTATAGTCTATACAAACCCTCCACCCATTTTGAATACGAGTGGTAAGTAATTCATCATTATGATTCTTTACCACAGTTATCCCCATCTTCTTAGGAACCACTTGAACTGGACTGACCCAACTGCTATCAGAGATATGATAAATCATGCCAACTTCCAAAAGTTTGAGGACCTCTTTTTTCACTACATCCATCATGGGTGGATTCAATCTCCGTTGAGGTTGACGAGAAGGCTTTTCTCCTTCTTCAAGCAAAATGCGATGCATACAGGTGGATGGACTGTTTCCCTCGATGTCCGCAATCGTCCAACCAATGGCTGTTCGATACTCCTTGAGGACCTCCACCAATTTTTCTTCTTGCAATGTGGTCAGTTTGTTGGAAATAATCACTGGCAATGTTTTGTCATCTCCAAGGAATACATATTTAAGGTGAGTAGGGAGATGTTTCAAATCCAAAACTGGGGCCTGCACAACAGAAGGTAGAGTCTTTTCATTAGAAACAGGCAAATCAACATAAAAACCCCTACCTGCTTGTTGTGACTTTGGAGGAGTGTTCAACATATCAACAGCTTCTCGCAAGCTGGGATTTAAAGTTAATTCATCACTCTCTTTCTCTATACTCTTACAAATAGCAACCTCCAATTCATCCTTCCCATCAAATTCAAAAACATCGTGTACTAGATCATCAATTACATCGATAGAATACACAACATTATCATCAACAGAAAATTTCATGGCATCATAGATATTAAATATAATCACCTCACTATCAAATTCCATGGTCAATGTACCACTATGAACATCAATTTTAGCTTTGGATGATTTTAAGAATGGTCTTCCTAACAAGATAGGGCTAGTTTGATCACTGTTTTCCATATCAAGCATATAAAAGTCATCAGGAAAAACTAAGTCATTAACTTGTACAAGGACATCCTCAATCACCCCTTTAGGTAGGCATTTGATCTATAAGCTAATTGAATTACCACACCAGTTTTGGTTAAGGGAGTAAGTTTCAAAGAAGTATAAATGGAATATGGCATGACATTTATAGAGGCCCCTAAATCTAACATGGCTTTCTCAAATCCAGTGTTACCTATCATGCAAGGGATAGTAAACATACCTGGGTCTTTGTATTTTGTAGGAAGTTTCCTTTGAATGACTGCAGATACGTTTTCTCCAACTTTCACCTTTTCACACCCCTTCAATTTCTGCTTTCTCTTAATAATACACAATTCTTTTAAAAATTTAGCATAGTGGGGTATTTGTTTAATAGCATCCAACAAGGGAATGTTCACCTCACATTTTCGAAAAGTTTCATAAAACTCCCTATTTGGATCATTTTTCCTAAATTCTACCAAAGCCTGAGGGAATGGGGCTACTGGTTTATAGTCAGATAGTGGAGGAAACTTACGTTTTGGTGCATCATCCTCAGTTGGGTTACTCTTTTCCACAGTGATGTCCATGTCGTTCTCATTGTCTTGTTCTGACGATGTAGGAACATTATTTACTGGGGTTTCCACTTCCTTGCCATTCCTTAATATAATTGCACTTACGTTCTCCCTTGGATTTACCACTGTTTAAGAGGGTAGCTTTCCCGAACTTTATGATTCCAGCTTACTGACCGCGCTAGCCATTTGACCCATTTGATTCTCCAAACATTGAATGCTAGCCTTGGTCTCCTGTTGAAATTGTAAAGTGTTAGTTGCAAGTGATTTAACAATATCTTTTAAAGACATTTCAGAGTTAGAAGATTGGTCCCATTGTTGTCTAGGCGGGTATGGCTGCCTATATTGTTGAAAGTTTGGACGATTTTGAGCAACATGTTGATTTGATTGTGAACTTCCATAGCTAAAATTGAGATGATCCCTCCATCCTGGGTTGTATGTCTTCGAAAAAAGATCATAATTCCTTTGTGGTTGTCCAGGGAAGCCACCCACTGCATTAACTTGTTCTGTGGGTTCTTCTTGAAGAGTTGGACATGCATCAGTTGGATGTCCCATTACCGAACAAATTCCTCAAACTTGTTTGCTGTCTGCACATAACCTGTGGCCATTTGACGAACAAGAGTAGTTAGATTCGCTATTTGTTGTTCAATGGATGAGACATTTACTTCGTTAACTTGTCTAGAAGGGGGGTCAAATCTAAAGCCAAATTGTTGAGAATTGGTTGCCATGTTTGCAATTAAATTCCTCGCTCCTTCAGGAGTTTTATCAATCAAAGATCATCCACTTGCGGCGTCCATCATGCTCCTTTCTGTGGGTTGAAAACCTTCATAGAAGTATTGAATAAGAAGTTGCTCACTGATTTGATGATGGGGACAACTTGCACACAATTTCTTGAATCGCTCCCAATACTCATGTAGAGATTCCCTATGATCTTGTCTGACACCACAAATTTCTTTCCTAATATTTGCTGCCCTCAAAACTGGAAAGTATTTTTCCAAGAACAACCTCTTCATTCCATCCTATGTGGTAATGCTTCCCGATGGTAGATAATAGAGCCAATCCTTAGCAGAATCCTTCAGAGAAAATGGAAAGGATCTCAGCTTAATCTGTTCTTCAGTAATTCCCATGGGTTTCATACTCGTGTAGACCACATGAAACTCTTTCAGATGTTTATGAGGATCTTCACCTGTAAGACCATGAAAAGTGGGCAGAAGGTGTATTAATCCCGATTTAACCTCAAATGTAGTAGTATCATCTAAAATAGGAAAAGTTATGCATAAAGGTTGTTGATTCAATGTAGGTACTGCAAGCTCCTTCAAAGTCCTATTTTCGGCCATGGTTCTTTCTCCTTCAAACCCAAAATCACTTGCAAATGGGATGCTGGGATTGAGATTGCTTTCTTAAAAATTATGTCGTATGTTACTCCTTAACCTGCGCAAAGTTCTCTCAATTTCTGGATCATACTGCAAATCACTTTGATTAGAAGAACGAGTTGTGGACATAAACAAAAAGAACAAATGAAAAATAAATTAAAAGGAAACTAGATTAAGGAAAACAAAATCAATTTATATGCTTAAAGTCTTAAAAACAATAAAAGTCTAAAAATCTTAGAAAATTACGATTTTTTTTTTTTTTAAAAATGAAACAAATAACTAAAAAAGTACAAAAATAAATTAGCACAACTCCTCGGCAACGGCGCCAAAATTTGGTGTGCTGTCGTAGGCACCCAAAAATAGTCCTTAAACTTCTAAAATTAATATAATAATGGAAGTAAGGGTCGATCTCATAAATAGTGTGTAATTCAACAATTTACGCTTCGTATAACGATTGGGGGATTTTGTTTATAACGAAATCAATCTTATAACAAATAATAATGTAAATTAACGAATTGTATTAAATCACTGAAACGAGTCATTGATCAAAGTCAACTTCCACCATTGGACATTTATAACCATTCATCAACCCACAAATAATAATCAATCCACATTCACAATATTCATCGTTGGAATAAATTCCTATTTCTCCTTAATTTTAGTTAATCAGAAACCAGCGTTCTAATTAACCCTAATTATCAAATAATCTCAGACCAGCGCTAAAGATTCAATTTAATAACAATTTTAAATAATAGAAAAATCGATGCACTAAATAATACAAGTACCAACGGTTGCATTCAATCTATTTAAACATTTTTCTTAAAATTCAATAACATCTATCGTAGAAAATTATCAAATCCTAGTATTTCACAAGTTAAATGATTCAAACAATTACGGATTTGAAATTTAATTTAGCTATAGATTGCAATATATAAAAAACTAATAGATCTCTTAACAATCAAACATGACAATCATAAAATTATGCATAGAAAAATATTCAATACTGAAAATATAAATTAAACAATGAAAATAGGTGGATCTCACAGTTATAATGTGTTCCAAGGCTTCGGTATCCTTCAATCAAGCACCAAGAGTTAATTACACATGATAGATCTAAGAAAAATAGAGAGAATAGGTTGGAGGCGTTCTGGTGTGTTTTTGGGTGTTTTTAGGTTTGAAAAGTCGTGCAAGATATGTTGCCAAAAGAGTTTGAGTCAATTTATGAAACTTGAGATTCGGCTTCAGGAAACAATCATGCGATCGCAAGGTATTAAGTCATGCTGCCGCAAGGAACAAATAAATGCAACCTTCAGACTCTAGGTGATGGTGTGTGCGATCGCGCGGAATTAAAGCCATACGATCGCAAGGCTTTACAAAGCTTTCTCCGGACAGATTTCAGTATTTTGGTCGCAACGTTCTCTCCCGATATCCGATTGAGGCGATTCAAGATGCATTGGAAAAATAACTCAAAGGGTTACAACTTTTATTCAGATGATATCTTCGAATTCGATCGTTTGATATATCAAAACTGGTCTCAATATGACGCTGAAAACATGTGCAAAACTTTTCAGCTTGAAAGTTGATATGTGATAATGTCTTGGCTATATTTCATCCCTTTGACTTCTTTTTTCATCCAATTGGCCTCTATCACTCTCAAATCTTCGTCGTGAGGTTCGATACAACTTTTAAATATTTGCACTTTGGTTCCCGAACTTTTGCTTTCTTTCTTTTTGATCATTTTCCCCTCATTTTTTCCAAATTACGTCATATCCATCGAATTGCCACCTAAACTAAAATATGAGAATACTAAGTACGTTTAGGCATAAAATAGTCATATGAGCGCATTAAATAAAGATGTAAAATGTGTATTTTATATTCCTATCACTCGTCTAATATCGTAAAATTTGAAACTTGACATCACGCATAATCATGCTTTATGCCTTTTAAAACATTGTTAATAGGTTAATGCTACCTAGTCTTTTCTTTTTACGTCAAAAAGCACTATGTTCATGGACCAACATGGTCTCAATAATTGACACATTTTAATTTGTTATATAAATAATTGTTGAAAAATGATTAATTAGAATCTTATGACCTCTAATTAGGTAACCGGCCTATTATTCTATAATTTTAATTGACGGGCAATTTTCTAAATATTAAATGAGAAATGTTCAATTGTTCATATATTAAAGTAATGGAAACGCAAGAATTAAAAAAATTGAGATCAATGTAAAAGTGACAAGTGGACGGGGTAAATTTGACATAAAAAGCAAAGTCCTGATAATTTCTAGAAGAACATGGCTATTATGGACTTAAATATGGAATCCAAGGGCTTGCTTGATTTGGCAAGAATTTCATGTGACTTGAAAATTCAATTCCATCTTTCACCATTTGCAATGTTTGATTTGCATAATTTTCTTGGCAATTTATTTTTCCTTTTATGCTTCACACGGTTCTAATTCCTTGCTTTTGTGGAAAATCAATTTCCAGGTAACATTTTTTTTTTTTTTTGGGTAATGGAAACAAATTTGATCCCCAATTGTAAATTTTTTTCCTTTAATGGACAATTCTCATAGAAAACAAAGCCAAACGAATATCAAAATGTCCAAAATTGAAATATTTTCTAGGTGAAAAATTGTACTAATCAAACACAATTAATTGACAATTTTCAGTAAAATGAATTCTAGGCAATTTTATTCCCTGAAATTCATTTTCTTTCCACCCAAATTCCATTCTTACAATCAAACAGATTAAAGATTTACTAAAATGGTTGTGCAGAACTTATGTTTGAGAAAATTAAAAGTAATTTTGAAATATGAAAATCCAACACTTTCCTTGCTATTTACACAAAACCTAAATTGTTCAGTGTATCCAAATTAAAGGCTCTCAATTATTTAATATATTATCAATTAAATACTAATTGAGATATTGAGTACGCAATATACTTTAAGAGCATTAGAATGTTTCGATTTTCAAGACTCCAAATCAATATAAAAACTAACTCGAACATTGATTTAAAAATTAATTGATCAAGGATTAAGGGAGCGAATTAGGAATTGGTGATAAAAAAATAAAATTAAATAGATAAAAAGAAAATAAGACTAGGAGTAAATCGTTTGAATTGGGGCGAATCGGTTAATTTTTTAGTTATTTTAACTAGTTTAAAATTTTCTATTTATATATAATTGAATTATATTTCGAATTGATTCCAACTTTACAGTTGAACAAGTCGACATGATCTTATTCTTATAAAAGAGGTTGTTGTAAAAGATTTTTTCACGATAATTTTAAATCATCTTGAAATCATATGTTATGGAAATTTTCTAAGACGTGTTTATCTCTGACACATAAATTCATTAATATACAATGATGTTGTAACTATTATGAAAGACTTTCGATGACAATTATCAAATTTTCTATGACAATTGTTATGAAGATTCAATATTGAAAATTTTGCTCCTCAAAAAAAAAAAAAAAAAAAAAAAAAAATGTAAAACAAGAACTATTAAATTTAAATAGATAAAAAATGATTCATTGAATAGGGTCCATGCACAATAAATAAAAAATAATTTTTTATATTATTCAGAGTTATAAAATTGTTGACATGCAAAGCTATTTTTTAATTTTATGAGATACTTTCTTTCAATTTACATTTATTATTGTGAGCCGACAATGGTATAGCCGACAGACTCAATTTAAGCTGTGGACCACTTTTATTTTTTATTTGTAGTCATTTTTGTCTGATTATCCCTCAGACTTTGGAAACTCATTCCCCAAACATCACAATTAAAATTGGAATATGTAAACATCCCATTCAATGTTTTAATCATTTAATTATGCCTTTTCCTACTTTAGTAATTTTAATAAAAGTTAACCCTAAATATTATTAATATTTGACATAATTCAAAAATGTGGTCTATATGTCTAATCGAGCATCAATTACACATCGCCTTCGACAACATATGTGGCTAGTGTCACAAGACTATTTGTTCATGTAGCAAATAAATTGATATAAAACATAGCGACAATGTGTGTGACATAGAAAATTTGACTAGTTGAACTATTGTAGATTCACCATCCAAACGATGAGTTATCACATTAGGGCAAAGACGACATATTTTAAAAGTAAAAAATAATTAATTTTCGATGTCTCGGGTTCTTATTGATCCTAGTGAAATGAAGGTTCATGATAAAGTTTATAAAGTTTTTATGGTACTCTCTACCTTTGCGTAGTCTTTATCTAAGGTGTATAGTTCTGCAATTAAGCCTTACTAATTTCATGTGGCAACTATATGAGACCATAAATAACTATACAAGTGAGAACTTAGTTTGTATTGACGAATTTTCTTAGTTGGATTGTGTGACGCTACACGACAATTACTACATAAATTATCATGTAAATTATATGTACCATCGATAAAACAATCCACTAACAAAGGGGATGACTCCTTCTATGAAAGCACATCTTTAAACTTATGAATAGTGATTAGTAGTGTCACTACAAGACATTTAGCTCATGTCTGGTTGAGATTTTTTGGTAGATTTTAATTGCAAATTGGACCGTTGCAATCTCAGACAGCATACATTGTTGACTTTTTCTCTCACAAATGGACCCACATGCTGTTATTTAACAGTATTAAAACCAATTAAAATCTGGCTAAAATCTGGGGTAGACAAACCCTTAAATACAAAATGAAGAAGAGTCCATATTGCTCCCAATTACATACTTTTCATTACTCGATCATAAACTAACATGAATGCCTAGTGTCATATTGGTGCAAAGTGCAAACTAACGCAATAATGGAACTCAAAATGTGCACAAAAAGAGACGGAAAAAAGAAACTTATTGTTTTGTTATGGTAGAATATTTATTTTTTTCCTAAGTTTTCTTATTGGGATTGATTCTAGATGATTTTCCCTGATATTTAGAAATCACAACATGCTGATTTTCAGGACATAAATAGGTGATCTCCTTATCAACATATTCTTCTTCGATTGCAAAAGTGTAAGTTTGATTTCCGTGCTTCTTCAAAAGCATACAATAGATGCTATTCGTCTATTAGGAGGTGTCTTGCAGTGACCATAGACGATAAGAGTGGCAAAGGCGAAGCTAGATGGATCATAACCTTTGATACGATGGTAAACATGTGAATTAATCATGTATCTTTTTGTTGAAAGTCGACGTGACCTTCGTTGACACGTCGATGTCCACGTGAAGCCATAGTAGGATTTAGGCCGTAAAAAAATATGACTTACAACATTTTTATTAAATTAACTTTGAACAATTAAAAGATAGTGAAAGTATTATTTTTTTTTAAAAAATTACATTATTATGCCATTGGCATAGCCGCATAGAAAAAGGAAGAGAAAAACCAATCAAATTATAAAGAAAAAAAAGAGAGAAAATTATTTAAAAAATGAAAACGAAGCTCTGATGTAGACACCTATTAAACAAAATCAACGGGTCAGATTCATTCCACCCCCTCTAAATTCAGTTAATCTTCATTTCCTGCTCCTCCGCTCCTCCATCATCACCACCCCAACCCACCCACATTTACACACACAAACACGCAAACTTACAAACACTTGCCAAAGGAATGATGTTGGGCAAGCGTGGACGGCCTCCGTTTAGTAGGACAACAAGCATGTCGGAACTAAATGTTTCCTCCGGGGAAATCCCACCGCCTTTGGTGCCTCAAAATCCTATGATTGGCGGCGGTGGATTTGGAGCTGTAGTTGTGGGTCCGTGTGGATATAATGAAGGGTCAATATCTATGATGCCTACGGCATTCTACATGAGTGGTGGTTCAGGTCATTCCGCCGCCGTGGAGACGGCGGATTTCTTGAGGACCTGCGGCCTCTGCAACCGCCATCTGCCGCCAGGTCGTGACATCTACATGTATAGGTATCGCCGTATCGGAACTCTCTGGAAAAAATGTATACATAAAAATTATCGAACTTATTCCATTCTTTTGCAATTTTTCTGTTTGGCTGTGTGACTACAGGGGTGATACAGCATTTTGTACTCAAGAATGCAGAGAGCAACAAATAAAACAAGACGAAAAGAAAGAGCGGCGCGTCGTGGCTGTTTCAAGGAAGGCTGAAAGTCATCACAACCACACTAAGGTGGCGGCAGCCACTGCCTCGGAAACCTCCGGCAAGAGCGAGACAATGGCAGCAGCTTAAGGATGGAAATTAATCAATTATGCTCACAACCATCAATAGACGGTCAAATATTCACTACATAATAGTGTGTATTAGATTCCTTAATGATATGGTGACAAGTTTAGTAGGAAAGAAAGGGTGGTACTCGACAATATTACGAAATATTGTCTTACTCGTTCTATGGCCTAGTTCAGTGGTGTTCTATTTGGCATAGTTAAGAGTATCTCTGATTGTGGTGTAAAATTTGGCGTAAATTAATATCTTCAAAGTCACTTTTGCATTCTCATATATATATATTTATTATTATTATTACTTTTTTTTTTTTTACATTTTCTGTCGGCAAGTGTAATATGCATTTTCTTTGCATATCTCCATTGGAGATTCTTTAACATAGAAGATCTAAATCACTTTTGTATTCTCGTTCTTTAACCTTGGAGATACTTTAACATGCAGTATGAAGAATATATGGAAGTGTGTTGGAATTTCTATTACAGTTTAGTAAGGTCGAGGGTTTTTGCGACTACAAAAATCTTAGCAAGCACGTATACTCTCGACGATTATTATCCTTAGGGCTTAGACATTCAGTTTTGGATGTTATTTTAAGATAGAAGGTAAAATCATTAGATATTCAATTTGAATGATGAAGAGTTTAAGCTTTGCCGGTGGGTTACTCCGTTTTGGGCCGGATCTGGTGGCTTGTGGCGGGAGTCGTTTGGTGGTGTATTTGTTGGGTGTCTGTTGCTGTCGGGAGGTGTTTTGGTTGGGTGGTATTTCTTTGGTGTTGACGGCGGCGGGTTGGTTGGGTGGTGTTTGTTGTTTTGGTGTTGTTGGGTTTTGGTTGGTTGATGGTCGGTGTTGGTGTTGTGTTGGCTTGTGGATTTTGGGTCCATTGTTGGTTTTTGAAGTTTTAGACATTGCCCGTCAATGGTTGCGGGGGAGCTCAAGTGCTGGATGCGTTAGTTGGCTTATAGTCAGGGTTTCCGAGCTGTTAAGTCACAGCTGTAACTTCGCTGCGGGCCACTTCCACAGCTCGGGTGTTGGTGTTTGTTGTTTTGGTGACGTTTGCTTTGGTGGTGTTTCCGTTGTTGTTTTGTTTGTATTTGCTTTTGGTGTTGTTTAGTTTGTCTTTGTTGTTGTTTTGTCTTAGCTCTAGTAGCACTTAAACTCTCTTTGGAGAGCATTGTGTTTGAGGTTTATCCTCCTTGTATCAGTTTTATGCTTATTTAATGGATGTGCACTTCAAAAAAAAAAAAAAAGAGTTTAGTGAAATTATCTTCAAAAAGTAAAAACAACTATGAGTGGATTCATTGGCAGGAAAATATTTAATTTTCTATTTTGTTTATAGTTGCAAATTATTGCATTTTAGTTTTTGTCGAAAAATTGCAATACCCACAAAATTGTGTACACTTGTAAAGTAAGTTAAGTGGGACAAAGTAGGGGCATCAACGACTCGAGCCGAAACTTTTTGCTTGGACTCGATTCGAGTAAAAATAGTTCGAGCTTTTTTTGGTCTGAATTGAGCCGAACAAAAGTTCGGCCAAAAGTTTTCGAGTTGACCCGATGATTTGAATTGACGGGTTAGGAGGAGAATATGGTTGATTTGTGTTCGGAGAGGGGTTTGGATTCCGTCATTGAAGATAAGCTTGGGTGGTTGTTGTTGACCTCAAAAAATGAACTCAACATATGTCGGGCCCACTCTTACCACGTTAAGTACGGATTCAGCACGTTTTTACCAGAATAAGAATGGTAATCCAACTATAGTGAACGTGGAAGGCAACTTCCGACAAGAGACATAAATGTTAAGGTTCCGACGATATGATTAGAGGACAATCATACTATCAATGATCTCATTTCAATCAAAATAATAATAAAATATGTGGAATGATGGATATGATGAGTAGATGAGTTCTCTCCTTTTCAATAAGGGTTTTAAGTGTTTGTATGAATGTGTGTTTTTCTATCCTTTGCCTTCATCAATTCCCTTTTTTTTATATAGAGGGTGGCTATTTATACTGTTCTAACCGACATGATGATCGTCGATCAAGTCTACGTGGCAACATCTCCTAACCCGAAACTTCACATCACTGTCCATTCACTACATTTAATATTTGACTAAAGGTCAACCGTTCTAGTAGTAGGCTGACATTGATTAAAGACTACAGACACTTTACTGCAGACATCACATCATCAATCTAAAACGATCTCCGAATATGTTGTGAGGCAGCATCAACTTTATGAGTTTCGGACGGGCTTGAAAGAACCTTGGATTGGGTTGTGCCTCGTCTTTAAGGAGGCGCTTCAGGCCGAGGCTTGTTTAATGTGACAGCTTCTGATGATGGGTTAAGGATCTTGACCTATCTCCTATTGGCACTTCTGACCTGTTGGCCCTCATCTTTGACTTCTCATTGACCGTTTTGCCTACGTGGTGTGCCGCATGGCTTGGCCTCTTTAAACCTCAAAATTGAGGGGTAACAATAGTCTCCCAAGTCTAGGCATGATTATTTATGTAATGCATGGACTTGAAAGTAAAATTTTGAAATATAGCTTCAGATAATACGGACAGTCATTTGAAGTTCCGAAGAATGGGATGCTCTCTCAGCAATTCGGAAAATAGATACTCTCTTAGAGTTTCGTGCTCTCTTAGACCTTCAGGATATAGATACTCTCTTAGATCTTTATACTCTCTTAGAGCTTCGGAAAATAGACACCCTCTTAGAGCTTTGTACTCTCTTAAAGCTTCGAAAAATAGACGCTCTCTTAGAGCTTCGAAAAATAGACGCCCTCTTAGAGCTTTGTGCTCTCTACCTTAAAGCTTCGAAAAATAGACGCTCTCTTAGAGCTTCGTTGACGATATCCCTTTCTTTAAATGTTCTTAAATGATTGAGGCTCCCTCCCTTGTTCAAAGTGCATTCATAGATTCGGATTTCAATGATGCCTGAAACTATGATTAACCTCAGATTGATGGTTACGAGGATTTGTTACTTTCCTAATAAATCTGAGATTCACGAGGTGTTTTAATCATGGAGCTTCAATGATTTGATTGTCGTGATATCTTCCCAAGAAAACAGCTGGGGTCATTTCAACTTCCCACACACGCAAAAGTCGTTGTATTAAATGCGCAATGATGATTGTCTTCCCACGTTCTTCAACAAGATTCCAGATGCGTGAGGGTGCGTGCGAGCCACGTTCAAATCTTGACCTTTGAAGACCAAGCGTTAGATGTAGTGGGTGGTTTGGATTGCAAATCTGTTGATCAATGGTTGGATGGCCCAGATCAAAATCCAACAGTCAGGGTTGGTTGAGTTTACTTATAAAAGGCAAGAAGCCTTGAAGAGAATCTCTTTTCGTTTTTTGTATGAATCTTTGCACCTTTTTCTCTTGAGTTTTCCCACTTCTCAAGCTTTTCTCTTTTCGAAATTTCTGAGTGTTCTTTCCTTTCCTTCATTCGTGCTCCTGTGAATCCTTCTTTGACCAGTAAGTAACCGATTTTTCGAATCTTTTGGTTTTTTTTTGTTTTTTTTGCATTTATGGCTTCTTCTGGGGATGATATAGATGTGGCCAAGTTGGCAAAGGAAATAGGGGTTCAGCTCACTAGTACAACTGACCTTAGGAGATCAATTGAGGCTGGCCGAGGTGCCCTATATCTGGGGATATTGTCCAGGGTGATGACGTGTGGGATGGGGGCAGCAAAAATCTATTCGAGTGTTGATCCATCCTAATTGGCCACTCTTAAAGATAAATATATGATCCCCTACAACATCGAACTCCTTTCTCCTTCCCATGATGAGCGAGCCTGCTTCTCTAGATTGGGGTGCGTCGCCATCAGTGAGTAATACTTAAAAGCTAGCCTTCACTTTCCTCTTCACCCTTTTTACGAGCCGTTCTTCGATAATATGGGTTGGTACCCTACTTAATTAGCCCCTAATGGTTGGGGCTCAACTAGAGGGTTTATACATTCTATGGAAGGAAATTTCTTTGGTCGAGGACATGCACCTCCACGTCTTCCAAACAATTTATCAACCTAGGTCCTTATGAAAGGGGGATTCAAAGGGGTAGTACTCGTTATGCCCATGGGGGGACATTCCCCTTTCTTTTTTGGTCTCTCCACTTCCATTAACGTGTGGAAGGAGATCTGGTTCTGGGTTCGGGGAAAGTGGCAGGAGTGTGAGGGTAATATTGTCCACTATATCAAAGTTTCGACCTCGTACTCCGAACTTAGTGAGTCATTTTGATATTTTTTTCGTCGTTACCTTTCATTTTGAGCTTGCTAGAACTCACGATCATTTTTCTTGCAGGATCGATTGAGAATCTTGAGTTTGATAAGAGTGATTAGGATATTTTGTCTGAGATCTATCGTCGGTCCTTTTCAGAGCATGACTTCAACCGTTTGGTAGTGCCTCAGTGTCATTACTAGAATCTGAACTCAATGGCTCGACGTGGTATGACTTGAGTCTTTTCTTTCTTCATTATCAGTTCACACTGATCTTTGTTATCGACTGACGTCTAACCATACGCTCCTTTGGGTTGCAGGAGACTTCGAGAAGAGGAAAATTCCCACCCCTGACATGGCCACTATTCTGGCTGCAACTTCTACTGCTGGTCGGAAGGGCCTAAAATCTTCATCTACTGGAAGAAAGTGGATGAATGACACAAAAGAGAGGGTAAGTAAGGAGGCTGCCCCTCAAGAGGAAGGTGGTCCTCGACTTGTTGATAAGGGGAAGAAGGTGGTGGTGGAGGAGCCAAAGAAAAAATTCAGAGTGTCTACCACCTAGATGGGCAGCTCTAATGATATTCCTCCACTTTGCTCCGAGGTACCGTGGGGCATAAATTATTGGCTACGTCTTTTGCTATGACCTCTACAGGTCAAAAGCAAGCAGCCACATCTGAACCCCAAAACCAAGAACCTTCCAAAAGTCCAAGTCTTCCTGCGAGGCCACTTCAGATCGTTCTCAGGGTAAGCCTCATTTGGCAAAGAGAGCTAACGAGTTAGAGCCTGAGGCCCTTGCCCTATTACTTCCAGAGATTCAAACTACTACGATGACGTTCTACCAGTTTTGGACTTCTAAGTGGCAAAATTTTGTTGTGATAAGTGATGCCGTGGACGTTATCGCCACAATGGTAGCTCAAGCGTTGAGGTGTTTTGGTATGGCAATGGCGGTGGAGGCCATGTTCAAGACGATTCAGAGGAAGAATCAGGAGTTCATGGGCAAGGCTTCCCAGGCTGATGAAGCATTGAACAAGGCCAAAGCCGAGGCTGAGGCATCCAAGAAGAAGGAGGCTGAGGGATCAGTGAAGCTCGTTTCTGCGTTGGCAGAAATTGAGGCCTTGAAGAAAGAAGTTCGTTTATCTCAAAGTGAGGTAACCTCGTTGACGAAGCGGGTGGAGACGTCTGACGCTCACCTAAAGATAGCAACTGAGGCCCTTGAAAAGGCCAACAGAGAAAAAGGCGAGCTGGCCGAAAAGGTGGGGGAGTTGACCTCCAGAACTGCCAAATTAAGGGAGGAAGATAAGGTGGTTTGCAATGAGGCTGAGCGTGCCAGCAATGAGGTGGAGGATCGTTTCCTGGCCAACTTCCATTTAACTAAGAAATATCAGCAATTTGGCTTATACTGGAGACGATTCGCCTATACTGAGGTCATCGAGTGGATCGAAACGCATATTCAACACGATACCTATGAGCTTAAGGTTGATTTTCTTGAGGAAGGGCCAGAGGAATCTGAGCCTCAAACTCCGGTAGAGGAGCCCCAAGTTATTTAACTTGATGAAGATGTAGCTGGGAAGTGGTCTGGGATGCCATCGTTCCTTTCGTAGGTCCTCAACTCCCACCCCAGTAGATTGATGCTTTTTTCTTTTCAAGTGTAATGGCTTCGGCCCACTGCAAATGTAATTCTTCCTTTAATGAATTTTGATTTTTTTTCGACTTCTGCTATCTTTTCACCTTTTTTATGTTATTCCGAAATGCCAACTTCAACTTGATCGTGCGTAAGCTTAACAACTCTGACATAAATAAATCACCAACTTGACGACGTTCGAACACCTAGCCTTGTAAGATAAGTCCAGCTCTTAGCCTTATTGAAATGACTTCGAGGCTCTCAGTCTTTGTAAAAAATTAGATTCTAGGCTCTTAGCCTTTGTAAAATAAGTCAAGGCTTTTAGCCTCGTATAAAAAACTTTGAAGCTCTTAGCCCTTGTAAAAAATTAGATTCTAGGCTCTTTGCCTTTGTGAATAAGTCGAGGTTCTTAGACTCGTGTAAATGACTTTGAGGCTCTTAGCCCTTGTTAAAAAGTAGATTCTAGGGCTCTTAGCCTCTGTAAAATAAGACGAGGCTCTTACCCTCGTATAAACGACTTTGAGCCTTTTAGATTTCGTGGAAAATAAATCCCAATCTCTTAGCCTTCATGGGATAAATCGAGGCTCTTCGTTTTTTTAAAAAAGCTTAAATAAGTCGAGCCTTTTAGCCTTATTGAAACGAACTCGAGGCTCTTAACCTTTATGGAAAATAAATTCCAGGCTCTTAGCCTTCGTGGGATAAATCGAGGCTCTTAGCCTCGTTGAGATTATTGACTCGTAATTTTGGAGAAATAATAAGCACAACTTTTTTATTAAACTTGAAAACGATTTATACAAGATGTCTTACATAATTGGTAGTACCTACGCAAGTGTTCCATGTTCCAAGGATAAGGTTGTATCTTTCAATTCATATCTTTGATTCTGTATGTCCTTTGTCGAATCTCCTTACATACATGGTAAAGACCCTCCCAGTTCGGGCCAAGGGTCCCTGACCCATATTCCTTTGAAGGTGGGAACATCCTTCGAAGTACCAACTCATTCAACCGAAATGTCTTCTTCTTTACTTTTGAATTATAGTATTTGGTAATCTTTCGTTGATACATGGCCATCTTGACCTGGGAATCGTCTCTCCTTTCTTCAAAGAGGTCCACCCGAAGCATCTCACATCATCATTTGTCATTTCGTTGTAATGCATTCGCCTGGGTGATGGAAGACCACTTCGACTGAACTCATAACCTCTGCCTCGTATGTCATAGAGAAAGGGGTTTCTTCAGTTGCAGTTCGACTTGTGGTTTTGATCGCCTAAAGCACTTGGGGCAATTCCTCTACCCATGTCCCATTTGATGCATCAAGCTTTTCAGGGTGTACTTGATTGTCTTATTCACAGCTTCGACTTACACATTAGCCTGGGGATGATGTGGGGAGGAGAAATACTTCTTGATGCCTAGCTCTTCGCACATTTCCCCGACTTTCTTCTTATCAAATTGTTTACCATAATCTGTTACGATCGAATGAGAATTCCAAACCTACGGATGATGTTTTTCCAGAGAAACTTGGAAGTATTTTTCCTCGATTATTTTTGCGAGAGGTTCGGCCTCCACACACATTGTGAAGTAATCAATTGCAACAATCGTGAAGCTAGAACCTCATTTCCCTTTAGGAAGGGGTCCGATTAGATTGATCCCCAATTTTGCAAACGGCCAAGGGCTAGACATCACGTTTAACTCTTGTGAAGGTTGTCTCTGGATTATGGGAAAACGCTGACATTTATCACATTTTCTGACGAACTGCTGCGCATCCTTTTTCAAAGAAGGCTAGTAATATCCTTGTTCGAGTGTTTTTTGTGCTAAAGACCAGCCTTCGGCATGGTTGCCACAAACACCTTGGCGGATTTTCCTAAGCAAGTAGTCTGTTTGTTCTCCTCCAATGCACCTTAGTGGGGGCATTGAAAAGCCACGTTTGTACAGGACATCGTCCTGTAAGACGAAGTGGACTGCTCTTCTTCTGAGTTTCTGGGGCTCTTCTTTCCCTAGGGATAGCGTGGTTTGGTCCTTTAGGTAGGATATGATGGGCTTCATCTTGGGTGGGGTATCGTCCACCCCCACATAATTGTCCCACCGACCTCTGTGGAGGGTTTTGTGAGGTGTTCAATTGGGACCATGTTAAGTAGATCCAAATCTTTGCTACTTGCCAATTTTGCTAGTGTATCACATGAGTGTTGTAGAACCTTGGTATTTGTATCAGTTCGAACCTTTCAAATGAAGGGACAAAGCTCATCACTAGCTTTAGGTAAGTTGCCATAGATTTATCTCTGGCAGAGAAATTTTCATGTACCTAGCTAGCAACGAGCTGGGAGCCTGTTTACTTGCATTTCTTTCACCAATCGAAGGCCAGCTAGTAAGGCCTCATATTCGGCTTTGTTATTGGTTGCCTTAAAGTCGAATCTTACAGCATAATTGAGCTTATATCCCTCCGGACTGGTCAAGACAATTCCTGCTCCTGAGCCTGTCTCGCTAGACGACCCATCGATCGAGAGCCTCCAAATATAAGGTTTTGAAGGCTCCATTTCCACCTCGACGTTGGGGACCTGGGTAAACTCAGCCACGAAATCAGCTAAGGCTTGCCCTCTTATGGCCAACCTGTGTTTGTAGAGGATGTCGAATTCGCTGAGCTCCACAGCCCACTTAAGTAACCTCTTTGAGGCCTTTGGCTTGTGGAGCACTTGCTTGAGGGAATAATTGGTTAGTACATGTTGCGTGCTTGAAAATAGGGCCTCAGTTTCCTCGAAGCAATCACTAAGGAAAGGGCCAGTTTTTCCATATCAGGATATCGAGTTTTAGCAACTAGAAGTGTTTTGCTCACATAGTACACTGGCAGCTGATGGTTGTTTTCTTCCCTTATCAGAACTGAGCTTACTGATTCAGAGGTTACTGCCAGACATAGGTGCAATACCTCGTGGTCTGTTGGTTTTGAAAGGAGAGGTGCCTGCCCCAGATGCTTTTTTAGTTCCTGCAGGGCCACCTCACATTCTTCTGTTCATTGAAACTTGTTCCCCCCTTTAAGAACTTTAAAGAAGAGGAGGCATTTGTCTGTATCCTTAGATATGAAGCGATTTAGGGCTGTTGCTCTCCCTGTGAGGC
Organism: Fraxinus americana; assembly: GCA_035079005.1. Classification (NCBI taxonomy): domain Eukaryota; kingdom Viridiplantae; phylum Streptophyta; class Magnoliopsida; order Lamiales; family Oleaceae; genus Fraxinus; species Fraxinus americana. Next base: position 2,561,199 of record CM068715.1, read on the forward strand.
TATGAACTTCCTTCGGTTTCTGGGGTGACCTCATCTCAATCAAAGCTCTGACCTTTTTAGGATTTGCTTCGATGCCTCGTTGATTAACTATGTAACCAAGAAACTTGCCAAATGATACCCCAAAAGCGCACTTTAAAGGATTGAGCTTCATTTGATATTTTCGTAGGATCTGGAAAGCCTCATTCAAGTGGGTAATGTGGTCTATTGATTTCTGGCTTTTCACCAGCATGTCGTCCACATATACTTCCATAGATTTGTCGATGAGGTCGGTGAACATCTTGTTAACCAGCCTTTGGTATGTTGCCCCAACATTCTTTAATCCGAAGGGTATAGCCTTATAGCAATAGAACCTTTTGTCCATGATGAAGGAAGTATGCTCCTCATCTGGTGATAACATGGGGATTTGGTTGTACCCAGAGTAGGCGTCCATAAAGTTGAGGAGCTCATGTCCAGCAGTTGAATCTACAAGTTGGTCTATCCTTAGGAGGGGGAAGCTGTCTTTTGTATATGCTTGATTTAGATTTGAGAAATCAATACATACCCTCCGCTATCTCCCGTAAATTCGAACATAGGGGAGTTTACTGGGGACAGCTCATGATCGCCCTTCATCTTATCAAAGGTGGTACCAAATATGATATTGACTGAGCTTCCATTGTCCACCAACATCCTTTTCAGGCCGTTGCGAGCGACAACAGCTCTAACCACTAGGGCATCTCAATGGGGATAGTGCACCCCTAGTGCATCTTCCTACGTAAAAGTCATTGGAGGCGAAGTTCCTCCACTCGTAGTTTGATTCACTATATAGCTTGTCATAGATGGGTCGATTGCTTTCCTAACATAATTCTTTTGAGTGTTTCTGGACTCTCCGCCTCCTTGAGGACCACCAATGATTGTGTCGATTTATCGAATGTGTTCATATACATTGCTTGGTAGGGGACCTCGTCGCTGCTTCTGACCCTCTCTAGTTCATTCGGTGTCGTCATCCCTTATTCGTGGTAGGTCATTTTTGTTAGATTGACATTGCTTATTGTTTTCTGGAGGACGTTTCAGCTTGTAAGGGGCATTCCTTGATGGCCTCCTCCTCCTAGACTGATTTTGATTTTGGGAGTATCTCGCAACGTCCCAGCAGTTTTCGGTACGGTGACCATAAGATTGGTGGTAGGAGCAGTAGTTGGTGGTTTCATCCCTATTTCTAGGTTCAGCACCTCGTCCCCTACTTTGACCTTTTAGTGGAGATTTTTGATAAGGCCAATGCTGTTGCGTTTCAGCACCAGGATTCACCTCTTCATAGGCTAAGGTTGGTACCGCATTGAGCATCGCTGCAGCAAGCTCCTGTCCATGGTTCAACGGGGCCTGATGATCCATTAAATGGGAAGTTGAGCCCCTTTCTCTTTGCATCTGAGGAAGGGGAAGGCCTCGGTTAGCCTTATTTCTATGAGCTTCAACTCTTCATTCAGGATTTCTCGCCTTATCATTTCTAATAGGGCGTTATAGGCAGTTGGGTCTTTGTTTTGTACATCTCTCCAAAGGAGGGAGTTCATATCCAATCCTCCTCTTAAGGTAGTAAGCAACTTGATTATTTTAGTAAGCAAATTTTTATCTCTTTCTTCAAGGGTTTTAAGTTCTTGCTGTAAGGATACTCATTTTTCGAGGACAAGCACTTTCTTCCATCGATTTTTTAGAAATGTAACCTGGCCTTTCTTCCCACATGTATTCATGGTTAAATGTAGGTATTTCCCACAGACGGAGCCAATCTGTTGACCCTAAAAAATGAACTCAACAGATGTCAGGCCCACTCGTGCCACGTTAAGTACGGATCCAACACGTTTTTACCGGAATAAGAATGGTAATCCAACTATAGTGAACGTGTGAGGTACTTTCCGGCAAGAGACATAAATGTTAAGATTCCGGCGATATGATTAGAGGACAATCACACTATCAATGATCTCCTTTCAATCAAAATGATAATAACATATGTAGAAGGATAGATATGATGAGTAGATGAGTTCTCTCATTTTCAATAAGCGTTTAAGTGTTTATATGAATGTGTGTTTTTCTATCCTTTGCCTTCATTATCTCCTTTTTTTTATACATAGAGTGGCTATTTATATTGTTCTATCCGACGTGATAAAAGTCGATCAAGTCTACATAGCGACATCTCCTAAACTGAAGCTTCACATCACTGTCCATTCATTACATTTAATGTTTGACTAAAGGTCAGCCGTTCTAGTATTAAGCTGACATTGATTAAAGACTACAGACACTTTACTGCAGACTTCACATCAATCAATCCAAAAAGATCTCCGAATCTGTTGTGAGGCAGCATCGACTTTATGAGTTTCGGACGAGCCTGAAAGAACCTCAGATTGTGTTGTGCCTCGTCTTTGAAGAGGTGCTTCAGGGCGAGGCTTGTTTAATGTGATAGCTTCTGATACTGGGTTAAGGACCTCGACTTATCTCCTTATTGGCACTTCTGACCTGTTGGCCTTCCTCTTTGACTTCTCGTTGACCGTTCTGCCTACATTGCGTGCCATGTGGTTTCGCCTCTTTAAACCTCGAAATCGAGGTGTAACAATTGTTACTTGTAGAGAATTGGATGATGTTTGTGGTGGTTCCGATGGTTGTGTCCGTCATGACGGTGGAGTACAGTGGGGAATGGTATAGCATATGAATTATGGGGAGTAGAGTGTGTTTTGTAAGAGAGAAAATGCAACTGAACTGATTTGTAATTTTATGAAAATTTTGGGAAAGTGACTGTAATTAGTTCCTTGAATTTTTTTTTCTTTTTGTTTTATTTAAATTGAATGACCTATTTGTTACTTTGTAGTTTTTTATGGAGCATATGAACATGGTGTATTTCACTAAGTGGGTGTTTGGTGGAGATTAAAATTAAATTTTTAGTAGATTGTTATAGAAATTTTTGAAATGTGTGGTTGAAAAACTGTGAGACCTATGAAAGATATGGTTAATAATGATTGTTTGACTTTGACTTAAATTAAAATCTGATTTTAATTCTAAACAAACATGGTAAATATTTCAAATAAGGACGTTTTGTGGTGTTTTGAAAAGGTAGGAGGTTTTCAACAATTTGGCCTATAGGTAGGAGGTATTGTGCTGTTTAACCAATTTATATATAGACTAAAAAAAAAACTGTTGATTCACTTTATTTTATTTATTTGTTCTGTACACAAAATAAGCTACACTAGAATACACTATACGACCTGCCCCCACCCCCACCCCCACCCACACCCAAGTACTATTTTTCTTATTATTTTTTATTTAATTAAATTATGATGCATTTTATAACACAATGAGTATTATATTATGTTATACATATTCCTCAGTCACCAACACTTGTCACATAGTATATTACATGCATTTCACTGCTTGTTTCTATGATCATCGGTGACTCGGTAACATACTGTAGTATAAATGTAAATTTTTAATCTTACGCCACCATCAATATCACTGCCACCACCATTACCATTACCATCAAGATCACCGTAATCTCCATCACGTACAAAAACTTGGCCCATCCCAACGACTAACGCATGCTAAGAATCAAGCCTCCACACCACCACCATTGCCTGCCCACCACCACAAACCACAACCTCCAAAACATTAAATCACCCCAACACCGTTAAAAAAAGGCAATATTTATTAAATTATACAATAGTAGTAATGTAATGGAAATCTTAAAACTAAATATAGATTATTGTGTCGAGTAAATTACATTCACGATAACTATACTTTCGTCAAGTGTCATTAGATAATCGTACTTCAACTTTGTTCAATTGAATAAATATAACTTAATTTGATTTTAATTGGGTTACTATACTTATATTCAATTAATGTAACTTCGTCCAATTCCTCAATCAGAATTGATGAGGTGGCAATCAATCAATGATGATCATCCTAGTTATCTTAGCTACTAATAAGTAATAATTCCGACTTTGATAAAATAAATGATGACGACTATTATTTTTATTGTCAAGTCATCATTTCCCTCGGTCCAAGGAACGGAATGGGATATAGTTATCAAATTGAAATTATATTAAATTGTAACCAAGATAATTATATTATCATCACAAAATTTATATACTAAACCACAGTATATCCACACTATAATTAACATGTTTTTAATAAACACACTACTACAAATTCACAGTTATATACCTAATTCAATTAAAAAAAAAAAGAAGGAGAAAATTGCATAAACATTCCAGGGAGGAGGTTTATGACATTAACAAAGACACTCCTCCCATTTTCAAAAAAATTCATAAAACTCCCTCAATTATTATTATTATTATTATTATTATTATTATTATTATTATTATTATTATTATTTTTCGTAATAAAATCACCCCTATTAACTAATAGTAAACCATCTATACTATTTTAAAATTTTTATACTATAATATTTAAACTATATGTTTTCATTTTCTTATTTTGTAAATATATTTTTTCACACTTTTCACTTGGAACAATTCATTTTAGTTAAAAAAAAAAAAATTATAAATACTGTTGTAAAATTTATAATATTATTAAATATGATTTTTTTTTTTTACCAAATAGAAAACTCCATTTTCTTTCTTACAAGAACCTAAAATGGTGATTTCATATGCATCTCTGGTAAGTTTATTGAACCCTAATTCTGCTCTTCACTTCTCATCAAACTTCCACAAAACCAGAGCGTTATCTTCTTTTCTCTTTATATCTTCTATATATTAAAAGTGGCTATGTAACGGAATTTCTTGTTTTTAACGGATAAACTAACGGAATTTGTTGTTTTAACGGACTATGTAACAGAATTTCTTGTTTTAAATAGGCAGGTGCACCTTCATTCAGTATTTTTATCATAACTTTGTATTCCGATATCCGATTGAGACGATTCAAAATGCGTTGGAAAGCTAACTCATCTGGCTACAACTTTGATTCAAACATCATTCTCAAATTCGATCACTTTCTATGCTAAAAATAGGTCTCAATATGAGACTAAAACATCGGAGCATAACTTTTCGGTTGAAAATTGATTTGTGATCATCTTTTGACTAAATTTGATTCCATTGACGTCTTCCTTTATCCAATTGACTCCGAGTACTCTCAAATCTTCATCGTGAGGTTCGGCACAACTTTTAAGTATTTACATTTTAGTCCCCGAACTTTGGATCCCTTACAATTTAGCTATTTCTCCAAATTTGTCAACTTTTGCTTATTTTCTTCGATCTCACCAACTTACATCACAATATCAAAATCACACATCTAATTATTTATCAATTACATAAACATTACATCATTAATTATTTAATTAACCAAAAAAATTATATCTTTATTAATAACAAATTAATTCTTAAACAAAACTATTAAATATAAACTAGGCAAACGTGCATTGCACGTTGCTTGCACCTAGTATATTAAAAAGTGTGGTTAATTAAGTTAATGAGTGTGGTGTCTAAAAAATTATTTATTGTTAAAATATATATTTAAAAGTGTGGTTAATTAAGTAATTTTACCTAGGCATTTAAGTAAATAATAGTATTAATTAAAATTATGGTGCAATAAATAAATTTGTAGTGGTAATATATGACTATCCAATTAAATAAAATTGAAGTCCAATGACCTAATTGACATTAAATTAAAGTACAATTAGCATGAATGAAATTTACCATTTTAAGTTTTTCTCTGTTTGACCGGCATTATTTTCCATGAAAAATGGAAAATGATTTCCATTTTTATTTCCACCCATTTGACTTGTTTGATGGACATTTTTTCTAGGGAAATTTTTCCTTTCTAGCAACCTCAAGCACCTGCTTTCACCAATTTTGAATGGTGGGAAATCTAATTCCACCTTTTTTTTTTTGCAACGAAAACAAATTTCATAACCAATTGTAAATTTTTTTTCACTTTAATGGATAATTTCCATATAAAACAAAGTCAAACGAACACTAAAGTCCCATTTAAAATGAAAAATATGACAGTTATCCATCACATCAACATTTAAATTTAAATTTTCTATCTCTTGTGTGGACCCCAATAACGACTATATTTTTCATTCTCATTCTATAATAATTTGGCTCAAGCAGGGCATAAACTTTGATTTAAAAAAAAAGATTTTTTAGGAAAAAAATTTCTCGTTTTTTTTAAACTTTTGGGCAATGGAAACAAATTTTATAATCAATTGTGGAAAAAAATTATCACTTTAATGGACAAGTTTCATGTAAAACAAAACCAAACGAACACAAAAAGATCAAAAATTTAAAAAATTTTCGGGTGAAAAATTATACCAAACAAACATACTTAGGCCCTGTTTGATAGGGCATTATTTTCCATAAAAAATGGAAAACAAATTCCAACTTCCACTTTTTTCTTGTTTGATATACTTTATTTTTCATGAAAAATTTTTCCACATTTGGCTCACATGCTCACCAATTCCTTGGTTTTGTGGAAAATCAGTTCCCACCATTTTGGTGGGAATTGATTTTCCATCTTTTATTTTTAAGCCATTGGAAAATTTTTTAGATACAATATTAAAAAAATTATCATTTTTATTGACAATTTTCATAAGCCAAAAGAATGATATTCAGTATGGTAATTTTTTTTAAAAAAAAATTTCTTAAATTTTTTTTTTGGCAAGTGAAATGAAATTATCACTTTAATGGACAATTTTCATGAAAAAGAAAACCAAACGAATACCAAACTTTTAACATTTTTCAGGTGAAAAATTATACCAATCAAACACAATTAATTACAATTCACAATAAAACAATTTTTAGATGATTCAATTCCCTATAATTCATTTTCTTTCCACCCATTTTTTACCTTTGCAATCAAATGGGCCTTTAATTAACAATTTCCGGGAAAATAAGTTCTAGACAATTACTTTATCTGAAATTCATTTTCTTTCTACCCATTTTCACAATTGTAATCAAACGGCCCCTTAAAATTTTTGGTTTAGAAGGGTCTACCAGGTGGACCTAGTAAATTGTAACATACTCGGTAAAACTTTCACACATATTAATTAATTTTGCTTGAAGAGTTAATTTAGGGAATATTTTGTGACTATATATAATGTGAATATGAGGACCCATATTTATTATATTCTCCCAATAGAAGTTTACGGCTATAAACTGTTATGGATATATATTTTATCTTTTCATTACATATTTTGTAATTAAGAATCTAACATTTTAGTTAACTTTATTATACATAAGTGACTTTGTATTGTAAAATTACAAAAAAACGTGACTTTTAACATATTATTATCTTATTAAAATGAAAAATATGATCGTTGTCCATCACATCAACATTTAAATTCAAATTTTCTATCTCTTACGTGGACCCCAATAACACCTATATTTTTCATTCTCATTCTACAATAATTTGGTTCAAACAGAACCATAATAGTATCTATCAATTGTATTATGTTACAAGTTGAATCTACGTGACGTAGAATGACCAAACAAGGACATTGGAGGGGGCAAGTGGATTGTCAAAACAACATCATTACGAGGCGGAAATAGAATGAGCCTTGAAATAATTGCTTCATATAGGCAAAGGTCGAGTACCAAACTTCTTCGAGCTATGGATGACAAAAAAACTCGACAAACCCGCTACCCTCGGGGCCCCGCCCCGCATGGGGCAGGGAAAACCCACTTCAACGGGGCGAGGAATTTGCCCTGGGGCGGGGACGGGTAATAGGGTCCCCGCCCCGTCCCGTTAAAAAAAAAATTTTTTTTTTAGAATTCAATACTTTAAATTAAAAAAATTTGCATTTGTTCTAATAGAAAATAGCAACTAAAATTATTTGTTTAAATATAATGAATATGAACAATAAAAATAAATTATCAAAAATAAAAAAAAATTTAAACGGGGAAAGGCCCCACCCCGCCTTAAACAGGTAACGGGGCGTCGACGGGGCAAAGAATTTCTTAGCGGGGCGCCCTTCCCGTCCCGCTCTGTTGCCATCCCTACCTCTAGCTCCATCGACTTGAGGCCGAACCTTTGTGTTTGACACCTTAGATCAAACTCAAACACTTGTCAATTGGGCTTCGAATGAGCCCAAAGAAATAGAAGTCAGATAGGGCAAATTGATATCATCTCTCCTCAAAGGAAAGTGTAAAAGTATCTCGTTAACCATATGATAGCACGAGGAGAATGTCATGTACTAGAAAAAGATAAGAAAAACATGTGAGAGAGTGAATTTGAGAATCTTGTGAAGTAACAACTAACTCAATCAATAAGAATCACGTCACACAGTCATCTAGAGTTGTAATTTATTGTGGGCTCATCTACACACACACAAAAAAAAAAAAGAAAAAAAGACACGTGTACGAGTGATCCTAAACTTGGAAAACCTATAAATACTCCAAAAATTTACAAAGGAAAGGAAGTAAGGTGATAAACCTTAGCTAAACTCTAGCTCATCCTAGCCTTTACTTGACAGCGGTCATCACTTAGATTTAACGATCGATAGGCTTGAATAAAAATTAGAGATGGAGATGATTGAGACACTTATTGGCTTCAACTTTTGGGGTCAAAACAATTTACTTTTGTGCTACTTTATGTAAAAGTGGAGTCCATGATTAATGTTCAAATGTCATCATAATTAAGTTTTACTTTAGCCATCAAAATATAGCCTGTTTTGTAGGGATTAACATTTAGATTTCAACTTCAATCTAATTTTAATAACTAATTTCATGTGGACCATAACTTTTCAACAACACATTTCATCCATTTTTATTAAAATCTATTAAAAAATTGATTTTAATTCCTACCAAATTGGGGCATAATTAGTCCTTGTTTGACAACAATTATTTGAAAATTCTTTTATTTACATACTTATTTTCAATTACATTTACATAATAAAATGTTGTTTATGCAAATCCAAAAATTTTCACTACTTTTTGACCGCATAGTCTCTTAAAAATGACTATGCAAATCATCATTTTTTTTTTTGTGTAAATAATGACCACCAAATAGAGACTAGCCCCTGTTTGGTGCACATTATCAACCCGAGAATTTTTTTTTATGTGATGGGAAATATGTGGTTAAAAAAGAAGTATAAATTATTGATGTGATGAAAAATATTATTTTATTGAAGAATTGTGGTTGAAAATAAGTAGAATAATGAGAATGGAAAAAATAATTTTCAAAATCCTCGATATCATCACCGAGAAATCATAAAAAACTGCGACTTTTTGGACTATTATTTCTTATATACTAGTAATTGTACGTAGCAACCTATGTTAAACAAAAACAATAATAATATGTGCTTTAATATTGGAAAAAAATTCAAGAAAGAGAAGCTCAGAAAAGACGACGATGAAGAGAAAGAAGATATTGGGTTATTAGGGAAGGAGATTCAAAAATGGAATAAAAAACGCGAGATGGAAACGCGAGAAGGTGGTCGTGATGACACTTTACCACCTGTGAGTGCCTCCAAGCATAATTTCTGATTTCATTTTTTTTCTCTCTTCTTTTTATTGAATTGGAGAATTATACCAAGGAAATTTGCTGGGGATGCCCAATTTTTATGTGGTTTAATATGTACGATCAAGTTCGAATGATGTATAAGTTTTTCTAATTTTCTTCCTAAGCATCGAATTGAACTTGCTTGGTAGGTCACATCGATAGGAGTATAAAAGTAGGGTGGACCGCCTGAGTCATACATGCCGTGTCGTGATATAATTTCTATCCCAATTTTATTTTCTACTTAGTTTGTTAAAGGGATAATTGCACTAAAAATCCAAAATATTTGAAATATTAGCAGACTTTCCCCAAACATTTCAAACGTTGCAGCTGTCACCCCTAACCTTTCAAACCGTTGCATGTGAGATCCCTTTAGATGGTTTCCATCCAAAATGTCGTTAGTTGACCACCAAAATAAATTTCGATCATTTTCTAATAAGATAAGAGATGGTAAAATCGTCTATACATTATATACATTCTTAAAAAAAAAAAAAAACAAAGCAAAACTTAATCTTCTTCGACCAATCCCCCTACCCCCATCCCTTCCCAAATCAAAACCAAAATTCTCAATCACGATTGTTTAGTCCGACGGGCCCGACGTTTTAGCGCCTCAGGTCGGGTTAGATACTCGGACTTGGATAGGATCGAGTCCTCTTTGAATCCATTGATTCGCATTGGACCCATTGAAGATGACGATAAATGATCAATCATGTCAGTGGCGAAGGGTTTAGCGTGCAGAGACAAGGGTTTTTGGTCGAATTTCCTAGAGAGGGAAGGAGTAGAAAGGGAATTTTGGAAGTGATTATTCTTGGCGACGACGGAGATGGCGCCCCACCGCCAACTCTAGGGGCGGTAGGGCCTTGGAGAGACAGAGAAAAAGAACTGTCTTTGGTTTGGATTGAGTACGATGAAGGATCAATCGTGACTAAGATTTTTGGTTTTGATTTGGGGTGGGGTGGGGAGGGGAGGGGTGGGGTGGGGGGATTGGTTGAAGAAGATGAAGTTTTGTTTTCATTTTTTAAAGAAGAATGTATATAATTTATAGAAGATTTTACCCTAGCCTATTTTGTTAGAAAATGGTCAAAATTTATTTTGGTGGTCAACTAACGACATTTTGGATGGAAACCGTCCAAAAGGGTCTCTCATGCAACGGTTGAAAATGTTATGGGTAACGGCTGCAACATTTGAAAGATTTGGGGAAAGTCTGCTAATGTTTGAAAGATTTGGAATTTTTGCTGCAATTATCCCCTTGTTAAAACGAAACTCTTGTATTGACTCTTAAAATTCGTCGATTGCAAAGTGCGATCAGTTTTAAATTTTAAATTAAAAATATTGTAACACTGCTTGAATTTTGTTTTATTTTTTAAACCACGAATATAATGAACACAGGTATTTTTAACAACAATAACTTCGTATAAAGAATTGAAAGAATAACTATAGATATGTACAATACGTACAAGATGAATCCCAGATTCAATAATTCTGTAAAAATTGTACTCCCAAATCACAACAGAACCTCTTTGTTGAGTTCAAGTTTTTTACAGTCTTTCACTGGAACCAATTATAAGCAGAAATAATTTATTTTCATCGAAGAAACGATTGAGAAAGCTTCAGCAAATTGTTGATAGGTGGCCTTCTGGCATTGCATAATAGCTTCTTTACTCCTGCTGTCACCTGTCATTCAAACAGTCCAGATAATTTTAAATACATTCTCTAAACAAACGAATGATAGAAAAGGGTATGTTTTTCGTGAGATGGGAAATGAAATGTACGAGTCCTAGACTCGTAAAAACTTGTTACGACCTTTCCGAGACTTTCCCTTCCATATGGAACAGCTCTCTTGCAGGAAAGAGAGGTCGATGGAGGTGATTTTCGGCTAGTTTCTTCTCTGCACATTGATTTTCCTTGACTAAACCTTCCTGTAATTTCTGGAGATTTGCTCCATTGGAGGCTAGATTGCTGCCAGCATTTAGAAATTCAGATGTTAGCTATATTATTATTAAAAAAATTTACATTTACAAAATCTGAAGGAATATTTCTAGTTAAATATATATGAATATATACCTGTAGACTTCTGCTTCTTGTTGTTACACCAAGACTGCTGTGCCATTGTGTATTCAGAGCACTTGGGAGGCTTGATTCCTAGGGTAAGAACTCATCAATCACTACGGAAATCGGATTTTTTTTTTAAGCAACTGTCATGGAATCGAGTGTCTTGAACATTAAACTGTCATGTTGTCTATAAATTTAACGTCGCGAAAAGTTATATTCAAATGTGTATGTTCAATACCAAGAATAGGACAGTTGCACAATGCTTCAAGACTTCCAAATTCATTCTTACATCCTCCAAACTCCTTAAAATAATAAAAAAAAATGTTAGGAATATTATTTTTATATATTAGTATCATATTGTGTCTTAAAATTCCAGGTCTGGAAAGTAATTAAATACCTGTGTTTTTGCTGGCCAAGACCAAAGTAAGATGCCAATGTTGCCATCTAAAGAAATGTGAGAAAAGACAATGTAGTAATTATCACATCAAATGAAGCCCATGTTTCACATCCATTAAATGAAAACTCACTCTCTCAATTCATTTGCAACCACGCAGTTACATGATAAAATATTTTACATGTAAATTCAAAATTTTTTCCTACTTTTTAATCACATATTTCGCAATGTCCTCTTGGCAACGCAAGCCATCAGCTGTCAGCACAATGCACGACAGACCCCCAAAAATCCTTATTCCAAAATTCATTTTCCTCAAAAAACTCATTTAACTTGATATCAAACAAGGGCTAAATTATACTGATACCGAAAGGACAAAAAAACATTAATGAAATTGTCACTCGAATTGAGATCTTATTCATAGAGATTTTAACTCAACGAGATCTTATTTATTTCAATATTGTGTTGTTCTGTACAGTAGAGCTTACCAAACTAAAAACCAAGGATATTTGAGGTTTTGATGCACTAACCTTCATATTTCCAGCTCTTTTACCAAATTTCGCAGTCAAGACTCCCAATGAATCAATGATCCCAACAGGGACTGGTGCAGGCCTACCAATCTCAGCAAAGGCCTCCTTAATACGAACACAATCAAATCTTTGTATGTTATGACCTGCCCAAATTCTACCATTCAAAATGCTGAAAATCTTGTCCGAAACTTCCTCAAATGACGGCGCATTAGCAACTGTATCGCGTGTTATTCCATCACATCGGGCAGACCTTGACGCAACAACAGATAAGTCCTGAGGCCTAATAAGCGTGCAATAGCTCTCGATCTCCACGAGTTTCCGAGGACAAACTATGATGGCACCGAACTCCAATACCCTGAATTTCTGTCCAATTATGTTCGGTACTGTAGTCTCTAAATCAAAGAACACAATCTCCACGACCTTTCCATTGTTCAAACTCGAACTCGAACTCGAACTCGAACTTGAACTTTCCATTTCTGTTTAATTCTGTCTTATCTTGTGAATGCAGATTATCGTACGATTTGGATGTACAAACATATGGTGGTATATATAAATTGAGGGAGAGAGGAATGCATGGGAAGAACAAGAATATTCTTACACAATATCTTGTGTTACAAGTTAAATTTAGTTTAGGTGTTTGTACAAAGATGTCCTTACCTTCTTGATGATGTCCTAGTTAAAGGTAATCCCAGGTAGACAGACAAATATTTGGTGTTAGGATAATCACAAATTGGGTTTACGTCTCAACATTGAATCACTCCGTCTAAAATATTAAGCTAATAAAATAAAACATGTTTCTTTATTTGAATTTAGTTTTCAATATACAATATGCATTGGATACGTGCAAAATTTTCATATATAGGTGACCACAAAATTTTCTTTTGCTTGTTACGATATTATGTTGAACTAACTCATCTGAAAACTTAAATTATTGAAAACAAGCACTTAAATTTAGCTTTGACCTAGGGAATTCAAGTTGTAAAGGTTTTTGGTACTTTTTGCCTCTAAAGTTAAAATATGTGGGTACATTCCAAGCAAAGAAAGTTTATTCTATTCTCTGTTCAGTTGTCTTACGTTAAGGAATTCCATAACAATGAAAGTGGGGCACGTATGCAGACATGGCAACATTGCACACGTTAACTCATTTTGACTTTCAACGTGGATAATCTTTTTATTTATTTATTTATTTATTCTGGCTTTGTTTCTTAATTTGGGCAACCATATTTTTTTTCCGTAGAGTGCTAAATATAAAAAATCTTATTTGTAATTTTCATGGATTTATATACTTACAGTGCATCATTACAAATATCAATAATCAAATACTAAATTTGACGTTCATAAAAACATAGCGTGATATATATCAAAGCTTTACTCGATAAGAAGTTTCTTATTTTATAAATAATAGTTTGATAACTCTGTCAACCAATTTGCAGTACACCAAGTCTAGGAATGGCAAAGTGCCCTGGCCCGCTCTATGTTTCATGACGGTGATGGGAGCTAGAATTGTCCAATTAGTTAGAAATGAAATTGATCCTCTGCTCCTCCTAGTGGACAGTATAAAAACAAGAATTATTCTTGTGGTACATCACAAGATACATAAGGGTGTCCATAACGGACACCCGGCGCCCCTCTATTGGTTGGGGGGCTTGTGGGACCGGCACCCCAACCAATGAAATAGCGCCGGGTGTCAATTATGGACACCCTTATGTAACTTGTGATGTAGCACAAGAATTGTCCATAAAAACAATGGGTTGTTTTTATCCTATCCATGGGAGATGGGAGATTAGGGCTGTAGTTAGGGAATCGAGAAACATGGATACTGTCTAAACCCAATGTGACTTTTACCTTTTATTTTATTTTATATTTTTAAATTTAAAGCATAATTTAAAAAAAGTATTAAAGAGCAAGTAAATAGAAAAAACAGGTATATTTTGATTTCTAACCCATCTCATGAAAATCCCAAAGGGGCAAGGGACTATGAAACGCCTGCGCTGGTAGGAACTCAGAGTGCTGTCTTCGCTTTTGATGGTATTCTCCCTTGAACATTCGTTCTATTCTGATTCCACTTCTTGCTTCTTGAGCCTTCGATTGCTTGCTCCGGCCTAGCCTATCCTTTGCCCTCCTAGAGGTGTCAATCCGAGTGGTCCGGATCGGGTCGGCCAGCCAACATACGAGCCCGATAACGGCCTACGTGAAAAAAAGCCCGCTCGCTATGGGTTTCGGGTCGGTTCCTGGTCGGCCCACAAAATTTGGACTACAACCCAAGCCCGCCAACTGACCCATCCAAGTCGAGCCCATGCGGGTCATGGTTCGCGCTGGTCGTGGTTTGTTCTGATTTATATAAATCAAATTATAAAAATATAGAATTTTTCATATTTATAGCAAAAAATATTTTTTTTTTGTTAAATGTAAACTAGGAATTGAATAAAATGATAAATTCATATTTATACCAAGAAATGTTTACATAGAATTCAAATTTAATGTTACATGAATTTTATAACTTTGCAAAGTTAAATTTAACTTAAACAAAAACAAATAAATGCATTTCCAATTACTATTATCAAATATTTATAGCATAAGTACATCACAACTAGGTTCTCACCTACTTTTTTTTATAATTTATAGTTTAAATACATCCCAACTAGGTTGGCTCTCTCTCCCCCTTTTTTCAAATTTAAAAAAATAAAAAATTCACGGGCCAGCAGGTTAACCGCGGCCTGTGAAGGTGCAACCCTCGAAACCCGCGAATCACACCTCCTTGACCCATGAACTGCCCGTTCGAGTCTCGGGTCCATCCGGGCCGATTTTCACGGGCCTGATCGGCCCGTTCGTCTTGATATCTCTATGCCCTCCCGATACTATTCCTATCTATTTCCTAGTTGAATAGGCCGATTCATAGAGTTTTGTTTATTTTTAGCGAAATTGTTTTTAGCCTATAACCAGGCCAATTTTCAAGTTATTACATTCAAATTGGCACATCTGGTGTGGTTTGGAAAACTGTTAAATACTCTTTGACAAGAACATGGAGGCATGCAAAGAGAATACAAAAAATCTTCACCCAATGTTGAAATCGAAGGACAAGTAAAAATGAAATTTTTTTGAAGTCATAACCTAGTTTTGGGATTATTCATTAATTAACGGAAAATGAATTGAAAAACTTATCCAACTGAAAGTCTAGCCGTGGAGATGTAATTACAAAAAAAATACAAATTGTCCCTTGAACCGATTTTGGAACCTTAAATTTTATGGCTGTTCACGAAAATATGTTTCGAGTTTGAATCACCGCAAGTGTACGGTTCGTTGACAAGTAATAAAGTGAAAATAGTAAAATTTCGAGTATCGTTCCCACGAGGATTGGTCTAACTTAATTTCTATGATTGTAACCTTAACCGAAACTATAAACTCAAAGTGATAGTTTTTATGATTTTTCTATGAAATTGTAAATAACATGCAAATTAAACTAAAGTTGCGATGTAATTGTAAAACAACGATTGAATGCAAAGTTTGAGAAAATTAATATATGAAAAAACGCACTAGGATCCCGAATCACCAAACAAAATTTACTCTTAACCCCTATTTCACAATTTGACAACACAATGAATCGTTTGAAGAATCAATGTTTCTAACCTATCCAACAATCTCTTTCGAGTAGAATTGAACCTATCCTAGTATACCATTTGACTATATTTCTATGACAAATGCAATATATAAGAATGCATGAAGTTTTGTAAACACTTAGAGATTCACGTAATGCATATCGGTATATTTCTATCCTTTATGAACAAAACGACGATTTACACCTTGTTGAATTTATTTCCCTTCTTTCAAATGCATGAAATAAATCACCTAAACTCACACAATTATCGTCGACTATAATCACGGAGACAATAAGCGTATGTAAATCATTCAAAATCATCAAAGTGTTTGAATATCAAATTGCAAAATAGAATTAAAGAGTTCACAATGCGAGGTTCATCGTTCACCTAGTACATGAAAAGTCTAGCCTAGCATAATGAAATTAAAACAATAATAAAAATGATAGAATGAAAACATCACCAAAAATTGGAGTTTTGGATCTTGAATCTTGAATCTTGATGTAAAAACCCTTGTTCTAGCCTTCGATCTTGCTCAAAAATGTTGTTTTTCTCTCTAGGAAGGCGTAACCCTAATTCTGGACGTCCCTCGTATTATAAAGGAGTCCTAGATATTCTTTCCAAAGGAGTTCGAACCAGATAAGGAAACTGAAAATTTTCGCCCAGAAACCTTCCTTGCGATCGCAAGGAAGGATCCCTTGCGATCGCAAGGAACAACCTGTTTCCCCTCTTTTTCTCCCTGTTGAAGCTTGGGCGATCGCAAGGTATTACCCCATGCGATCGCAAGGAAGAAGGGGTTTTCCTTCTTGTTCATTTTGGTCCCCAAGGTTTTCTTCCGTTCGTCCTTGGTCCTGGTCCCTTCTCTCGCCACCTCCAGTCATCCATTTTGTTGGCAATTAGGTCTTCCATGGATGTTTGTGCTCGATTGATCATTCGGGTCAACTTCTGAGTATTTGCAAATTAGTCCCTGAACTTTCGTTGACTTGCATTTTGGTCCTTTTCGCCTCTTTTTGCTTTCATTTCACTCCTTCTATCAGATTCACCCTACAAAAATAATATATAACTAATCAAGTTCTTTTCGAGCTTTTTGCAACAACATTCAATCTGTTTTGTATCACAATTACGTGTGTAAAACACACTTATCAATGGCCTTCCCAACTTTAAACTGGAATTGCCGGCCTGACTGAGATTAGAGCTTTCTTAATTCTGTCTACTCCATCCTTTAGAGTGGAAAGGGATGTTGCATACGATATGCGGATGCAGCTGTCTTCGCCAAAAGCATCCCCCGGGACGAGCAACCTGCGAACAAAAGATAATTAGTATAACAATCGACATTGATGAAATTTTTCAATGCCATAAAAATCAGAATCGTTATTTTTGGACGTAGAATTCCGAACCTAGATGCTTTTGTAATTTGTTTAAGGTGATTTGTTGCTAACTTTTTAGCTTAGTGCCCATCTCAAACCATTTAAAAACCTCAAAGAAGGCAACAATTGTAGAAGTTACACGGTTTTCTAGCTTGCTATCAGTCACGATTCTATAAAATGTAACAAGAAGGAAACTTTAAACTGCTTAGCATCTCAAACATCACAAAAGTGTTTTAATTTTTATTTTCAGCAGGGAACATGCACGAAGAGTGGAAGATCTTACTTGAGCCTTGTCAAGCAAATATCGGCACAGGGACTCGGAACCATTAATGGCACCAAACCCGTCGATCTGCGCTCCGAAGTAAGAGCTGAAATCAAGGAAGAGGTAAAAAGCTCCCTGCAAGTGTTCACCAAAAGTTATGTATCAGAGTTAAAAAACCGACGTTCAGAAATGAAGCACAACAATGAATCAGTTCGATCACTTAACTTCGATGTGATGTGTGTGCCGGTGTGATTCAAACTTAGGCAATGCACAGGTATATAATGCAGATAAACGTGCCAAGCATAAAATGGTAAAAGTACCAAACTTAACCTATTGGAGAGTTTGGAATAATCTTACCAAACTACTGTTGAAAAACAGTAACAATATACCACCAACCCTCGAGGTCGATCAAGCCAGCCAGTTTCCAGAATCACCCAATCCAGTCAACCAACATACACACAGAAAACAACCAATAATCAGTATCGAATTAGAAACCCTAAAATGCCCAAAAACAGTGAACCCTAATTAACAGATCAAATGAAGGATGTAGTCAAACCCTAGATCCAAAATCTAGCTCTGATACCAGATGTTGGAAAAATGACAGCACAATGCAGACTTGAATACCAAGCATAATATAGTTCTAGACTCATTTTAATGACAGAGTTCAACAACAATTCCCAGCAGAATGTAATCAACATATAACAATGCTTAAAGGAATCATAGACAGAATACTTTATAAAGTTCAACATTTACATATGATCAGATTACAATATGCTCCAATATCAAGATTAGCATATCAACCATAAATCGAAACTGGAACCTCATAACTGAACAACAACAGAGTTTCAAATAAATGGAGATAAAGTCAGAATAATACTCCCCTTTCTACCAGCCGGAGAACGCCATGGATGCTCAGTTTCCACCTCCTAATTCGGCTGAAATGTAGGCTCAGGAACAGTCACCATGCACTGCAAAAACGCCCTCCAGAGAGAGATTAGAACCAACCACGAAACACCCAACACTTGGCTTGGGTCATCGACCGAACGGTCTGCCAATCGAGAAAACGCCCAAATCAGACCTATCGAACCCCAGAGAAATCCAACCTCTTAACCACTATTTTAGGTCTAAGAGGACACAAGGAATTTCTTCAATACATAGGCTAAAGGTCGATTTACAGGGACAAGAGAATGGGAAGAACAGAGAGCAGGTTGGAGATCGAAGAAGGAAGGGAGGAGTCTCGAACAAGCCAAGCCCACGTGATATAGGTCAAAGCCAAAGTAAAATATCTCAACCACTATGATCTCAACCGTAGATTTTCATCCAACGGTTATAATAGATACCCGGCCCAGTAAAGTGTTAAAGAGAACCACTTACCAAGCCCAATAAGCCCACAAACTTCACCTTGGTTCTCGTAACACATTCTCTCGGTTGCGTAATTGCACATGGATGAACTGTTCATCATCATCGCCCACTACCTGCAAGAAAAATTAACCAGTGTCAATATGTAACAAAGATAAGCACAATTTAAATTTACCTACATGTAGCATTTTTGTTCCCACATCAGAGGGATTCCTATCAGTATGAATCTTAACAAGTTCGACTTTACATTGAGAAAGCTTCTCACGTATAAAATGATACTTCACCTCTATATGTTTGGATCTCTCATGATAAACAGGGTTTTTACTAAGTGATAACGCACTCTGACTATCCGTAAACATAATAGGTGTATCATGCATGAAGTTCAATTCTTTTAAGATTCCCTTTAACCACATACATTCCTTAACCGCCTCGGTTATGGTAACGTATTCAGATTCAGTACTAGACAGAGTCACTAAGGGTTGCAGCTGAGATTTCCAAGTAATGCAATTATCACCTAGGGTAAAGAAGTAAGCGATAGTTGATTTCCTACTGTCTCTATCACCAGCAAAGTCCGAATCAACATAAACCTTAAGAGTCAACTCCTCAGATCTTTTCTCATACACTAAGCCTAGATTTAAAGTCCCAACCAAATACCTTAATAACCATTTCATACCCGCCCAATGCGGCTTACCAGGGTTGGACATAAATCTACTTAGAAGACTGATGGAAAATGCAAGATCAGGTCTGGTAGTAATCATAGAAAACATGACAGAACCTATGGCATTAGCATATGGAATATTTTCCATCTTTTTTTAATTCAGATTCGGATTTAGGCGAATGATCACGTGAAAAATTCATATGGCTAGCAAGAGGCACATTAACAATTTTACTGTCTTTCATTCCAAATTTAGTTACAACTTTGTTCAAGTACGCTTCTTGTGAAATTGTTAACTTGTTCTTAGCCCTATCCATTGTTATCACCATCCCTAAGATCTTTCTAGCATTCCCTAAATCCTTCATATCAAATTCCGATTTCAAAAGATCTTTTAGTTCATTAATTTGAGACTTGCTAGGTCCAGTTAAAAGCATATCATCGACATAAAGCAACAAATAGACTTCACAACCGCTCTTTATGTCATTAAAATATAAGCAAGCATCAAATTCACTTCTCTTAAACCCTATCTTCAGTACAAAAGCATCAAAACTCTTGTACCATTGTCTTGGGCTCTGTTTCAGCCCGTACAATGATTTCTCTAACTTGCACACATACTCAGACTTACCTCTAGCCACAAACCCTTGTTGTTGGCTCATGAAAATATCCTCTTCCAACTCTCCATGTAAAAACGCAGTTTTTACATCAAGTTGTTCGAGTTCCCAATTGAATTGAACAACAAGAGCCAACATCAGTCTGATCGTCTTGTACTTAACCACGGGTGAAAATATCTCATTATAGTCCACACCCTCTCTTTGAGTATAACCCTTAGCCACTAATCTCGCCTTATACCTCACAGAATCATTAGGGCTTAAACCTTCCTTCAACTTGTAAATCCACTTACATGGAACTAATTTCTGATCTTTAGGTTTCTTAACAAGTTTCCAGGTTTTGTTATCACTCAAAGATTTCATTTCTTCCTGCATAGCTTTTATCCAGTTTTCAGAATAATTTCCATTAATAGCTTTTTCATAACTAGCAAGTTCTATTTGTTCAAGAACTTCACCTGAAACTAATGCAAACTCAGTCAGACTTAGGGATTCGTACCTAGGGTTCGGCCTAATCTGCCGTCTCGCCCTATCCCTAGTGAGTTGATAATCTTGATTAGGTGGCTGATCATTAAAATGTTCAACTTCAACTTGTTCAGTGTTATCTTGAAGTTCAGTCACCTGTTCAGGTTCAATTTCAGTCTCAGTTTCAGGTTCAGTTTCGTGATGTGTAGGGTCATCATTATCATCATTCCTAGGTGTCGGTGAATTAAGATTAGTCAACTTCACCTCTGGTCACCGAACACTCCTCTCAGTTTCAGATTTGTTAGCTTCATCAGGTTTCTGTTTTAGACATGGCATTTCAGATTCATTAAAGACCACATTCTTACTATTAATAATCTTAATGCCTTGAACCCCTAAACCCCACAACCTATAGCCTTTCACACCCTCGGGATACCCTAACATCACACACTTGACCGCCCTCGGCTCAAGTTTCCCTTCAGATTGATGTGCAAATGCAGTACATCCAAACACCTTCAGATGACTCAGATTTGGAGGCTCCCCCGTCCACATCTCCTGTGGGGTCTTAAAACCTATCTTTGCCGACGGAGACCTATTAATCGGATAAGTCAAGCTATTAGCGACTTCGACCCAAAACCCTTTGGCAAGGCCCGAGCTAATCAACATACACCTAACTTTGTTCATTATGGTTCTCTTCATTCTCTCAGTGACCCCATTTTGTTCAGGTGTGTATTTAACGGTTCTGTGTCTTGTTATCCCTTTCTGCTTACAGAAATTGTCAAATTCAAAATTGCAGAATTCAAGCCCGTTATCAATTCTTAATGTTTTAAGTTTCTTTTCTAACTGATTCTCAACAGACTTAAGCCAAATTCTGAATTTCCCAAAAGTTTCCGACTTAGCCTTAAGAAGATAAATCCAAACTTTTCTTGAGTAATCATCCACTAAGGACAAGAAGTACTTACTTCCACCAAATGTGGAATGCTTCTCAGGACCCCATAGATCAGCATGAATATAGTCCAATGGAATTGCTTGGTCCTATGAGAGCTAGCTTCAAAGCTAACCTTGTGAGATTTACCCAAAACACATGTTTCCGCAGTCCATTGATTCAATATCATCTTTTCCAAGCAATTTTTGATTACTTAAAGATTTTAACCCCTTAAACCCGTGTGACCCATTACGGTATGCCAAAGTTCGGTTTTGTTTTTACTGACAGCAAGAAGACTTGAATCAGGTGTTGTTTCAGTTTTGCCCTCTAGATAGTACAGCCCATTCCTCTTGGGTCCTTTCATAACTATCAGAGATTCCTTAAAAATTTCAGAACGTTATTCCCGGACTTAAAAGTATATCCCTCATCTTCAAGAGTACCTAAGGAAATGAGGTTCCTCTTTAAATTAGGGACATACCTAACCTCCCTGAGTTGCCTGACAACCCCATCGTACATCCTGATGGCTATGTCACCAACTCCAACCACATTCTGAGAATTGTTATCTCCCATGTAGACCTTCCTAGACTCAATCTCTCGATAGTTATAGAACCAAGACCTTTCAGGGCACATGTGAAAGGTGCACCCCGTGTCTAGGATCCAATTGTTATCAAATTCCCCCTCAGACACATTTAGGACATGTAGACTATCAAATTCAGAAACAACAGCAGCATTGTTTTGATCAGTATTATTTAATTCTCTCTGTTTCTTCTTCCAATCAAAACAATCTTTCTTAAAATGTCCTAACTTTCCACAGTTATAACATTTTTTACCACTTTTGTCTTTTGATTTCGATCTCATTTTAGACTTTCCCCTTCCCTTTTTGTTATGGAAGTTAAATTCTTTCTTTTCGGTTCTCCCCCTAACAAATAAGGCTTCTTCTTTTACATTTGTTCTGTTGTCTCTTTTCAGTTCAAGTTCCCTCGATTTCAACGCATCTATCACAATAGCCTGCGTGAGAGTATCCCTGCCATATTTAATTACATTTCGGATTTCTTTATATGATTCGGGCAGTGAATTTAACAATATGACGGCTAAATCCTCATCATCGAATTTCTTATCATTATGAGCAAGACTTTTCACAATTATGTTATAATCGCTCAAATTCCCCTCTAAATCCTTCCCCGGGTCCATCTTAAAACTAAACAATTTTTCTAACAGATAAATCTTGTTAGGCAAAGTCTTAGTCAAGAATAAGGCATCTAAGGCAGTCCATAATGTCCTAGCATCTCTAGCGTGATCAAGTTGTCTAATGATGTTATCAGATAAGTGCAAGGTTATGGAGCTATATGCAATTTCATTAATGTCCTCGATTTCATCAAATTTAGCTTTTAACTCATCAGAAAAAGTCAAAGGATCATCGAGAGCTTTAGCAACTCTCTATTGGACCAAAATGGCCCTCATTTTCTGTTTCCAAAGTGAGTAGTCCCCCTTTCCATCGAATTGCGATAATTCGACCCTCGAACCCATACTAGATTCTGTAAAAGGGTGGCTCGTACTCATGGACTAAACAGAAAAGGTTTTGAAAAAAAAATGTTTTTCCAGATGATCAACACACAATATGAATTCAGAGTTAAAAAACCGACGTTCAGAAATGAAGCACAACAATGAATCAGTTCGATCACTTAACTTCGATGTGATGTGTGTGCCGGTGTGATTCAAACTTAGGCAATGCACAGGTATATAATGCAGATAAACGTGCCAAGCATAAAATGGTAAAAGTACCAAACTTAACCTATTGGAGAGTTTGGAATAATCTTACCAAACTACTGTTGAAAAACAGTAACAATATACCACCAACCCTCGAGGTCGATCAAGCCAGCCAGTTTCTAGAATCACCCAATCCAGTCAACCAACATAAACACAGAAAACAACCAATAATCAGTATCGAATTAGAAACCCTAAAATGCCCAAAAACAGTGAACCCTAATTAACAGATCAAATGAAGGATGCAGTCAAACCCTAGATCCAAAATCTAGCTCTGATACCAGATGTTGGGAAAATGACAGCACAATGCAGACTTCAATACCAAGCATAATATAGTTCTAGACTCATTTTAATGACAGAGTTCAACAACAATTCCCAGCCGAATGTAATCAACATATAACAATGCTTAAAGGAATCATAGACAGAATACTTTATAAAGTTCAACATTTACATATGATCAGATTACAATATGCTCCAATATCAAGATTAGCATATCAACCATAAATCGAAACTGGAACCTCATAACTGAACAACAACAGAGTTTCAAATAAATGGAGATAAAGTCAGAATAATACTCCCCTTTCTACCGGCCGGAGAACGCCATGGATGCTCAGTTTCCACCTCCTAATTCGGCTGAAATGTAGGCTCAGGAACAGTCACCATGCACTGCAAAAACGCCCTCCAGAGAGAGATTAGAACCAACCACGAAACACCCAACACTTGGCTTGGGTCATCGACCGAACGGTCTACCCAATCAGCCAAGAAAAACGCCCAAATCAGACCTATCGAACCCCAGAGAAATCCAACCTCTTAACCACTATTTTAGGTCTAAGAGGACACAAGGAATTTCTTCAATACATAGGCTAAAGGTCGATTTACAGGGACAAGAGAATGGGAAGAACAGAGAGCAGGTTGGAGATCGAAGAAGGAAGGGAGGAGTCTCGAACAAGCCAAGCCCACGTGATATAGGTCAAAGCCAAAGTAAAATATCTCAACCACTATGATCTCAACCGTAGATTTTCATCCAACGGTTATAATAGATACCCGGCCCAGTAAAGTGTTAAAGAGAACCACTTACCAAGCCCAATAAGCCCACAAAGGCGAAGATAGAAAATAATTATTTTCAACTACCAAAATTAGATGTCTCTATATGTATTATCCAGTAGGCTCTAGCAAGAATAGCAGGAAAAAGGAAATTGAGCTGTTACCTGAGGCACTGAGATTTTAACTCCCTCCATTTCTCCAAAGCTTTTAACCACAAAATCTCTTCGCTCTTGGAATGCCTTGACCATAACTGACACTGTTTCTCCACCAGCATATCCCATTCCTAAAGCGGCAAATGCTGCCTTTTGAGATATACTGCTGGCACCCGAAGTCGACTGCGAAAAGAAAGCACCCAAACCTTATTGCATTTATGGTATAAAGCAGAACTAACACTGGTATATACATGTTCGACGAGGAATACGATGCTCTGTAACACTCTACCATCGCCGTTCAGATAGAGATTGAAATTTATATTAATGCATTGGATCCCCAATTTATAGGAGGTCCAAGATACCTAATAAAATACAGACAATTTCATACAGTTTCCTTCATATAATTAGAGGTCAAATTTATACTAAGCTACAACACATTTAGCCCCTGCTTGACAACCATTATTTGAAAACTTTTTTTTTCTACGTACACATTTTTAATCACACATTCACATAATAAAATATTCTGCAAGTAAACACAAAATTTTTTTCCTACTTTTTGATCACACATTCTTCTAAAAATTACCATTCAAAACATTGTTTTTCGAAAATAATGGTTGTCAAACAGGGGCATAGTGCATGTTTCGAAAGTGATCAAATTAAGTTTAAGTGATTATAAGTTGTGCGCCTTATGAAATGTGTGGATAAAAAGTATGATTGGCCAGAAGTGATTAAATTATAATCACTTTCTAAACGTGCTCTTAAAGTTGTTGAGTTTTTTGATACCCAATAAATCCGGACAATGATGTTAAACCGGTTTATTGTTGGATTATACTTCATAGGCCTCGGCCGATGAGTGAAGTTGTGTATCGACACCACGATTGTTTAAACCTTTCCCCGTAACCCACTTGGACCATTTGAAGCAACCTAATTATATTAGTGCTGCTCATGACCCAACCCAATCTTGGAGGGCTTCTATTATCTGTTGACAGCCCACTCATTTGCTGTTGGGCCTAATTAGTTCTAACCCTAAAAACCCATCCTATTCCTATATATGAGCTTGCCCATTACTGTTGTAACTTGAGAGATATTATATAGCCCCCTTTATTTGAGAAGAAAACCGGCGGTATTTTTGGCTTGCTTTGTGCTTTGCCTTCCTGCTTCGTGCTCACTGCCTTCTCCAGCCTTGGTGGCTTGTGGCTATTATATCCTCCATTTCTAGTCCTTTGTGGACAAACTCAAAGCAATCAGATTGGGACTTTGTTTAGTGTGTTGGCTTGGGGATTGGGTTTGTCGATCGTGGTGTCGATTTGGATTGACTGAGCCCGGTCTTGGAGTAGCTTGGAGCCCTATTTACAACATATGGTATCAAAGCCACTTGGGTGGTGAGAAATCCGGTGCAATCTAAGGAAAAAGAGAAGAGGGCAGTCGGGCTTAGGCGAGTTCTTCAAGGAGCGCACCCACTCTTTTTTCAATTCCGGCCAAACCATCCACTACCCGAAAAAATTGAACCCATATTCGAGCTCTGCAGACTGAAGCGCTGCTGGGTGGTGCAAAAATCAGCAAAAAAATCGAGCAAAA
Source organism: Fraxinus americana (assembly GCA_035079005.1). Taxonomy (NCBI): domain Eukaryota; kingdom Viridiplantae; phylum Streptophyta; class Magnoliopsida; order Lamiales; family Oleaceae; genus Fraxinus; species Fraxinus americana. The sequence continues at coordinate 2,587,406 of CM068715.1, forward strand.
AAAAAAAAAAAAACTGTCCAGATTTTTCTTTAAAAACCAAACCTGCAATCTTGATTTCTGGCCAAACCAGTGGTCATTTGGAGAAACCAACACCACAGGAGGCCTCTGCAAGTGGAGGCGAAGCTGGGTGGCTGGCGCGTGTGAACGGCGGCGGCGCGTGGGGACTCCGACGTGGCGCGTGGATGACTTGCTGAAGACTGTTTCTTTAGGCAGTTTGTTATATTTGATTTCCTGAACGTATTGATATATTTGATTTAGTGTTTCAGGTTTTGCAGGAAATTTTGGACGATTTTGCCCCTGCGTTTGTAATTCAATTATCGTTCGGTTGATTGCCGTAGTTGCTGGAGACTTTAGGGCGAATAGTGGTGGCCCTAAAGTGATAAGTTTGCCTCTCTCGTAATTTACGGACTCAGATAGGTCCGATCTGGTAAATTGGCTTATCCCGTTTAAATTTTAGCATTAGCGCGTCATCGTGTGAGGTGACATTAGGATTGGGGTTACCGTGAAGGGGTAACCATTGCTTGTGCTAGAATTTTAGGAATTTGTTGCTCTATTTGAAGTGTTGAATTTTGACTGCAAGTTGGTAATTATTTTTGTCCTGTAACTGTTGTTTTTGTCTCTGTGTGAGATTGTTTTGCGTGCAAATTTGAATTGTGTTGACATACCTTCGTGTTGCATTGATTATTCCGTTAGAACACCTTGACTTGACCCGTTCGAACATTCCCTTGATCTAAGATCGTGAATCTTACGAAACCCTGGGAATCTAGAACGGTGTATATTGTTGCCTTAGGATTATTTTGTGTGACCTACTTGTGCATTTTTTGGTGGTTCTGTTTTTCAAAATGTCTTCACGTTTCGAAGTTCGAATTTTCAATGGGAAAGGGGATTTTTCAATTTGGCAACAAAAGATGAAGGGTATTTTGGTTCAACAAAAGGTTTCAAAGGCCATTGATGGCAAATTTTCGGAAAATTTTACAGAAGCACAAAAAGAAGAATATGATGAACTTGCATACACTTCAATTATTTTACACAATAATCGTTGTTTTGAGAAAAGTTGGAAAACTTGATTCTACCAAAGAACTTTGGAAAAAGTTGGAGGATTTATATTTGCTTAAATCCACTCCTAATAAGTTGTACTTGCTTGAAAGATTTTTTAGCTTTAAAATGGATTCTTCAAAAGATTTGGATGACAATTTGGATGTTTTTAACAAGTTGGTTCAAGATATTGTTAACTGTGGAGAGTCAGTGTCTGAAACCTACAAGACTATTATTTTGCTGAATGCTATTCCTGATACTTATCATGAAGTTAAAATTGCTATTAAGTATGGTAGGGACACCTTAACCCCTGAAATTGTCATAGATTCCCTTAGGAGTAAGGAAATAGAGATTAAGGCTAAAAAGGAAGATAAGAGAAATGGTGAGTTGCATATGATGAGGAGTAGAATGAAGTTTAAGCAAATGAGTTTAGGTAGAGCTCAAGATAACAGTGATTCGAGTAGTGACTCGAGTGATGAGGGTGATAAGAAGAAGAGCAAGAGTTGGGACGAGTTCGGTGGTAGACGGTGTTACAGCTGTGGTAAGTCTGGACACTTCATTAGGGATTGTCCTAAGAAGAAGGGAAAGTCGAGAGGCGAGACGAATCTGGTTTTAGGGTCGAGTGATGACCCTAGTGAGGTTTATTGAGTGTAACCCTAGTTACTGCATGTGCATCCGTGTGTAATCCTTTTTGCATGTGTGTGATTGCTCGTTTCCGCTGCATGGCTATATGTTGCATTTCAATATGTTTGATATGTGCATTGGCATGAATTGGAGTGATCTTATCACTTGGTGTAATGTGTTTGCATGCATAGTGGGTTGAGATCTATGGCGTACTTCGTTTTGCTCTATGAGTGGTGTGATAGAGGGGCAGCCATTTTCTTCTTCATCTTTGTGAGCCTGTGTGATTTGTGAGATTGTGTTAGGCAGCTTGTGAGGGTTATCTTCGTTCTCTGTGTGAGCCTCTTTTGTGAGTGCAGTGAAGTAACCAACTCTTTCTTCTATTCTCTTTGTGAGTGCCACCTTCACCTTTCCCTTTGTGGGATAAATTATTTGTGGATTTGTTAGAGCATTAGTGTTGGAGTAACCTTGTGGTGCGTGGGTCAAATTTAAATTTGAGCCCTAACCTTTGTGGTCGCCAAAAGGTGTTGATTTGCCATAATGGGTTCGGGATGCATTTGCAGTGTGTGTGTGTGTGTGTCTTTTGGTAAGGTGGAGTATAGATGCCTAGGGGTACATTGTGGTTTGTACCGTGGGATGTGGAGTGTGGCATTTGGATCACGGTGGAGATGTGATCAAATGTTTGGAATCCTTTTATCTGTGAAGAGACCCTGATCAGGTGGAGTGCGAGTGAGACACTTCTATCACTTCTATTAGGTGGAGATCCATTATCCATTTAGGTTGGAGAAGTGATGTGGTGATAGAGGATTATCCCGATAACTTAGGATCTATAGTGATTTACCAGTTAAACATGTTTTGTTTGAGTGATTAGTCCAGTGAGCATTGTGGGCGATGAGGTGAGATGTGTGTTCTCGAGGAGTGAGTAACACGGAATGGGATATGATAAGTGTAGTGAGATCTTCGTGAGGTCATTTATGCATTTGTTGCATATGTGTTGGCCTGTTGGTTGACTTGGTGTTAATCTGCTGTTCTGTGTGAACATGGTTGAAAAGATCTGTGTTATCCTATATATGATATCTCCATCGCATGTTTATTTGCTCTTGATTGATTGCTGTGATTATCTGTTTCTACTTGGGTGTTCTTGATCTTAGCCCTGGTGAGTATATGGAGCATATATGGTATGTGTTTCGAGTTCGAAACACGAGGTAAGGTCTGTGATACCAATTTTATTGCTTACCTTGATTGTGCAAGTATAAACTGTGTGTTTTGGTTGCTTGCAGATTTATTGGGATTAAGGTGGAGATTTGTTGGGTTTTTTGATACCCAATAAATTCGGGCAATGATGTTAAACCGGTTTATTGTTGGATTATACTTCATAGGCCTCGGCCGATGAGTGAAGTTGTGTATCGACACCACAATTGTTTAAACCTTTCCCTGTAACCCACTTGGGCCATTTGAAGCAACCTAATTATATTAGTGCTGCTCATGACCCAACCCAATCTTGGAGGGCTTCTATTATCTGTTGACAGCCCACTCATTTGCTATTGGGCCTAATTAGTTCTAACCCTAAAAACCCATCCTATTCCAATATATGAGCTTGCCCATTACTGTTGTAGCTTGAGAGATATTATATAGCCCCCTTTATTTGAGAAGAAAACTGGCGGTATTTTTGGCTTGCTTTGTGCTCTGCCTTCCTGCTTCGTGCTCACTGCCTTCTCCAGCCTTGGTGGCTTGTGGCTATTATATCCTCCATTTCTAGTCCTTTGTGGATAGACTCAAAGCAACCGGATTGGGACTTTGTTTAGTGTGTTGGCTTGGGGATTGGGTTTGTCGATCGTGGTGTCGATTTGGATTGACTGAGCCCGGTCTTGGAGTAGCTTGGAGCCCTATTTACAACAAAAGTGATGGTATTTCCTGCGCTCTAATAAATCCTAGGAGACTGGATTATTGTATTGAACTACTGTTGCGAGTTTGGTCAACCTTTTCCCTATTTCCCAGAGGGCGTTGGAGCTCTTGGGATCACGTGGAGGTCTGTGTTATCGATTAATTCTTGTTTATAACACACTAAATTAGACCTACCGTTAATCCAATTGCAGCTTAGTATGTATGAAGTGACCATAAATTTTTGCTGCATCACGACTCATATATCCATCAGCCATCCTTTAGGAACTAATCCCCCCCAATTTTGCATATATTTTAAACTTCAAATAAGTAAAGAGTATAAACCGATTGAAATTCAGATAATAAATTTTAAGGTAATATTGAAGATTACGTGCAGGTTTGGCAAAGCCACAAGTGCTTATAAGTTGGTCAAAGTCTATTTTTATCCACATCTTTCGTAGGACCTACAAATTATAATCACTTAAATTCTTTGCCAAAAATATTAAAATAAGCATTTGGTTGAAGCTTCCTCAGAAACTTTAGCAACTGTAAACTCAATAATGTCTGCTTAATTTATCAAAGAGTCCTTGCAATAATGTAAAATGAACAACAGAAAATATTCAGCAAAAGATCCATGTTTACAAACATTTTGTTACTAATAAAATATTAGAATCTACGTATTTGTGCAATGAGTAATATGTAAAAATAACAAGGCACTTCACATACCGAAAACATTCTGATTGAAAGATAGTTTGTGTGTAATAAAAGAGTTTAACAAATTTGTATACCTACCTGACTTTGAATCTTCCCACATGCAGCCACAAAGTGTTTGGGACCAGCAAGATATCCAAGTCTCCAACCAGTCATGGCAAATGCCTTTGGAAGTCACATAATTGTAAAGACAGACAGTTAACAATGTTAAGCCCATTGGAATCATTTGAAGACCGAAAATAAGAGAAAGCAATAACAAATAACTTGCATGGACTTTTTCGAGCGATTAAGTACATTTTACCTTTGAAAAGCCATTTGCAGTTAGAGCTCTATCCCACATGCCAGGTAAAGATGCAAAGCTCGTATGAGTTGCCGGAGCATAAATAATATGTTCATAACTTTCATCAGAGAGAACCTAAAAAAGGAGGACAAGGTAAGCTAAATCTAGAATATAGAAGAACTTTAACCATGCAAAAATAAGTATCGCTTTGCGTAAACTACGTAGATTTAGTGAACCTACCAGAAGCCTGGGATGCTTTGCTACAATATGAGCAATCTCTTCAAGCAATTTACGTGGATAAACAGACCCTGTTGGGTTGGATGGCGAGCAAAGAATCAACAGCCTTGACTTCTCACTGAGTTTCGATTCAAGAAGCTTTGGATCTAAAAGAAAATTTTCAGATATGTGGGTATTAAGAATTACAGGGGTTGCATCAGCCAACTTCGCCACATCTGGGTAGCTCACCCAATATGGAGCAGGAATTAGAACCTGTAGAAGTGAAGATGCCAGTAGTAAGCTGGTAATCTTCAAAGGTAATATTCATTTAAGGTCGTAGTTAATATACAGCTACACTGTCAGAAAAAATTTATTTCGTTTTTTAAAGGCTTTTGGTTCGGCCCATTCATTTCCTAACCTACATACAAATACTTGAATGCCATGGAACATATTTTTCTAAGGTTGATGATTGAGAAAAACCACTACTTTCATATTCTTTTCATCCTCTGAAACATTTAACTTTCATTGTTCAAATTGATCTGTTCTTGACGGTGAAAAACATCAGTTTTACAACCAAAATACCAAACTGTTGCTTCATACATATCTGTCAGAGTTTCTGAAGATCAGGGGAAGGTAACTGGAGTTTCAGTCGTTGAAGAACGCGGTGTTTTTCATGAATCCACAAGAGATAGACGATTTTACAAAGTTGGGAGTTGCTGCAAGAAAGCGCAATCCAGGAGAGCTTTGTAAACTGTAGTTGGGAGTTGATGCAAGAGCACAGAATCCAGAAGAGCCGCTGGAATTGCAGTCAGGAGATCAAGTAGTACGTGTTGTCGTCTAGTCTGGTAAGCTGTAAGTTAAAAATTGTTTATAGTGGATTGTTGACTAGCAAAGTGTTCGGAGTTTTCACCCAGTTGAGTTTCTCCGTGATCAATTCTTGTGTTCATTTATTACTTACATAACTACGGTATTTCAACATAGGATTAATTGAATTGCATGTTTAATCATCTAGAAAAATAATTAATAAGTAACTTGTTGCTATTTAATTGTTAAATATTTTTAATTCCGCATAATCACATATTCACCCCCTCCAGGTGTTGTTAGGGTCGAACGACATACTTTCAATTTGTATCAGAGCATGAATTCGATTCTTAACCCTTAATATTCTAGATGAGTCAATCATTGTCCGTGCTTTCGTTTTTTATGGAGGCAACTATGCTTATTGGAAAGTTCAAATGAGAACATTCCTTAAAATTTTGGATGAACGTATTTGGATTAGCGTTCACCTTCAACTACTGTTGCTGGTGTAGTTACACCCACTGATATCTCACTCTAGACTAAAGATGATTTAGTTGAGTGTAACTGGAAAAGTAAGGGCATTCATGCTCTGTTCATGGCTGTGTCTCCTGAAGAATTTAGGAGAGTGTCGATGTGTGAGACTGCTAAAGAAATTTGTGACATCTTAGAAACCACACACGAGGGAACTAAAACTGTTAAGAATTCTAAATTGCAGATCTTAACCTCTAGGTTTGAAGAAATTAGAATGAAGGACGATGAATCGTTCAATGAATTCTATGCGAAACTGAATGACATAGTTAACTCGAGTTTTAACCTAGGAGAAAGGATTCCCGAGTCCAAGATCGTTAGAAAAGTCCTTAGATCCCTACCTGAAAGGTTTAGACCTAAAGTCACTACTATTGAAAAAAGTAAGGACTTAGGTGCAGTTAAGATAGAAGAACTCGTAGGATCCCCTAGCACGAGTACGAGCCGAGCAGGCCAACTTGCTAGGTGAGCCGAGCAGAGTGAGCGGCTCATGGGCTCGTCTTTGTGAATGGTTATTTTTTTATTTTTTTCAAAAAGAGGTATATCTTTAAAAAAAAAAAAAAAATTAACAAGCTCGCGAGCTGACCTACGAGCCACGAGCTCATGGGCCGAGTCGAACTCGACCCCTGAGTAACGAACCAAGCAAAAAACACGGCTCGTGATGAGCACGAGCCGACCTTGTGGGCATTTGGCTCGTCCCATTGCCACTACTAGAATTGCATGTTTAATCATTTAGAAAAATAATTAATTAGTGATTTGTTGCTATTTAATTGTTAAATATTTTTAATTCCGCATAATCACCTATTCACCCCCTCTTTAGGTTTTGTTAGGGTCGAACTACGTACTTTCCCATATCTCTATGAACTAGCTGAACATGACATCCTTAAAATGAACGCCTACTTTAGGCAAGTATATGTATCTCTTCTGCATTAGCTCATCTTACTAGCTTCATGGAGATAGAGGCAGGGTAGGAGAGAATGAAAAGGAAAGCATGCTAGCAAGGGTAAAATCAGTGTGCATGGGTGAGAGAGAGAGAGAGAGAGAGAGAAGGATATAATCATGAGAAAACTAAGATATGATTGGAAGTCATGAAAAGTACTTTCCACATTAAACCGCTATCTGTATGGATCTTCTGCAATAGAATTTCAAACGAACCCATATACAGTTTATTGAGAACCCAACTTGTACTCCATAATGGGCGCCAACATTAGGTCATATATAAGATTATTTGCCAACCTTCCCTGCTGCAATAGCCATTATGGGCAAATTTTTAAACATATAATCGTGGGAAGTAGTTTCTTTCAATAAGATGTGGAGATTTAACATAATAAGTCAGTAGCGGAGCCAAGAACTTGTGGTCAGGGCTTAAATTAGTTTAGCTTCTTCATAACCGTTTTTGGTATTACTCCTGAAAAACCAATAAATGACAAGTTTAAAATAATGAGCCAAATATTGTTGTTTAGACCGATTTATAGTTCTACTTTTTATCATTTCATTCATATTTTAATGTCACCTCTTTGGGCTTATTTTCGAGTTACGTTCTTTACTTATTGGAGTAGGTTCTTAGCACAGGTTCAAAGTATACATGGTGAACTTCTTAACACATCTTTCATATCGAAAAATCATTAAAAGGCGAGTTCAAAATTACAATCCAAAGATGGATGCCAGAAATGAATTTAATAATACTAATTTTTTTCTTTTAATTCTCATTTTGGTGTCACCTCTTTTGGCTTATTTTTTGCCTATGTTCTTCGGTCGTCATGTTAGATTCTTGGTACATATCGAAGTATTGATTGACCAAATTGCAACGCACTTTTAGAATTGAAAACGATTAAATAGAAACTTCAAAATAACAAGCCAAAAATAGCTATTAGAAATGAATTTAATAATCCAATTTTTTTTACCATTTCTAGACATCAATTTAAATTAAAATTCTGTTCAGACATCAATTTAACTTGTCTCTCTCGTACAATTAAATATAAATGTTTTTCTAAAATAAATAAATAAAGTATACAAAGAAATTTAGAAAATTTGGGGATCCAGGATCCTTGAAAGACCTCCCTTTTCTCCACAACTGTAGTAAGTCCTTTACGAAGCAGGGTGGCTTTTTCTTCCATTTCTAACTGAATAACATGTCGTTACTTGTTGGCAATCATAGGTCATCTTAAGTAGATGAATGGCTTGATTATGCGGCTCAAGATGGGGATCATCCGTGGTTTAATTGATTTAGCTAATTATTTCATTATTTATTATTTTTTAATGTTCTTTATTTGATTGTTGGTTAGAATAATTAAGTCATTTTTTTAGCTTCAAGTTTTTATTAAATTATTAACTAGGCGTTGAGTTTTTTGTGGTTGTTTTTGAATAAAATCATTGGACTTTACGTTTTTTCAGATCCTCTCAATCCAACTTTGGTATTCTTCTGTTTTAACTAATTTGTAGATAAAATCAAACCACGGCATTCACTTAGAGTTAGCGAGTCACGATATCAGTCAATTTTTCGGTAATTGTTGAATCGACGAGTGTTAATGACCGATTCTCGGATTTCATTGGAATCAACGAGCTTTGATGTTGTGTTCTTCTCATTGTTCACATTTATTGCTACATGACTTCATTATCTTCCTGCTATTTAAAGGACACATTTTCCTGACTCCAACTTAGAGCAACTCTAAGCCAACCTCAGAAATTTGATGCATTGGTACTGAAAGGAAAATGTGACACAATGATGCAATGGTTAATGGGCCAAAAATGAGTTGGCCTAGCTAGAATTAAAGTCCAGCCCAAAGTTCTATTGGTTTGTTTCTTGGTGCAAAAACGTGTAATGTGAAGAAGCTTAAAACCGTGATTACACTTACCTGATTTTGAACTCTCGTGATGTCGTCAAGTGTCACCTCCTACACCGTTGGATGGCCGATCTTTAGGTGACTCATATAAAAGCGAATTCCTAGGGTTTGGGACTTCACTTGGCTTCTCAACTCTTCCATTCTCGTTCTCTGTGCCGTTCTTCGAGAGTTTTCTTCTCTTCTTTGTAGAAATCAAATCTGCTCATTTGATTTCTTGTTTTCTCTCAACAGTTTGTAAATCTTGTGTGATTACATTGTTAGAGGGTTGGTTCTTGTGTGAACCTTGTGTTATCAGTTGAGAGAGTTCCTATTTTGTGTAATAATCGGCATTGTCTGAGTGCTATACTTTTGTATCTTTATCTTGGGTTTGATTTGAACATCTGGTGGTTCATTCTTGTACGATTGAAGCACGAATCTATTGAGATTTTGGCATGTGGGCTTTAATGAAGAGATAAGTGAATTTTTTAGCGTCTTCTGTTCATTTATGTTCCAGTTCATCTTGGTTTCGAGTTTTACAGTTTATTGTGCTTCATTGTTCAGTAATCTCTTGAGTTGAGATTTCGGTTTCTTGAAGTTTATTTCAGCTTCAATTTTGTTCAGATTATTGATTGTTATTTCAGTTCTGTTTTTCTAATTGGTGCACATATATTTTGTTGATTTGTAAACTAATCATAGTAAATTCCTCCAAACAGGTACATTTAGAGAGATTTTTGATTCTAGTATGCAATTAGATGGAAAAGCTTTCAAACCAATGAGGGTGATTGGGGGAGTTGAATCATGCTACATGTACAACATTAATTGAGAACATTGGTTGATAATATCCTATTTGACATTATAATATCCATCCATTTTAAAAAATTATTTTTTACATCACATGCTAGGATTTTGACAACTTATGGTTGTTAACCATTATTGTCAACCAATGTTGTACATTTAAATTTATTCGGGGGAGCTGGTGTGCCAAACACCCACCAAAACTTATATATACTCTCTTTTCCACCTTACAAATTCAATTCTTGATAAATCGTGACAAACATTATTTCTTGCTCCCCTGTCTTACTTAAAAAAAAAAATCGCATTCAAGAAGTTTCAGAATAAATTGTCTCCCAAATATGTCCCTTACACATGTTTTCCCAATAAGTATATTTTCCATGTCTACCTCTACTTCAAGTTGCACCTAGAGTTGTCAACTTGTGAAAAATGATGTTAATTCACTTCTCCTACTTCAATTTGTGAATGACATTCTAATATACTTTTCTTGCTGAAAGGATGAAACAATTGACTTCCAAAATAGCCAAAGAATAGAAATAAAATAGATTAGTTTAAAGTTTACCTCATCTCCTGGGGAACAAACTGCAAGAACTGCCTGAAGAATACTCTGCTTCGCCCCATTACTCACCAAAATTTGATCAGGTGTGTAAGATATTCCATTCTCCTCTACCATAAATGAAAATCAATAGAAGAAAAGAAAGAAAGCAAAAAAAGTTGTTTACTTCATAAGCGGCAAGGTACCTTTCAGCTTGTGGCAAATAGCTGAACGGAGTTCTAAAGTACCCGCATTAGGAGTATACCTTGTGTATCCTTCTCGAATGGCACTAATTCCTGCCTAAAGTTCAAGAAGATAAATATATGAGTAGCTAGAGCAACACACATTAATTCTGCTGATGAGAGAGAGACAGATTAACACTTTGTATTTTCAAAGTCACCTCAGCTATTACTGCTGGAGTATCAAAATCAGGTTCTCCAGCTGCTAGCCGAATAACAGGCACACCAGCTTGAGCAAGAGCAGCTGCCTGATCAATTATAGCCACGGTCTTTGAAGGCTTCACTGAATTTACTCTAGGACTCAAGGAGATATCAACCTCCATTGTGCCTGATCCGCTTTCTGTCCTTACAGCTGCACTTACTCTTCGTGAAGATCTCATTGTTGTTGACTGCGAAGATCTATCCAGAAGTACAGATAAAGTCAGATTATATTCTAGCGCTAAATAGAACAAAAAAAGTCTGTTTAACATCAAGCGAGCATTAATATTGGAGTTACTTTCTAAATGGGATTATTAGGTCACACGGCCGCAATACTAAAAACACAGTCAACCCAATAAAAATCTTGAGAAAACTGAGCACGAAAAACAATCATTTTATACATGGAAACTTTACTTTTCTACAATAGATAGCACGATTAATTCACTAACTAGAACCCAAAATACCCATTATTTAACAACAGATGGGCTACTAAAACCACAGTCAAACCAACAAAACTCTCAAAAAACTAAGCAAGAAATTCAATTAATGAAAACAGAAACAAAAATGAGGCAAAAAAGAACCTTACTTGAGCGAGAAACTGCGTAAATGAGAAGAGAATGAGAGAAATTTGAAATTTGTGAATCCGAACAGGGTTTAAGCTTGAGGGTGTGTAGAAGCAATACTCGATGACGCCTGCAAAGAATGTGAAGCATTAGCAGCCATTTTAGGAGAGTTTGGTGTATTAAGTTTGAATCTAGCAAATGGATTTTAACCGGAAGAGAATAACAAAATATTATACTGAAATATTATACTGAAACGGATGGGTTGGAGGGAAGAAGAGTTGGGGTGGTTGAAAATGGAGGCTAATGTAATGGCCAATGAGTATATGGTCTTTATTATTATTATTATTATTATTTTTTTTTTTTTTTTTTGTGTTATTTATTATTATAAAAGAATGGATTTTGGACATTTACGAGCGATCCAATTTTGAATGATTCCTAGAATCAATTTTTAAAATATTTCAATCCGTATTTAAAAATTTACTATCTAGCCGTTTCGATTTATTTATTTTTAAATAAAGTTACATTATATATATATATATATTAGAAGTAGGTATGGGTGTCCAATTCAATATGATTTTATAATGTTTACCAATTTATTTTTTTATTGTGTATGAACCTAAGGCCGTGTTTGATAGGCCGTGTTTTCCGGGGAAGTAGGAAAATATTTTCCACTTTTCACTTTTTTGGCTGTTTGATAGGCAAAATTTTCCAGGGAAAATATTTTCCGGATTTTCCTCACACGTGTGCATTTTCTCGGTTTTTGATGAAAATGTTTTCCCGGCTTTTTGGTGGGAAAATATTTTCCCGGCTGGTTGGAATATTTTTTTTTTTTTTTGTTTGCAATGGAAACAAATGTCATAACCAATGGTAAAAAAAAAAATTCACTTTAATGGACAATTTTCATGTAAAATAAAGTCAAACGAACACTAAATTTTGATAAAAAAATGATTTTTTAGGAAACAATTTTTTTCCTTTTTTCCTTTTTTATTTTTTGGCAATTGAAACAAATTTTATAACCAATTGTGGAAAAAAATATCACTTTAATGGACAATTTCCATGTAAAATAAAGTCAAACGAATAGAAAATTTAAAAATTTTTCGTGTGAAAAATTATACCAATCAAACACATTTGAAATCATTTTCCCTGCAAAATATTTTCTAGGCAAATTTTTTCCCTGTAAAACATTTTCTTTCCACCCATTTTCCACCCTTGCAATCAAACGCACCCTAATAGTTGTTGCATCAGGGAGCGGACACAGGAAGGAAGTTCAGTGAGGGTAAAACCAAAAAATATTGGAAAAAAAATCTGAAAACCTAAAAGAATTAGGACAAAAAAATTTAAAAAATCTGAAGAAAAATCGAAAAATTTGAAAATTGAGTGGGGGCAGCAGCCCCCAGTGGTCCTCAAGTAGGTCCGCCCTTGGTTGCATGCCAATTATTTTTTTATTGAATTATAAGATGAAGAAAAATAAATATAATTGTGAAGCTAATTTTCATAAGTCGGTATATTTAAACTCTTTTTTCTAAATGTTTTTTAAGAGATGACATCCAACTTTTTTTTTTTTTTTACTTAGGCCCTGTTTGGGAGAAATTTTAATCAAGATTTTAATCAAAATTCTAGCCGTTAACTATCAAATCAGCTACCATTTTTTACTTTCCCTCTAACAGGCGGGATCCACAGGTTGACTATAACGGCTAGAATTTTGATTAAAGTCCCACAAAAATTGCTCCCAAACACGCTCTTAGTAAAATTTTCTATTTATAATTTTTTTGTTTAATGTTTTTTTTTATTCACAAGTTATATTTAATTATAATTAAGTAATTTTTAACTTTAAAAGTTGAATATTTACTTATAGTTTAATTTTTAAGTTATAAGTCATTTTTTACTTATAAGTAAAATTTGAAGTTATAAATTAATTTTGTACTTATACATAATTTTTTAGACACATGTAAATTTTGTCTTATTAGTAGTATTTTTATTTTATAAATCAAAAAGAATTTTTATATTTAAAAGTAAATTTTTTAGTTATTGTATATATATAAGCAATTTTTTAAGTATAATTAATTTTTTTACCTTGTAAGTAAAATTGTTCTTAAGAGATGACAGCCTTAGTTATGTACAAAATATGTGAGTTGAAAATAATTATTTGAGAGAGAGTAAAATGAGAATAAAAAATTTTAAAATGCCAAAAATAATAGATTTGATGAGTTAAAAAAACACTAGCCAAATTACATGAGGGCTCCAAAAAATTAACAAGTTCTGACTTTTTTGAACTCTTCGTCTCTTATAAACATTGTTACCTAAAAACTGTCAAAATCGGTCGAAAAAAATGTGACAAGCCAACCCTAAGGGTGAGGAGGAGGAGAGGAAATGAATCCCAAAACGGAACGAGTTGATAAGTTTATTTATTTTTCTGTATTTTTAAACCTCAAAACTCTATATATTCATTGCGGGACATAATACAATTGATTCACTTTCAATTAATTGGAGTGGTAAGTAGCAAAAGATGCAATATTATTTATTTAAGTATTCTAAGATATAAATAAAACTTATAATTTTGACGAAATACTTGTTTCTATTGGATGGCTAAAATGATCTGGGTTAAGTAATTTGGCATGAACGTTTATATAAGCAATTTGGAGAAATTATGGTCTCGGAAGATATGATCCTGCGTCATGGTATTTACATGAGGTTCTTTATTTGCCACATCTACTTGTTTCGATCAATCTAAAATTATCGTCTTAACAATTTTATGATTCTAATTATTATTTGAATTACTAGAATTTTTTTTATGATTTGCAATCTGAATATCGGTATTTATGTAAAGAATCAATGATTAAAAAGCGATATGGGCATATAGATCTCTCTCTCTCTCCCTCCCTAGTATTACTCTTCTTTACAAATGCAACGATAATGTTAAAAATTTAAAATTTCAATAAAACTAGAAAAATAGCTTTCCGTCTTTTTGTGTAAGAGCTTTTAAATGAAATCAAGGCGAGTCGTAGACTCTGGTTTCAGTGCACGTGTGGAAGGCTACTCTGTTTAGCCAGCAAGCATAGGAAAGAAATCCCCCCGGGGAACTTACTATTAATGCTAATCCATTTTAGTTTTTTTAACTAGAAAAATCTTTTTTATAAAATTAATCGAATAAGTCCAATATATTTACTGAATTTCAAAAATTCAATTTGACTTTTCGAAAATCATGCCAAACAAGTCCCATATCTCTCTCAAAACTTTTAAGGAATCAAATTTGGATAGTTGAGCCATTCGGTCAGTCTTAAGTATAAAATTAATCCACACTAAGGACACACGAGAATTGTGGGTCAGGAATGCATAGTTCATGCTCCGTTATTGCCCTTCCCGCATGCTGAAAAGACTTTTTTCACTTTACAACTTCAATATTAGTTAACGAAAAACTTTGATAGATCACTTAACTTGCAAGTCTTTTTCACTTTCATCACATATCTCTGATTTATAGCCCTGTTAAGAGCAACTAACGTTCTTTTTAAAAATAATGATAATTTTTTTTTCTTTCTGTTTGATAAAAAATTTAAATTTGAAATTAGTTTTAAACGGGACGGGTAGTAGGGCGATGACTATATTTTTCATACCCGTTTCGAGGCAACGACCCACATCCCTCTCCTCCCCATTTACCCCGATTGGGAGAGTAAACTTGCCCCATTCAGGACAGGACTCGCGAATATCGAGTTGAACAAGTTTTTCATCCCTAATTATCTCGCGTTGATGTGCTCAACTCTTGGCACCTTCCTTCAATACACCTGACTCCCCAACCTCATTCATTCTGGAGAAGTCAGGCGAAAGGTTTCTTCTTTGCCATGTGAATTTCGATCTACTCGAATTTTTCTGCAGGGTCCACCCCTGAGAATTTGGGAGTCTGAAGTCAACTTCAAATATGGGCCACTATAAATATTTTAAAAAATATATAGTAACAAAACATAATATTTTTATTAAATAAAAAAAAATTAATAGTATTCTATAAGCCATCGACACATTTGAAAAACAACAGTCTTATCATTTTTATATAGTTTAACACTTCAATCACTTTTTTGGTCTCTTCGACAAACAATTTTGAATAAGTTGTAGTTCAAAAAATAACTACGACACATCAATATCAAAATCCTTGTCATGCTTAAAAATTCTTCAAATTTATTACACCAACACTTCACACAATTATTATCTGCAATCTTCCATTATTTTAAATCAAACACAAACCTATATTATTTTCATATTTTTAAAATTATTAATTCAAATATTAAATAAAATGTTAGGAAATAAAGATGAGATTATATAACACGATATGAATTAGCAATCACAACACTAGAAGTACACTAGAACAATTGGCTAAGAAATGGAGAATTTATAAATATAGAGAAAAATATAAAGAATATTGTGTTCACAATATTGTCTATTCTCTAAAGCTCATATATAATAATATGAAAGCTATACAATTCGTGGAGCATATATAGGATCAAAAAAAATATATTTTAGATGGAAGGATGATAAAAACAAGCTAGAAAAATGGAAACAAAACTTTTCCAAATAAGAGCAGTAGCCTCATGCCACGCGAGCGGCAGCCCGGTGCTACCAATGGTGCTCAGACCTTGAGTTTCGGTCCCAAAACTTGTTTCTTAGCGTCTAAGCACTGATTTGCCACTCAAAACTTCAATTGCCACTTTGATTCTTCTTTAACTCCTTTTCAACCGAAACATGAACCAATTTTGGAATTTGGGTCACATATTCAACATAAAGAAAGAGCTTGATCAACTATGTATAATACATAATCAATTTTAAAATATTCTTCAATTGAATGTGTTATCTCATCATTCATATTTTCATCGAAATTCTTCTTTCTATGAATAATACTCTTTTCATGAAATATAGATTCAACTTTCGAGCTACTATTTTTTTAGTAGCAATCTTATCAAATTCAAATCTGATTTTTCTATATGTTTCAAAAAATGAAATAAGTGCATTCAAATGACTAATAGCAAGATCAATAGACATGTCAATACTTTACAACATTTTGTTACTTTATTAATAACAGACAATATTGTACCAATAATCATGTCAAACAAGAACTCAAAATTTATAATGCAGAAGATAAAATTTTAACATCTCTAAATGTCTTAGGGTCTATGTTTAATTTCCACCAAATATTTTTAAAACGACTTTTATTTCTTGCTCTTGAAATCTTATTACATTAACATTATCAATTTGACTTTTTAATGTGTTTGTAATAGTGGCTTAAGTGTCAGAAGTTTCCCATTATCCTCAAAAATTATCATCGCTTTATATAAGATGAAAATAATATATATAAGCATTGTACAATTTCAAAAGGAGATTTAACCTTTATACAAGAAGTAGTCATGTTACAAAGTGAAAATGTTACAAGTGACATATTTGACCAATTTTATACGTTCATACTTAGCATTAGTTGTCCAATTCAATTGGGAATTGGAACACCTAGATGTTGAAAAAACCTTTCTTCGTGAGGAACTAGATGAAGTTATTTACATATCTCAACCTCATGAATTTGAGGTGAAAGACAAGTCTGAACTTTACTTAAGAACTTTTTTTACGATCTTAAGCAAATTCCTAAGTAATGGTACAAGAGATTTCATGCATATCTGATAAAAATTGACTTCAAAAGGACTGAATATAATCTTGCTTGTATTAAAGTAATTCTAAAAATGCTTGTGAAATTTACTTATTATTGTATGTTGATGATATGCTGCTTGCTAGTCATAGTAAAGCTCAAATCATAAAAATGAAAAACCTTTTAAAGTCTGAATTTGATACGAAAGATTTATGTGATGTAAAAAAAATACATGGTACTGTTATTAGAAAAAAATAAGGCTTAAAATAGGTTGATAATTAATCAAGAGTCTCATCTGGAGAAAGTAATAACCAAGTATGGAATGAAATTTGCTTAGTGTGTGCCTATGCTATTAGCTTCTCAATGCAAATGATTTTATCTTCAGTACAATATCCTAAATGCGATGAAGAGAAACAACAAATGAGAAATATTTCTTATGCAAATGCCATTGGTTCGATTATGTAATTAGAGTATTTCTAAGAGACTCTTTACTTTAAAAAAAAACATCTTTAGCATTTTAGAGAGAGAATTTTTAAATACTCCAACAACCTTTTTATCTTTAACACTTAATTTTACTACTCTCAATATATATTTATTATTTTTCCCCATCTTTTCTTTTCACCAACTTCCCTTCAAATTATTATATTATTTCTCTCTCTCTCTCTCTCTCTCTCTCTCTCTCTCTCTCTCTCTCTCTCTCTCTCTCTCTTTTTTTTTTTGTATATACTATTTAGTTGGGTCAATATATAGAGTATTAAAAATTGTAATATTTTGATTGCCTTTGATTATAGAGAGAGTTTGCCTTTTCAAATTTCAAATTTTTAGAGTCAAACTTACTTTCTACTTTAAAATGTTAATTTGAAAAATCTTTTAGAATATAATTTTAACGGTTGTGGAGAGCATTTCATTTTTAAAGAACCTCTGGAGACGCTCTTAATGATTACTAACAGACTTAACCTTGCTCATGCAATTAGTTACTTAAGCTGGTTCAAGTCTAATATAGGTAAACCTTATTAGGCTGTTCTTGAATAATTTAAGATATCTAGATGAAGCTGTAAAAAATGGTCTTGTATTTGAGAGAAGCGATAAATCCAAGCGGCAAGTGGGCGACACAACTTCTGTTTTTACCGCTTGAGCATCAGTTGGGCGATAGGCTAGTGAAATTGAGGCAATTTTTTCCTTCTCGTTCCGTACTCGAACTCTAGGACTTCTAACTAACCACTTGACACTTTGAATTTTAAAAACTCTTTTACAACAATAGTTTTGTCAAAAGATTGCCAACAACTTTAAAACTTAACAAACTCCCCATTTGACATTCTGTGACAAAACATGTATTACAAATCAGTCGATTCAATCTAATCTACCCAAAACCAACTGACTCGGTTGAATCTTGCTTTTCCTTTGTCCAACCCGTTTCCTAAAAAAAAGAACTCAAATACGTTATAAAAGCACGTGAAATAGTAACAGGAATAAAAGCATTTGAGACAGTTATTCATAAATTCAACCACATACCAGTTAAATTAAGATGCAATATCACAATGTAAGCCAACACACCAAAACCAAATATTGATATCACTAAATATCAAAACTTAATCTAGCTAAACATTCAAATATCATCTCCCATGAAAAAAAATCTAAATCTCCAATTTACTATAAAACAAACTAAAATTTAAAGTGCAATTTATCATCTCTTCCCTTTTTTTGTCACGAATGACAAATATAACAACAATATATAATAACTCAAAGATGTAATTGATAGCATGCACAAGCATAATCAATGATCAGTAAACTTTTCCACATACTCAGTTCAAGTCTAAATGGAGTAAATTGTATAAGTGACTCACGTATGTTAAGTTCCACTATTTTTTTTGTGAACAAAACTCTAAACCTTAAATTTTGTGAGAAATGACATGCTAAACATCACTTTTAAATAAGTTTATTCCTCTACTAATGAAAGTCAAACCAATAATGCATATTAGGACCTTTAAACGAAACTCATTTTTCATGACAAATTATTCTTTTCTCCCCCTGACTTTGATCATATATATATTTTCTCACAATTTATATTTATATTTTTAATTGCATCATCTTTCTTATCATTTTTTTACATTTTATGTGAAGACTCTTCTCCATTAAGTGACTATGATGACCCATGTAATGATTTTTGGATCGATGACTCCAAGTCAGTTGACCATAGGATATCAGGTTGTGAGAAACCCCTCGAATTTTATTACTCGAGTCAAATAGACTTTGAAAAAGAGTATAAGATGAAACATTTTTATTTTATTTAAGGGGATATACTTGATGTTAGGTCTACTAAATTAATGTCAATCCATTTTCAAGATCACCTTACCAACAGATGACGATCATCCCAAATCTCATACATGCAGTCAAGACTTACTCACAAAATCATAGTGTGTACAGTGCAGATAGTACATGAAGAAACCTATACTAATTACTCCACATAAACCTAAACAAAGTAATGGAAAGTATGCTACAGCACATCAATTAAACTCATACTCAGACATAACATACATGTTCAAGTATATATCATACTGTAGTAAATAATTTTCCTTCTATTTTTTTTTTAAATATCAACCTACCTAAAAAGTAAAAAAAAAAAAAAAGAAAGATGCGTGCACTAATGAATGAATCAATTAAAAAGTATAAGCATGCAACAAAAGTACCTAATCAATTTGGTATACAAACGCTCTTACCTTTAAGAACTTCGTGATCAATTTCAAAATTTTCCAAATCACCATTTTTCACCCAAACCTGCCTAGTGGAAGACTTATTTCGAGTCAACTGTATCATTAACTTGGTCAAATGACTCACTTGATTAGTGAGGAAATCAATTTGATTATCAAAATCCTGATTTCTAACTCTAGTGAAATTCTGATTTCTATTTCTATTCAGGAATTTATAACACCTAGGCCTTATATGTCCTAACTCACCACAAATGAAACAAATAGGAATAGACATAGGTCCAAAGTTATGTGGTCGCTGATATCTATTCCTAGGTTGGTAAGTCCTACGTTGTCCAGTAGGCTTCTGTCCTATGATACCCTTGTTCTTGAGTTCAAGATTAGGAACACATGTAGACTAGTTGGTGGCAGGGATAAAAATGGTTTTGAAAATACTAGCCATATTATGATTGGTTTGATTATATCCTAGACCTCCCTTATTCCCAACGGGCTAGTTCAACCTCAAAAGACTGTCCAATTTTTGAGATCTATCAGAGAAAGCAAAAAGTTGAAACTTGGAATCTTCAAGTTCACTCAGAAGGTTCTCAACCTGGATTTCTAATTTCTCATTCTCATCGATTAGCTTACTGAGATGTTTGGTAGAATCCTGAAAGTCAGTTATAAGTTTCTCTTTTTATCTAAAGTTCATTAACCTTATTTAGTACGACTTTATTGACCTTCTTTATCTTAAGATTCTAATCAAATAACTTTTGATAAGCCTCACGAATCTCATCCTCATCTTCGGAATCTTCCTTAATTTGCTCACTACTATCTACTTTCTCAACTTTCTCACTGTCTTTATGAGATTCAATTTTAATCATAGCAGTGAAGGCCATAAACTTACCACCCTCCTCATATGTAGACATCTTACTTTGATTATCCGAGCTAGACTCGTTATCAGTGAGAGTAGTATTCATAGCTTTACCCTGATTTCTCTTACCATTAGGGCACTCACTTTTATAGTGGTCAAAACCTTGACACTTATGATATCTCACATATTTAGGTCTCTTTCTAAACTTACTGGAATCACCTCTATCTCTCTCTTTAGTCTTCTTCTTATTTCTAAACATTTTTTGAAAATTCTTAACAAAGTAGGCTATTTCATCATCATTAAGTGACTCCAAATCAGATGAATCATACTTTTCTTCCCTAACAATGTTCAAGGCTATAAACTTGTTCTTCTTAGGTTGCGATATGGTGAGTTCATAAGTTTAAAGGGATCCTACAAGTTCCTCTATCTTAACTGTATCTAAGACTTTGCTCTCTTCAATCGCAGTAATCTTGGGTCTAAACCTCTCAGGTAAAGATCTAAGGACTTTTCCGAACAATTTTAGATTAAAGGATTTTTCACCTAAATTGAAACTAGAGTTCACTATGTCATTCAACTTTGCATAGAATTTATCGAACGATTCATCATCTTTCATTTTAATTTCTTCAAACCTAGTGGTTAACATCTACTGCTTGTAGTTCTTTAGTTTCCTCGTGCGTGGTCTCTAAAATATCCCAAACTTCTTTCGCGGTTTCACACATCGACACTTTGCTAAATTCTTCAGTAGACACAACCATAAACAGGGCATGAAGCCGTTTACTATTCCAATTGCACCCAGCAAGTTCATCCTTGGTCCAAAGAGAAATTTCAGTTGGGGGTAACTACACCTGAAATAGTAGAGAAAGAGGCGGTCCAACCATTTTGCACACTAACCCAAATCTGCTTATCTAGAGACTTAAGGAATTCTCTCATCATAACCTTCCAATATGTATAATTGCTTTCATTAAAAAAAAAAAAATGGAGGCACGGAAAGAGATGGGACTCATCTAGATTAAATACGAGTCATGAATCGTAATTAGGCTCTGATAGCACTTGTTAGTTACTAGTTCAACCTTAATGCGGAGTTAAAATTAACAATTAATAAGTGCAACAAGAACATTTATTAATTAATCCAGATGAATTCACATGCACAACTACCCAATGTTGAATTACCACAGTTAATAATTAATGAAAAATAAATAACACTAGAAAATTGATAATGGAGAAAACCCGTAACTGGATAAAAACTCCGGACCCAAGCCAGTAAAAATCTACTATAAATGAATCAACTTACTGTACTGTCAGACTCGACTAACCTCTTGACTATAATCACCAAAGCCCTCCTAGATTGCGTTTATTTTATTTACGGGTGATTCTTTTGCATAAATATGAGATGGATTTTTGTCCTCTTTTTTATGTTTGTTGTTGTTGGATAAGAGCTTTTAGATCTGTTTATTCACGAGGTAGTTGTTATTTGCATTGATGTTTATAGTTTTGACTATGTTGATAACTACGGATAATTGATTACAATTGTTTTAAAATTTATCTAATATTTGAGATTTTAATATTTCTTGAATCTCATCTAAATTTTCATTAAATCTATAACTCCAAAAAAGTGATATCTAGACAAACTTTACAAAAATTCTCACTTTTCATATATTAATTTTTGAAAATTATACATGGCAAGCGTGTTGATATAATATTTGACCGTAATTTCCCCGTTCCACTTTTGCTTTCATTGAGAGTGTTTTATGAAGTCTCCAAATCTTATAAATTCTTTAATTGTTTGCTTTTGGTTGATTCATTA
The DNA here is from genome assembly GCA_035079005.1 of Fraxinus americana. Lineage (NCBI taxonomy): Eukaryota > Viridiplantae > Streptophyta > Magnoliopsida > Lamiales > Oleaceae > Fraxinus > Fraxinus americana. The sequence continues at coordinate 2,609,598 of CM068715.1, forward strand.
AGTTGACAATAAATATCATATTTTTTCTACATACCCAATTCATTTTGAAACCATAATGAGAATGAAAACACTCCATGTCTTGAATTTGAGTGGTGGGTTATTCTTGTGATATCTTTTGCCTTGTTGCATTTAATGGCATCACATCTGGTCTAGTCTAGGACTCTTGTCACACAACAAAGTTGATTTTGAAGTTCTCATAAAGCCTGGCGTGCCTCGAGATCAAAAGAATGTTAGTTAATGGATAATTATTTTTCTTGCCATAAGGCTTCTACGATTGTATAGAACTTCAATAAATAAATAGTTGTTACGAAAAGTTAAATACATTAAATACCAAATATTCGTATCAAGAATACAAAATACAAAAAGAAAAGAAATGAAAAGTAAGTTAATTCTAACCAACTTGTGAATATCTTTCACATTTACAAATGAATTTATCTCATATTTACAAACATTTAGTTTTAACATTATCCAACTAACACTACAACAAAACTGTGATTTCACAATAAGATTTTTCGCGACATACAAAAAGTTGTTGCAATAAGTGACTTAACGTGATATATTTTTTGAGTTTGTCGCGAAGTTTGTGATGAGAAAAATAAGTACCAAAAAACCTTTGGCGACATAAAAAGTTGTCGTGAAATGTGAGAAGTTGCGACAAATAATAAAGAATGTCGCCAAAAATATGAGGGAAGCAAGGCGTCAAAATATTTTTGGTGGGAAACTTAGGACGACAAAACCTTTATTTCTTGCAACAAAATGCTTGTGATGCAATAGGGTCTACTTTTCATGATAAAAAATATTTGTTGCTAAAAATTCGAATTGTGATTTCGCGATAAGATTTTTCGCAACATACAAAAAGTTGTTGCAATAAGTGACTTAACGCGGCACATTTTTTTAGTTTGTCGCGAAGTTTGTGATGAGAAAAATAATTACCAAAAACCTTTGGCGACATAAAAAGTTGTCGTGAAATGTGAGAAGTTGCTACAAATAATAAAGAATGTCGCCAAAGCCAAAATATTTTTGGTGGGAAACTTATGGCGACAAACCTTTATTTCTTGCAACAAAATGCTTGTGATGCAATAAGGTCAACTTTTCGTGATAAAAAATATTTGTTGCTAAAAATTATAATTGTGATTTCGCGATAAGATTTTTCGCAACATACAAAAAGTTGTTGCAATAAGTGACTTAACGCGACACATTTTTTGAGTTTGTCGCGAAGTTTGTGATGAGAAAAATAAGTACCAAAAACCTTTGGTGACATAAAAAGTTATCGTGAAATGTGAGAAGTTGAAACAAATAATAAATAATGTCGCCAAAAATAATAAGGAAGCAAGGCGTCAAAATATTTTTGGTGGGAAACTTAGGGCGACAAACCTTTATTTCTTGCAACAAAGTGCTTGTGATGCAATAGGGTGTACTTTTTACGATAAAAAATATTTGTTGCTAAAAACTCGAATTGTGATTTCGCGATAAGATTTTTCACAACATACAAAAAGTTGTTGCAATAAGTGACTTAACGGGCACATTTTTTTAGTTTGTCGAAAAGTTTGTGATGAGAAAAATAATTACCAAAAAACCTTTGGGGACATAAAAAGTTGTCGTGAAATGTGAGAAGTTGCTACAAATAATAAAGAATGATGCCAAAGCCGAAATATTTTTGGTGGGAAACTTATGGCGACAAACCTTTATTTCTTGCAACAAAATGCTTGTGATGCAATAAGGTCAACTTTTCGTGATAAAAAATAGTTGTTGCTAAAAATTATAATTGTGATTTCGTAAGATTTTCGTAACATACAAAAAGTTGTTGCAATAAGTGACTTAACGCGACACATTTTTTGAGTTTGTCGCGAAGTTTGTGATGAGAAAAATAAGTACTAAAAAACCTTTGGCAACATAAAAACTTGTCGTGAAACGTGAGAAGTTGCTACAAATAATAAAGAATGTCGCCAAAAATATGAGGGATAAGTGATGTAATATGATGTAATAGGGTCTACTTTCCGCGATAAAAAATATTTGTTGCTAAAAATGTAATTGTGATTTCGCGATAAGATTTTTCACGATATACAAAAAGTTGTTGCAATAAGTGATTTAACGCGACACATTTTTTTGAGTTTGTTGCGGAGTTTGTGATGAGAAAAATAAGTACCAAAAAACATTTGGCGACATAAAAAGTTGTGGTGAAATGTGAGAAGTTGCGACAAATAATAAAGAATGTCATCAAAAATATGAGGGAAGCCAAAATATTTTTGGTGGGAAACTTATGGCGACAAACATTTATTTCTTGCAACAAAATGCTTGTGATGCAATAGGGTCTAGTTTTCGCGATAATAAATATTTGTTGCTAAAAATTCTAATCGTGATTTCGCGATAAGATTTTTCGCGACATACAAAACGTTGTCGCAATACGTGACTTAACGCGACACATTTTTAGAGTGTGTCGCGAAGATTGTGATGAAAAATATAAGTACCAAAAAATAGAAGGCGACATAAAACGTTGTCGTGAAATGTGAGAAGTTGCGACAAATAATAAAGAATGTCGCCAAAAATACGGTAAGTTCAGGTTCATACCAGATTTTAGTGTAATAAGCTCAAATACGGTAAGAGGAAATCCGGTAAGACAAATCTGAACTTTCTGTGCGTAATTTTTGCTGGTTTTTCGATCTGTATTTCCATTAATTCTTGTCATGAATAAAATGAGTACCAAAAAATATATAAGGTGACATAAAAAGTTGTCGTGAAATGAAAGAAGTTGCGACAAATAATAAAGAATGTCGCAAAAAAAAAAAAGGTAGTAAAATATCTTTAAAAAAAGTTTACTCCCAAAAAATTTAAGAACAATGCATTATACGATTAAACTTTCAGTCACATAATAACATACGAAAAAGGAGTACTCGGTTAAACCAATCCATAAAGGAAAATAGTTGTCTCACAATTAAAGCAAATAATTAAATACATCATAATTCATATAATATCAATAGGTGATGACATGCTAAACTATTGATGCTGGTTCAGATTGTTGTGGAGACGTGTCAACTTGACTCGATACGAACTTATGCATTAGTGTCTCAAATTGAGAAAGCTTAGCATGCATATCCAATAATTCTTGCTCCTGCTTTTGTATTTGCTCTCGAAGGGCTATTGATTCAGTATCAACCGATGTCAAATGAACAGAGTGGTTTGAGGCAGGTTTTGGACCATGTCCAAGTCCTCTAATGTAACCTCTAGATTTTCCTAAAACTTGCTGCATAATCTCAAGTTCAGTGGGGGCATCAGATCCATCTGAAACAGGTTGCTCTTTAATCTGAAGCATCATCTCCTATATATATATATAAGTAAAGAGAGAGAAGAAGAGATATATGTTAATAATTGAATATATATAAAATCTCAATAAAGATGAATAAATTGTTAATATACTTACATATCTTGTTCGCGCTTCATCGTTTACCCAACCTTTCTTCTCATTATTATGAGTCTCATAATAAAGTTCTATTTCTCCTTGTGCGTTGTCTTTAGTTATTGATCTCTGTTTGAAGTAATATGTATCGTGTTACATAAATATATTTTTATTTATAAATTCAAAAGAAAATATTACATTATCTTCAAGACGTGCAACAAATGATTTTGATCCGCCACGATGATTATATTTAATGCAGTTGTAGCTTGCTACATTACGCATAGACATTGCCTGCATTTAATTCATATAGAAAATAAATAATTAACTCCTTATTATAATTTATTATTTTTCATTATATTAATTATTTTAACATGCCGTATATATTATGTGATTATTCATATTTACAAGTTTAAATATTATTTTTTTAAAAAAATACCTGAAATTCAGGGGTTGACCAATATTGACATAGTCATTCCTAATCAACTTGAGTTACAAAAGGTGGGCAATTCTTTATTGCCTCATCCAATGTTTTTTCATTGAAATATTTCTCTTTGAGTCTACATCTATAATCACGATATCTTCTCGCTAAAGTATCGTTCACACATTTATGGACATGCTCAACTGTCAAATCAAGCTTGAACTTTGCCTACCAAAAAAGAAAAAGTGTATATATAAATAAATTATTTATTAAAATATGGGAAACTAATAACTATTCAACAAAATTTTGTAAAACGTTAATTTGTTTATGACATACCAAAACTCGATCATATAATTTATTTTTCTCTTCATTGGGTATGTCGATCCATCTTTTGTAACGGAGTGGAGCAAATGATCGAACGACATAGCCACACTCACTAGCTAAACGTGCTTGCTGATTTCCAATCGCTCTTCCCATTGTTTTAGAAATCTCCAATGATATTTTTCCAGCTGCACTGACGATATCATCAGTGCCCTTGCCTCTTGTAAGACCACGTCCCTTCCTCTTCAAAGAATGGGAATCTATAGACATTAGGATGATTTTATATCAATTGAATGTATAAACAAAAAATGAGATTCTATCAATTAAATCTATACATTAGGATGATTTTATATCATAAACATAAAGATAAATGATTACCGTTGGAATTGAGAATGGTCTCATGGGTCAATGTGGTTGCTTGTGATGAATTAAGTTGAGGCTGAGGCTGAGATAATGGGGCAGGAACCTGAAGAGGTTGAGTTAATGTAGTAGGAACTTGGACATTACTTGTCTGAGACAATGAGGTAGAGATATTAGCAGTGTTCTGGCGTAATGGAGCATTGCATGATGCATTCGACAAGGAAACGTCTGAAGGTGGCTCGTAGAATGTACTAAGCACTCTATTTTTCCTGCCAATTCTTGTTCGAGAAGCCATTATCTATCAAGGAAAAAAAAGGATCTTGACCATTGTTTAACAATGTTTAAGTATTCAGACTTAGTAAAAATCCAAAATATGCTATGTTTTCTACCTTTTTCTGCCAATGTAATAAGAAGAAAACAAAAGCAAAATATATATTAGATAAGTAATTTTCATTAGCAGAATTCACAATAGTTGTAGAAGTTAATACCACAAATCGTCGAAATAATTAAAGAATAAAATCCCAATTGCAGGAAATTATATGCTGAACGATGAAAAAAGGTAAAATTGATAAACTGGTCAGATGAATTTCAGATTTATTGCTCCCAAAATCTACCACATACGCATAAAAAGAAGGCGAATAAATCATAAATATTTATGTCAGATTTATTGCTTAAATAAATTTACTACATAAATTGATAAACATAACAAGAAGTCAGATTAATAAAAGAAAAACATTCCTAAAGTCTTTTTTTTAACAGATAGTAATGTGACTTGAAATGAAATCTTAATGTTGAAGATGACATACAAAATAAAATCAAAGAAGAAGAAACCTTAATTTTTAGAAGAACACAATTTAGAATGAACCAGATCCGTCCCTGCTGCGTAGAGATGAAGAGAGTCTGAGGCGTAAATACGAATGAGAGATGGAGAATACCATGGGATTTCCTTGTTTTGATCCATATGGGCTATGGTCCAATTGCCTGAGAGAATATGAAAGGTTACTTTGAAATATTCTAGAAAGGAAGAAGAACAAAATAAGGAAGCCAAACGTGGCTTGAAGAGATGAAAGTGGGAGCAATTCGTGTGTCAGACTTGGCATATGGAAATTGGGATGTGTGTGTTTCAAGTTTCAACTCCATTTTTCAAATAAATGTTAGTAATTCTTTTTATGTGTGTTTCAATATGTTTTTATTTGTTTTCTCAACACACAATTTATTATATATTAATGTTATATTGAAATTTGATAGATTTGACATCTCCTTCATTAAAAGTCATAAAGTATAATACAAATTTTAAAATTAAAAAAAAATGTGTAATAAATTATGCGATAATATATAACAAATATTATATTATTATAATAAATCGGATCGGATTGTTATCGGATCGGATTTACCTATATTCATATTTGCTCCATTTAATTAACGGATTATCGGATTCGGATCATAATCGGGTTATCGGATTGAGACCCTAAATCCATCTCCCATTAATTTCATCGGATTCGGATCGGATTCGGATCAAAATCCGATCCATTGACAGCCCTAATTGGTGTAGGTGCCTGCTTTTCTGGATTTATTTAAAAAGAAAAAAAGGTTTAAAACTATTGGTATACCCTTCTTTTATGGATTTATTTAAAAGGAAAAACGTTTTTGGTTTCCACTTTAGAGGAGGGAAAATAAACTTATAACAATCCCATTTTTTTCGAGGAGGGAAAAATGATATAAGACTTCTATTTATTTTATAAAAAATTGATTTTATAATTCAAAAAAATTATTAATTTTTGTTATTCATATAGTGAAATATACTTGATCAGGTATGATGTAGGACGATTGGCGTTAGAGTTTGAAGGAGAATTGGACAAGAAAATGGGGAAAAGGGGGCAAGAAAATAGGTGCTAACTTCAAACGGGCATAACTTTCAGCTCGAACGTCAGAATTTCTATTATAATATGTTCTCGGACATACTCCCAAACCTAGTAAAAAGATACCGATATAGTGAATTTATAGGAATCAAAGACGAACACTAGATTGACAATTCGTTGTTTCTCATTATGCTAAGAATTGTTACCTTGATTGTCTTACTAGTTTGGATATTATTGCCAGGCCATCGACCCCCCATAACATTATCAGTGAATAAGTTGTGGATTGCTTAACACTTGCCAAGACACGACCAACCGTTATGAAAAATAACCCAGGATTGGAGCTAATATTGATCTATAAGGTTGAATTTCAATTGAATTTGTAGTTTTCAGATTAAATTAGTGATCTCCGAGTCTCCGAGAAGTATCCCTCCTCAAGTTGCCTCGTCCACTGCTAGAATTGTCCCTGGAACATGGCAATACAAATCGTTATCTTTATCTTGTGTTTCGGCATTTTTAAGCTGTGAACATTTCATCAAGAAATAGCTTGTTGTTTTTAATCAACCTTCTTTAGTTACATGAGACAATTCAAAAGGCGTTTACCGTAGTAAATTATCTTTAGTATAAATTCATGTAAGGGCTAAAAATATTTTGGTTACTTTGTTTTAAAAATATTTTTGTTACTTTGTTTTAGACTTTTGATCTGGATATTACAATGTTTCAAACCGAATTTTACATTCTTAGTGGAACTAGACATTCCAAATAGATGCTCTACAAATAAAAATTGAAATCTTCCTAATTCTACCATCCTCTTCACAAAATAAAAATCATTTTCTTCATCCACCCAAATCAAAGAAAACCGTTCAATATAACTACAAATTTAGAAAATCTAAAAAACAAGGTGTTTTAATAAATTCTAAAACAGACTATTTTTGTTCTAAGTTAAAATTTAGAAAAGAAAAACAAATATAATCGTATAGCACAAAGAATGGTACTATATCACGATTAAACTCAAGTAGTCTCGAAACGAAATCTACTGGAGCTCCATTAATTTGTCATGTATCTACATTCTACAATAATAGTTGATCTTATACGATTTTGAGATTCGATTACACTATATCACGTTATGTGCATGTCACGTTATTAAAGAAATGAGAAAATTGTCTTAAGGTGTCCATTTTAGTGATTTTGAGATTCGATAAAACTATATCACGTTATGTGCATGTCACATTATTAAAGAAATGAGAAAATTGTCTTAAGGCGTGGATTTTAACTACTATATTATAATTAATGAAATATGTATTTCGTTCGTCTTACTTGTGTAACGTATAATTCCAATTGTAGTGATTTATCATTGAAATTTTTCTCTCGTAAATATCACCCGCTTTCTCTTAGCAAATGGAGACCAAAAAATTAGAAATTGAAATCTTCCTAATTCTACTATCCTGTTCACAAAATAAAAATCATTTTCTTCATCGATCCAAATCAAATAAAACCATTCAATATAACTACAAAGTGATGCATAAAAATTTGATTTAAAAAAATGCAATTTAACCATCATCTAATTGGACCAAATATGGCCACTACGTTCCATTTAATTACTGTTAATGAAAGAATAAACAAACGGATATCATTGGACCACCATTTCATTGGGAAGAAACAATATAAGTCGGCAAGTCCATTTGAAAGCCAGCCATACGTTCCAGTGCCTTCTAATTTCTAAAAGCCAGCGTTCCATATTCTTCAAGCAGAACGATTTCATTTCGCCAGAACCTTTTCATTTCCTTCTCCAAGCAAGCAATCAACAGAGAAGAATCTACAAATTAAGTGAACAATATCAAACCACAAAATAGATCTTCCTTTTCATTGCTTGACTTTTTCAGTCTGTAGAATTCCAGAACGTTGTTCATTGCTTGAGTTTTTCAGTTTGTAGAATTCCATAACCGTTCCATTTTCATTTCCTTCATTGTTTTCTTCCATTAACCCAAAGCATTCCAGTCATGAATCCATCCGGCAAATTTCTTCGTAACGTAATCTGCCACAAACAACCATTGAACTAGCAGAACTTTCCCTTGATGAGCCACAACTAGAGACATTTATTCTTGATGATAATGAGTAGAGTTGGAGGGGAATTGGTTGATTACATTGATTTGTAGGATCAATTGCTATTATTGGAATTAATTATGTTATTTTTAACTTTTATTTTAATTTTGTGCTTTGCCATGTCAATTTATTATTTTGGAAGTTTTAGACTTTTATTATAAATTTCTAGTTGATTTTTAAGTGACATGTTTATCTTTTAACAATTTACAACTTAATTATTATTTAAATTTTCTTTTACATGTGAAGTTTTTGGGAAAAAAATTTATTTAAATTTTCTTTTTACATGTGACGAAGGTATTGAAAACCACAGTACCTGCTCTTGTTGAGCTCAACGTGCTCAAGAACCTTACTGGCTCTGCTGTAGCTGGTGCCCTTGGTGGCTTTAATGCCCATGCCGCCAATATAGTGTCTTCTATTTACATAGCCACTGGGCAGGATCCGGCGCAAAATATTGAAAGTTCTCACTGCATCACTATGATGGAGGCTGTCAACAATGGGAACGATCTTCATATATCTGTCACAATGCCTTCCATTGAGGTATTCAACATTCTAAACAATCTTTGTTGTATTTAGTTTGGTAGTCGTCAATGTCAATGGCAGCTAACTGGATAGTGCAGACGAATTTCCTCGCCAAATACAACAAATGCTTAGAAAATTCCCTTTGGAAATTTTACTTGTCTGTACTATGATCTTGTATACTTTTTCTTCGAACTTGGATCATTCAGCATTCTCAGGAGATGATATTTTAAAGCAATTACAAGCTGTGAGGTATGGGAAACCTGGAAATACAACAGAAAGATCTTGATACTCAAGTATGCCATAGAGGAGATGTTGATCCAGATATTATTGAAAATGAAACACTAAATAAAAATATGAATAATATTATATATGATCATTCGGAAGAGGAAGATGATACATTGAATGAATATTACATTGAAGATGAGAAATCTCTAGATGGTGAAGATGATAATACTGATAGTTATATTGGTAAGTATAATGAATCATGCTCTTTTTTTGCATAAGGTTTTTCTATTATATTTTATAATGACTATCTACATTTTTCCTTTCCTATGTAGATTCGAGTACTGACGACGCATCTACCGAGAGTTGATAAGATTTTTTATTGACATTTAAGGTTAGAGCAACTAACTATTGAGATATATTTGATTGCTTATTGTGATGATTGTTGATCTTGCACTATAACAATTACTCAAATATTATTGTGGAGTTTGGGTGTCCCGTGAGGTTTTTGTTATTTCTTCCATATTTATAGTTCTATTTTCTACTTTTCAAGTTTGGTGAACCATTCTAAGTTTGTATTTGTTTTGATCTTGGAGGTAATCAAGTTGTGTAGTGGATTTTCTTTTTCCTTTTTATGTTTGTCTTAGATTGCAATTGAAAGATTTGAGCTCTAGATGCAGTTGGTTTTAAATTGCAACTTTTGTAATTGTACGTTGAAGCATTCATTTCATAAAGTCGCGAGTTATTTCTAATAAGGTAAGTTACATTTTCATATAAATGTGCACCACAGTAATGATTCCATTGCAACGAAATAAATCGAAAATTATGTGTTTAAAATAGATTCTCCGACATGTGTTTAAAATTGTGTGTTTAAAATAAAATTATTTGTTTAAAATTATGTGTTTAAATTGAATCAATTAGGTGATAATTGTACATCGTTGAAGTGATAAACACTATGTTGCCGAATAAATTTAACTACGAGCAAAGCTTGACACAAAAATAAATGTTTATTGTCACAAAATACTTTGCGTAGTAATTTAATATGTTGTAAAATAAAATATGCGACTTATATAAATAATCACGAAATAAATTAGGCAACAACTATACTCGTTGCACAAATAATGGCGCGATAGACTCTGTGTTACGCAATAAATTTAAATGCAAACACCACTTGTCACATAATTAATTTTACTACAAATATTCATTGCGACGACATTGTCGTGTTGCTAATTCATATTTTCTGCGGCAAATAAATAGTGTTGCTATGTAGTTAATGCGATGAATGGTCGAAAGTTATCACAAAATACGTTCGACGACTCAACATTCGAAACAAACATATTTGTCGTAAAAACTTTATCGTAACATTAGTTTAGACAAACACACTTGTTGCCCTTAAATTAATCGCGACATATATACATTGCGACAAGATTATGGCTACAGATATTGTGTTGCCATTTCGTATTTTTGGCATCAAACAAATAGTGTCGCGATTTTGTTACTGCGATGAATGGTCGAAAGTTGTCACAAAATACGTTCGGCGACTCAACATTCGAAACAAACATATATGTCGTAAAAACTTCATTGGAACATTAGTTGTGACAAACATACTTGTCGCCCTTTAAATTTTTCGCGACATATATACATTGTGACGACATTATGGCTACAGATATTGTGTTGTCATTTCGTATTTTCCACGTCAAACAAATAGTGTCGCGATTTTGTTAATGCAATGAATGGTCGAAAGTTATCCTAAAATACGTTCGGCAACTCAACATTCGAAACGAACATAGTTATCGTAAAAACTTTATTGGAACATTAGTTGCGACAAACACACTTGTCACCCTTTAAAATTTTCGCAACATATATACATTGCAATGACATTATGGCTACAGATATTGTGTTGCCATATCATATTTTCCGCGTCAAATAAATAGTGTCGCGATTTTGTTATTGTGATGAATGGTCGAAAGTTGTCGCAAAATACGTTCGGTGACTCAACATTCGAAACAAACACACTTGTCGCCCTTTAATTTTTTCGCGACATATATACATTGCGACAACATTATGGCTACAGATATTGTGTTACCATTTCGTATTTTTCGCGTCAAACAAATAGTGTCGCGATTTTGTTACTGCAATGAATGGTCGAAAGTTGTCGCAAAATATGTTCGGTAACTCAACATTCGAAATGAACATATTTGTCATAAAAACTTTATTGGAACATTAGGTGCGACAAACAGACTTGTCGCCCTTTAAATTTTTTACGACATATATACATTGCGACGACATTATGGCTACAGATATTGTGTTGCCATTTCGTATTTTCTGCGTCAAACAAATAGTGCTGCGATTTTGTTACTGCGACAAATATACGAAAGTCGTCACAAAACACATTCTGTGACTCATATAAAGCGACAATACCCGCAACGAACGTATTGTTGTCGCTAAATTACTTTTGCAAGAAAAACTCAATTTTTGTGACAACATTTGTTTGTCGCGAAATCGGTTTTTTTTTGTAGTGTAACGTGCAACACACGTTTACCCCACTAGTTCTCTTCAAAATTGTTAACAAGCTCACACTTTATTTCTGCACAAATTTCGAACTATCTAAGCATTTTCTTCAAACTACAACTAACGCGCAACACACGTTTACCCCACTAGTTCTCTTCAAAACTTTCAACAAACTCACACTTTATTTCTGCACAAATTTGGAACTATCTAAGCATTTTCTTCAAACTACACCAAGTTAATGACATTTTTAGTCTATTAAGATATTTTAGTCTTCCTCAAAAATGTAGACAATAAATTTCATATTGAAAAAAATTTGGTCAACTTTGACTAGATATGATATTGTTGAACATTCTAATAAAAAGGGCAATGCATTTATTTTGCATGACTGAATAGACATATTATAGAAATTTTTTGGAGAGAGACTGATTCATGGTTATATTGTCACCGTAGATTTTTATTTTTAAACAGTTTTTAATTTCATAAAGATCCCCAATCTTTGCTAATTTTCTCACTTATGTCCTTAACATTTTTTGCATCGCATTCTTATTCTCAACATTTCATTAGTTTTCACATCTTGTTCCAAATGATTTTTATGTTCGAAAAGTTCATTAGAAGGGTGTGAAAAGACTTATTTGACATTCATATTTTAATAAACAAAGAAAAATGAATACACAAGTGCGTCTTATTATTAGCATTTTAAAGTATGATAACAGAATTTTTGAATAGAAATCATCATTATGGATTATTCTGATAATTAATGAACTGTTAAAAATAGGAATGCGATAAAAAAGTAGATATGAAAATTAACAAAAATTAGTAACATTTAGTGCAATTAAAAAAGGTACAATAAAAACAATTGTGACAATACAACCATCCATTTTATTGTGACAAAAAAGTAGACTAGTCAAAAAAAATTCCCTTCTTTTAAAACCCTTGCGTTAGGTTTTAGTTGATTTATGTAATTGGCAAATTCTGTGGATAAAAGGACTTAATTAGATAGGTTGTAAAAGTTTAAGGAGTAATGTGCAATTTGTTCAAAAGTTAGTTAGTAGGTATAGGGTTTTGAATTTGGAACAAGGAGGAAAACGGCGCGAATTTTCGTTGGACCGTCGCCAAGGGTTGGCTCGAGCTACAAAATTAGAAACATCGTCACTAAACGTCGCCCCTCTTTAGCTCGAGCAACAGCATGTTGCTCAACTATCGCTGAGCCCTCGCTCGAGCGATAGTGCTATACGAGAAATTTTTATTTCGCGTTTAAAGGCTTTTTTCCTGGCCCATATGTTTTCCACCCTACCTATAAATTTCAAAAGTCATTTTGTACGAAATATGAAGGTTAAACATTGAGAGAAATAGATCAAAGAGTGAGTCCTTCATATCATACACTTTCAACCTTCATCTTGTGTGAGATCTTCTGAGAGAAAAACATCAGATCCAAATCCAAATACCAAAAACCATACTTTCTACATATCTGTCAGAGGTGCTGAAGATCGAGGAAGACACTAGAGTTCCAGTCTGTGAAGAACGGGTTGTTCTTCGTGATCTACAGGAGGCGATTCCACCAAGCTAGGGGTTGCTGCAGGATAGCGGAGTTCCAGGAGAGCGTTGGTTATTGCAGCTGGAATTGGTACAAGGGAGCACAGAATTCAGGAGAGCTATTGAATTGCAGTCAAGAGATCAGATAGTACATGTCGTCGTCTTGTCTTGTAGACTGTAAGTCTTAAATCGTTTATAGTGGATTTACTGGCAAAACTCCCGGAGTTTTTCCCAGTGGGTTTCTCCGTGATCATGCCATTGTTCGTTTACTGTATTATATTATGAATGTATGATCTGTGGTATTTAAATTTATGATTAAATTGACTGCATGATTAACCATTTAGAGATAATTAATTGGTGACTTGTTGCTGATTAGTTAATAAGATTTTAATTCTGCATATTATACCTATTCACCCCCCCTCTAGGTGCTGTTAGGGTCGAACTTGAGTTTTTCAATTGGTATCAGATCCTTAATTTTGATTCCCGACCCTTATTTGATTTAGTCTAGATTAGTAGTTCTTTGTCTGTTCCGCCATATTTTGATGACAGTAATTATGCCTACGGGAAAGTTCGAATGAGAGTTTTTCTTAAGGCGTTGGATGAACGTGTATGGATTTGTGTGCAAAATGGGTGGACTCTGCCTATAACAACGGTTGCAGGTGTAGTTACACCCACTGATATTTCACTGTGGACCAAAACTAATTTGGATGAGTGTAATTGGAACATAAGGGCCTTCATGCCCTATTCATGGCTATGTCTGTTGAAGAGTTTAGGTGTGTATTGATGTGTGAAATTGCTAAAGAAGCTTGAGATATTTCAGAAACCACACACGAGGAAACTAAAACTGTTAAGAACTCTAAACTGCAGATGTTGACCACTAAGTTTGAAGAGATAAGGATGGCTGATGATGGGACGTTTGATAGTTTCTATGCTAAACTGAATGACATAGTCAATTCGAGTTTTAATTTAGGTGAGAGGATCCCCGAGTCAAAGATTATTAAGAATGTCCTTAGATTACTGCCCGAGAGGTTCAGACCCAAGGTTACTGCGATAGAAAAGAGTAAGGACTTAGATGCTGTTAAAATTGAGGAACTCATAAGATCACTTAAAACTTATGAACTCACTGTCTCACAACTTAAAAAGTTTAAATCCATCACCATGAACATTGTTAGAGAAGTTGAGAGCGAGTCCACTGATACTGAGACATTTAGGGATGACAAAATTACCTATTTCGTTAAAAAGTTTCAGAAGGTGATGAGGAATAGAAGAAAGCCCAAAGTATTGAATAGTGAAGTTCTTAATAAACTCTCGAGAGGGAGACGTAAGAAGAATACCACTAGGACTCCCGTTAGGAAATCTCAATTTGTCTAATGCCATGAGTGCATGAGATTTGGTCACTTTAGGAATGAATGTCCTAATCTGAATAGGAGCTCGAATAAAGAAAGCCGTAAGGCTCTAGCCGTGACCATGTGTGATGAGGAGTCGGAATCTAGCTCTCAGAATGAGATATCTGGTGGTGAGGATGAACAAAATTACATAGCCTTCACCTCGATTGCTACTATGGAATCTGACCACGAGATTGAGAAGGTGGAAGGGAAGAACGAATGTGAACGGTCTGAAGATCAGATAAGATGTTGGGTTGCCCATTTTGCCCTTAAAGCCTAAAATAGCTCTATGTGGTATCTTGACAGTTCATGTTCAAGACACGTGTGGTGACAAAGATTTGTTCTCGTCTCTTGATGAATGGAATGGTGGTGTTGTTACATCTGGAGATGGAGCCACTGCACCGATCAAAGGAAATGGTGTTGTTAAAATTGTTGGACTACCTACTATCTCTGATGTGCTTTATGTGAAAGGGTTAAAGTCAAATTTGTTGAGTATCAGCCAAATTTGTGATGCTGATTTTGAGGTTAGCTTTGTCCAGAAAAGGTGTACTATGTATGACTCAAGTGGTAACATTGCTCTCAAGGGTGTAAGAACCCCCGACAATTCTAGTGGTAGTTGATATTTTTCTCGATTTACATGGATTGAACTGGTGAGAGATAAAACTGAAGTGTTCGGACTTATCATTTCGTTGAGTAAGAGACTTAAAAATGAGAAGGGATATTCTGTTTCCAGAATTTGTAGTGATCATGGAAAAGAGTTTAAAAACTCGAATCTTGATAATTTCTGCTTGGAGGAAGGAATCCAGTATGAATTCTCATCACTGATCACTCCACAACAAAATGGAGTTGTTGAGAGGAAAAACTGTGTGCTTCAAGAAATGGCTAGAGCTATGCTTCATGATAAAGGACTAGCTATGCATTTTTTGGGTAAAGCCATTAATACTGCATATCACATAGTAAACAGGGTTTATCTTAGACCCAAAACTGATATGACACCCTATGAGATCTGGAAGGGTAAATGAACTACAGTCAAGTACTTTCGTGTGTTTGATAGCAAGTGCTACATTTTGAGAGACGGAGAAAATTTGGGAAAGTTTGATTCCAACAGTGACGAGGGAATATTTCTAGGATACTCAAAAAATAGTCGGGCCTATCGGGTGTACAATAATCACACACGTGTTGTGTTGTAATCTATTAATGTGGTCGTAGATGATGCTTGTAGTAAGAGGAGAATGGTGGAAATTGTACTGAACTGTACAAGGCAACTGAATCTAAGGATGCTTCAGTTTCTGATCCCCCACGTGCATCGAATGAGTTAGTTGCGTCCAATAAGGAGTCTACTTCTGATAATAAAGCTAAACTACCTAAAGAACCTTCATCCAGAGTTAAGTCGAATCACCCTAATGTTAATATCATTGGAGATTTAGAAGAAGGTATGAGACTTCACAAGAGGGTATTGAACAACCTATCATATGCTAGCTATGTGTCTCAGATTGAGCCGAAAAAAGTGGAAGAAGCCCTTAGAGATGAATGTTGGGTTAATGCTATGTATGAAGAATTAAATCAGTTTGTGAGAAATCAAGTATGGGAATTGGTTCCTAGGCCTGATGACTGCAATGTTATAGGTACAAAGTGGATATTCAAGAATAAAACTGATGATCAAGGTACCATAACTAAAAATAAGGCTAGGTTAGTTGCCCAAGGATACACTCAGGTCGAAGGTGTTGATTTTGATGAGACATTTGCTCCGGTAGCGAGGCTTGAATCTATTAGAATTCTACTAGTTGTTGTACTTTAGGTTTCAAATTGTACCAAATGGATGTCGTCGCCTTCCTAAATGGAATTCTTCAGGAAGAAGCTTATGTGGAACAACCTAAAAGGTTTATTGATCCGAAGTATCCTCACTATGTGTATCGGTTGAATAAAGCCTTTTATGGGCTGAAACAAGCACTTAGAGCCTGGTATGATAGGTTTACTGCATATCTCTTAGAATGTGGTTTCATGAGAGGCGGTGCAGACATGACCATGTTTATAAGATGAATTGAGCATACCATCACCATAGCTCAGATCTATGTGGATGACATTGTCTTTGGTTCTCCTGTTGATTTTCTTGCTCATGAGTTCGCTGAGTGTATGAAACAAGAATTCGAGATGAGCATGATTGGAGAATTAACTTACTTTCTTGGTCTTCAAGTCAAGCAGACTGATAAGTGATTATTCATATCTCAATCGAAATATGCCAAGAATCTTGTCAAACGTTTTGGACTAGACAGTAAGAAACATACTAGAACCCCTATGAGCACAAGTGTCAAATTAGGTCTCGATCTGACAGACAACTGTGTTGATCAAACATTGTATAGAAGTATAATTGGTAGCTTACTTTACCTCACTGCCAGTAGACCTGACATAGCCTTTAGTGTTGGGGTTTGTGCGCGTTTTCAGGCTGATCCCAAGGAATCACATATGAGCGCCGTACGACGTATTATTAGGTATGTTAATGGCACTGTTGATTATGGGATCCTATATTCTCGGGATTCTACTTTTGATTTTGCTGGCTATTCCGATGCCGATTGTGCTGGAAATGCCGATGATAGGAAAAGTACTTCTGGAGGTTGCTTTTATGTTGGAGTTAATCTTGTAGCTTGGATGAGTAAGAAACAGAACTCTATTTCTTTGTCCACGGCAGAGGCCGAATATATCGCTGCAGAAAGTTATTGTACTCAACTGCTTTGGATGAAACAGATGTTGAGTGATTACGTCATTGAACATGGTACTATAACTGTATTTTGTGATAATACCGGTGCCATTAATACTTCAAAAAATCCTGTTCAACATTCTCATACCAAACATATTGACATACGCCATCATTTTATTCGAGAGCTTGTGGAAACTCGTGTTGTTACTCTTGAGCACATCTCCACTGAGAACCAATTGGCTGACTTAATTACTAAACCTTTGGATGGTCTGCGTTTTGAATTTCTTCGGACAGCTATTGGTGTCTGTGTACCTTATTGATTATGTATTTTTGGTGCATGCTCGTGCTTTATCAGTATGTGACTTTGATTTATGCGTGTATCATATTTGTTTATTTGCTTTCTAGGTAGAAAACCCATGTATTTCTCTTTATTGTGTGTGCTTAGTACATTCATGCTTTACATTTCAACAAAACAAATAATTTTTTTATGAGGATGTTATCTTTTCAGCTTACTATACATTGTACTTGATTTTGTTGGTTGTGATCCAGCATGAGTTTATTTGATGCGCTGTAACATATTTTCTATTGCTGGCTTAAGTTTTGTATGGAGTACTTTGTATAGGTTTCTTCATATACTATTTGCACTGCACACACTATGATCTTGTTAGTGGGACTCTATCGAGTGTGTGAGATTTGGGATGGCAGTCACATGTTAGTAGGGTGACTTTGAATTTGAATTGACCTTATTTATTAGACCAATGTTCAAGTCTATCTCTACTATCATTTATATAAAATCACGCAAAAGACTCAATATCTTATGCTCCCTTTTGAAGCCTATTTGACTTGAGCGATTAAGCATGCGGGATTTCTCATACCTGGTGGCTCTGGTCAACTAACTTGGGTTAATCAACCTAAAGCTTGCTACATGAGTCATTTTAGTCGCTTAATTGGAAGGGAGCCTGCATTTAAGATTGAAAAAATAATTATGAACTTCAAAGTTGTGAACAATACATGCAATTAGTCAAGGGGAGAAAAGAAAAAAGAATCAATATTCAATGAGCTGTTATTTAAATGTCCTAATGCGCTTTACATGGTTTGACTTTCATTAGTAGAGGAATAAACTTATTGGCTATGATGTTTAGCATGTCCTTTTCCATAAATTTAAGGTTTTGAGTCCTGCTTACAGAGGATTAATGACACTTTACACATATGTGTCACTTATACAATTTACTCCATGCTTTACTTGAACTGTTTATGTGGGAAGGTTTACTGTTCATTGAATATACTTATGCATGCTAACGACTACATTGTCTAATGTCATTGTATTGTTACTGATCAGTGTTTTCTTTTGGTCATTTGTACCAACAGAGAGTAGACTGTAGACATCTAGATTTTGTTTTGAGCTTACATGATGTATTTATTTTTCAGAAATCTACATGTAATCATTTGTTTATATATATAAAATGACTTTGGGTTTTACATTTTATGTTTGAGGGGTCGTTGAGGAGAGACATAGATACTTATATTTTGCCTAACTGTTTCTACATCAGAACATTCATATTTTTTGGCATTTATATCCCTTGTCATTATGTGACAAAAAGGGGAAGTAGTATTATATATGGGAGTTGATACTTTTGCTTTCACAGGATATGTTTTATTATTTTATCTACTTACCTAATGTACAACTTTTGATTTCAGTTCTGCTAAACTAAGTTTGATGATTTAATAGTATCAATGTGTTTTCGTGGTATGTTGGGTTGCATTGGTACTATGTCTTAGTTTAACTTGTGATATAAAACTGAAAAATATGCTATCTAAGTTACAGTTGCTTAAACACTTACAATTGAACTAGTTGCACTGTGATTATTATTGATCCCGTTTTCCACACATTTTACATTGGTATTTGACTTGTCTATTTCAAGAAACAGGTACTGCAGTTTTTCGTTCAAGATAGTTGTTAGTTGTAGGTTGTGTCATTTTTGAGTATGTAATTTTTATTTGATTACTGGCTTGACATAGATTATTGTTTTGTCACCGAATGTCAAAGGGGGAGTTTGTTATGTTTTAGTTGATTTATGTAATTGGGAAATTCTGTGGACAAAATGACATAATTGGATAGGTTGTAAAAGTTCAAGGAGTAATGTGCAATTTGTTCAAAAATTAGTTAGTAGGTCTAGAGTTTCGAGTTTGGAACAAGGAGGAAAACTGCACGGATTTTCGCTAAACTGTCGCCAAGGGTTGGCTCGAGCTACAAAAGCAGAAATATCGTCATTAGACTGTCGCCCCTCTTTAGCTCGAGCGACAGCCTGTCGTTGGACCCTCGCTTGAGCGACAGTGCTATATGAAAAAATTTTATTTCGTGTTTTAAAAGTTTTTTTCCTGGCCCATATGTTTTCCACCCTACCTATAAATTTCAAAAGTCATTCTGTACGAAATATGAAAGTTGAACATTGAGATAAACAGATCACAGAGTGATTCCTCCATATCATATACTTTCAACCTTCATCTTGTGTGAGATCTTTGAGAGAAAAACATCATATTCAAATCCAAATACCAAAAACCATACTTCCTACATATCTGTCAGAGGTGCTGAAGATCGAGGAAGGCACTGAAGTTCCAGTCTGTGAAGAACGGGTTGTTCTTCGTGATCTACAGGAGGCGATTCTACCAAGCTAGGGACTGCTGCAGGATAGCAGAGTTCCAGGAGAGCGTTGGTTATTGCAGCTGAAATTGGTGCAGGGGAACACATAATTCAAGAGAGTTGTTGAATTGCAGTCAGGAGATCAGATAGTACGTGTCGTCGTCTAGTCTGATAGACTGTAAGTCTTGAATCATTTATAGTGGATTGACTGGCAAAGTGCTCGGAGTTTTCTCCAGTTGGGTTTCTCCGTGATCATACCGTTGTTCGTTTACTGCTTTATATTATGAATGTATGATATGTGGTATTTAAACTTAGGATTAAATTGACTGCATGATTAACCATCTAGAGATAATTAATTGGTGACTTGTTGCTAATTAGTTAATAAGATTTTAATTTCGCATATGACACCTATTTACCTCCATCTAGGTGTTGTTAGAGTCGAACTTGCGTTTCTCACCCTGTGCCATGACCCATCACCCAATGTTTTTAAATAACTTGACATTTATTTCAAAAAAGTAGATACTAATATTTGCATGCTTTTCTGCATAATAAAAATGCTTTTCTTGTTGATTATACAAAACATTAGAATATTATAATAGTATATAATAATATTTTTGATATGGTATTAGATCAGACATCATGTAAGCAAGGCACCACAATTCCTTTTAATTTATTCACCTAATCATGTCCTCTTTTATCATATAGAATGTTTAGATAATATGCAAAACAATTTCTCCTAGAATTTGGGCTTTAATTATTTATTTTGGTACAAAGTTTTCACTTAAATATTAGTGTCTTCTATTAATTTTAAGACACTTCTAATAAATATCAATATTTTACCAACTATATTTTTTAACCAAGCCTTGAGGAGGAGGAGGAGGAATTTGATTGCCAAAATAGATCCCATCTGCCTTGGCAACCCATAAGCATATATTGCCATCTATTTTTCTTCTATCAGTTAGGCAATTTGGTGCAACATCAATATCAAAAACAATAAAAGCTTTATCCTTTGAACCCCACGCCAAGTGACAAAAGAAAAGAGTAGTTTGAAAAAAATTTAGTCGAAAATGCCAATGAAAATCATTATTCACATAAAGTGTGTGATTTCCAAGATCATCGTCTTTGGAGGCACAATGAATTAACAATGGAAGTGCGAATTTTGGAAGGTTATTAACAACATGAACCTCAAATCCTAGGAGATCCAAATCTACGCCAGTGGTGCGAATAAGGTTCAACGAAAGGACAACTAGATAGCAAAAAAGGACTTTTTTAATTAAAGTCATTTCAGAATATTTGAAATATAGTAGCTGTTTTATGTTGTTGAGCTTGTCATTTTTATAGTTAGTTCTTGCACTAGAGTTGCAAGGTATCACTATAATTTTATTATGGATTGATAAAATTAGGGAGAGATTACAAATTATAGCTTATAATCTCATTTACAACTATATCTTGTGGTTCTAATATGAATTATATATGTATATTCATCAATCATTTACAATTATGTTATAGTAAGTTGTCATAGTTGTCTCACATGTTATTACTGTAATTTGACCTTTGATTGGAAAAACTAAGAAAAAGGATTATAAATTATAGCTCATATTTTCATAAATATTAATATTACATCTTATTGTTGTAATTTAACTTTTGACTGGAAAAATTAATTAAGAAATGGATTACAAAGCATAGCTTAAAACTTCATAAATATTCCATACTATACACAATAATTTAGATGTGTGAAATGAAGTTGGGCGTAGATAAGCTAGTCACGTAAATCAATATATTCATACATCTAAATAAAAAACTTATGAAGTGATGTAGCGAGAGCGTGAACACACAATATCTAGCAAATACTAGTGCACAAATATTGCCTTCGATCTTGCAAAATTGAAGAAGTGTCTTCAATATATTAAATTTTTAATGAATGTTCAACATCCCAGAACCAGGAAAAATAAGAGTTTTGTAGTTCTTCAGACTTAGAAACCCTACCACTGCCATAAGACGATAATAACCTTTAGACATTCTCTACTATATACTACACGTATAAAATAAGACTCAAATGGAAAAAATAAAATAAAAGGAGCATGAATGGTTATGCCACATGAACATTGTTAAGTCCAAATTATAATTGGCAATTTCTAACCCCCAGGGCACATCTCCAAGTGGTAAAAGAGGAAGGTGGAAAAACTCCAACTTTGCTTGAGGCTGCCGCGTCAAGGGTTCGAATCCTGAAATATGGATTTGGCCTTTGGGTAAGTGCAAGTGTACAAGCAGCCTTCCACCATGTACCCTTGGAAGCATAACCTGCGATTTACCTCCTTCACCAAGGCTCAAGGCAGGGCAGGTGGGGGCCGCCAAGGATGCGGTTCATCCTTTTATAATTGGCAATTTCTAAATTTGTAATGGCAATTTCCTCAGTCAAAATCAAGTCCTAATTGAATTGTATTAAATGTTTGTGGAGTTGTAATCAAAGTCAAAATAGGAGTCACAGAATCCTAATTAAAGTCAAAAGAGTTGGGTTGGTAGTATAGTTCTTAAAATAGTTCAAGAAGATTACATATGATCATTTAAATGCATTTAAAAGTCTAAAAAGTGTCAAAGAGCCGTACAAATTATGCTTCAAATTCTTAGTCTCAATTTGCAACGCATTTTTCACATAGAAAACATTTGAATTTGGATAAAGCTAAGAAAAAATGTATCCCTTTGCGTTAGATTTCCAACACATTTTGAATAACCTCAATCGGATATCGGGAGAAAAGGTTATGATACAAATAATGACGATTGCTCAACTATTGCTCGCCTGTCGCTAGCTTGGCGCTCGAACGAGAGGTCAACTTTTAGAATTCTATTTTGCTTCAAACACATGGTTTTTCAATTCATTTCATCCCCCATATATATATATATATATATATATATATATATATATATATATATATATATATATATATATATATATATATATATGAACGACCAAAAGATTGTTGAATCAGGTTTATTCCATAGAAATCAATTCTTTGATGATCCAAAACATTTTTTTGATTCCAAGATTCAACCACCACATTATTTGAGCCATAATTTCATCTAAACTTTGATATGTTGATTTAGCCATATTGTTTCATATTAAACCACATATCAAAATACACAAGATCTTTTGATCAAACACCAAATCATTTAATCAACTGGATAGAAATTGATACCAGGGATCGGAAGCTGTTGCAGAAGCACAAATTCAGGAGGACTAAGGTGAGATGTTAGGAGTCAGGATCTAGCATAATGAGCACGTAGTCCGGAGGGTTAAAGTATAAACCAGGAGTCGGGATTTGTTTTAAATGAGCACCTCTCCAGTAGGATCAAGGGAAACTGGAGGAATTGAGGTAAGAAGTTCTACGAGATAGACGGGTCTCGACTATACTGTAAGTTTACTTCAATTTATAGTGGATTAATGACTGGTAAAGTGCTCGAATTTTTTATCCAGTTGGAGTTTCTCCATGATCACCTTTAGTGTTCTTTACTGCTTTAATTATTGATTGTGGTATTCAAACTTTGGATAAATTAACTTGTTTGATCTAATCATCTAAAAACAATTAAAAAGTAAATTGTTTCTTTTAATTGTGTAATTCTGCACACGAGTCTAAATAATTTAAAATTTCAAACATGAACTCTTCATATTGGAAAATAAAAAAATATAAAAAGAGAAAAAATAAAGATGGGTTAAATCGAGAAAAAGGGACCTCCGAGGTATTGGTAGTTCAATGAAGGGTAATTAGCAGAAATGGTCCCTATCGTTTACATTCATTGCTAAAATAGTCCCTATCGTTTTAATTTTGATATTTATACCCTTATTTCAGACCTTTGTTGCGGAATTGGTCATTTCCGTCCACTTCCGTTAAATCCTCCATTAAATGAGGTAAAATGATTTTAAATTTTTCTTATTTTGTCTCAATTTTATGAGATTATTATGGGATGTCAAACAAAATCGAAATATTCTATTTTTAATACAATTTTGAAGTGCTCACAACCTAGATTCATCCATCCCTAACGGCGTGCGAAACGACCAACCGTGGCGAAAGTTACTACTCGTCGAAGTAGGCTGTTCCAAAATATATAAACGATTTTTTATTTTTGTCTCAATTTTGTGGGATTATTATGGGATGTCAAATGAATTCGAAATACTGTATTCTTATTACCATTTCGAAGTGCTCACGACATAGTTTCCCCCATCCCTAACGGCGTGCGAAACAGCCTACTTTGACGAGTGGTAACTTTTGCTACGTTTGGTCGTTTCGCACGCCATTAGGGATGAGGGAAACTAGGTCGTGAGCACTTTGAAATGGTAATAAGAATGCAGTATTTCAACTTCGTTTGACATCCTATAATAATCCCACAAAATTGAGACAAAAATAAGAATATATATTTTGGAACGCCTACTTCGACGAGTGGCGACTTTTGTTACGGTTGGCCGTTTAGCAGGCCGTTAGAGGTGGGGAAAACTAGGTCGTGAGTATTTCTAAATAGTATTAAGAATGCAGTATTTTGACTTTGTTTGAAATTCCGTAATAATCCTACAAAATTGAGACAAAAATAAGAAAAATCGTTTATATATTTGGAACGGCCTACTTCGACGAGTGGTAACTCTCGCTACGGTTGGCCATTTCGCAAGCCATTAGGGATGGGCCAAACTAGGTCGTGAGCACTTTGAAATGGTATTAAGAATGCAGTATTTCGACTTTGTTTGACATCCCATAATATTCCCATAAAATTGAGACAAAAATAAGAAAAATTCAAAACCATTTTACCTCACTTAATTGAGGATTTAACGGAAGGGGATGGAAAGGACCAATTTCGCAACAAATGTTTGAAATAAGGGTAAAAATATCAAATTTAAAATGATAGGGACTATTTTAGCAATGAATGTAAACGTTAGGGACCATTTCTGCTAATTGCCCTTCAAGGAACTGATAAACTTCCCAAACACAAACAAGAATTTTCCAAAATAACTCATTTGATATTTCGTAGTTTTGGGATCAATTTCTAACGTAGAAATGGTCAAGTCGAAAATTTTATATTTGGGCCGGATTTTGGTTTTTATTTAGGGAAAATTACATAAAACCAGGGGTTTACTTTCACGTTTTAAAAAAAAAAAACAGGCTTTAAGTTTATTTTTGCAAAAATCAGGTGGCATATTAAAACCCTACTTCTTAACCTAATTTTTCAATTCCTCTACACCATTCCCGTCGCCTCCCTTCTCCCTCCTCTCCTCTCCTCCCCCTCCCTCCCATCTCCACCCAAATCCACAGCAACATCGCGATGCTGCTATGGGTGTGTAGCGTTGAGATGTGCTAGAGGAGGAAGGCGATGAGGTGGAAGGTACGAAGAGTTCGGAGAAATCAAAATTCGGTGGAGGATCAGTTGACGAAGAAGAGGCTGGGATGTGGAGGTGGGTGAGCTTAGAGGCTAAAATTGAGTGAAGGGCCTTCTTCTGTTGCTGGGATGCTGCCGAAGAAATCACAGTCCCGATATTCATGGTGGAATCAAATTTAATTTTTCACCCTTGAGAGATTAAGTTACAGTTTGTGGTGGCCAAAATTGTACAAAGCAGCTGAGATCTTACATAGGATTACATTTTGGATATGTGTTGGGGGAATGGATTTGCGACTGCTTGCCGAAATGAGGGTGGGTGGGACGGTTGGAGTGAAAGGCCCGTTTGGGAACTGCTGCTGTGGATGTAGGTCCTGGCAGGAGAAGGTATTCTAATGAATATAACTTGATGGGGTCAAAAAATTCTGAGAGGAAGGAGAAGAACTGGGTCCTCCAAAAATCATGGTTCAGATTGGAACCTAGAATTTGTGAGGTGGTTTGGACGGTTCTATGTGGTGGTGGTGATGGTGTTTGTGTGGTGGCTATTTTGTGTTGGTGGTGGTGATGGTGTTTATGTGGTAGCTGTTTTGTGGTGGCGGTGGCGGTGGCGGTGGTAGTGCGGTGGAGGTGGCGGTGGCAATTATTTGGTTAATTATTGTGGCGGGATCAACAGCGGTGGTGGTTCTTTTTGATGTCTGTGACCTAGCTATTGAATTGTGACTTTAAAATTAATAATTTGCAACTAAAAAAAGTATCTGTACCAACCAATTTGAAAATATGTGACATGTGAAATATAATTTTTTTGATCTGTGACCAATAAAATAATCTGTGACATATAAAATTTTAGATTTGTGACTTGAAATAATTCGTGACCTACAAAATTTTTGATCTGTGACCGATAAAAAAACTGTGATCTATAAAATTTCGATCTGTGACTTCAAAATAATTCGCGACCTACAAAATTTTTGATCTGTGACCGATAAAAAAACTGTGACCTATAAAATTTTAGATCTATGACCTCAAAATAATCCGCGACGTACAAAAATTTTGATATGTGACCGGAGAATAGTTGCCGGAGTGGTCGTCGGTGCAGAGGTGAGGTGGGGTGGGGTGGTTAATTATATTATATTACAGTTAAATATTTAATTGAATATAATAATTGTGAAATGTAATTAATTAATTTATGAAAAACCTAATTTTTGCAATTCTAAACCTTGGGGCCTGATTTTTGAAATTGGGATAAATAAAGCCTGAGTTGTGAATTTTTCCCTTTTATTTATTTATTCACAATCAATTTATTTCCATATTGTTCCATCAAAAAAAGAAAAAATTTATTTCCATATTGTGATTAGGAAAATTTGTTTTGATTAGGTTTCTTAAAGTTTTCCCATGGTTAGTTGTTACCTGGTTACTTTTTATTAAAGATAATACATAAAATATTGTGAGATGAGTTCTCCATATTTTTGCCCAAGTTCTCAATATTCTATGAATCAATGAATTTTTGAAGTATAAATCATCATTATACATATTCTACTATATCATTTTTGTTATTAGAGCACATCCACATTCCTGACAGGTACCGTGCTGTTCGTGAAATGTAGATGG
The DNA here is from genome assembly GCA_035079005.1 of Fraxinus americana. Lineage (NCBI taxonomy): Eukaryota > Viridiplantae > Streptophyta > Magnoliopsida > Lamiales > Oleaceae > Fraxinus > Fraxinus americana. The sequence continues at coordinate 2,636,516 of CM068715.1, forward strand.
GAAAATCATGCGACATGATGAAATAGAACATTTGTGTCTACAAACGATAGTGTTGGATTGCATCAACAAATGGAAGTGTTGAAGCATCTAATAAACTATTTATGTTATCAAACCAACATATAGACACAAAAGCTGACAAATCTTAGGAGAAGAATCTGGTGACGGCGTTTAAACCGTATTAATTATGGGACATTGGATATCTAGGCACAGTTAGTCATGTAGAAGTGGATGAATAATAACAACTTTACATGCAAAATCGATCATACGAGCAATGCTTATAGGCTATACCCACTGATAAAATCAAGGAGGGAAGCTGAAATTTAATCTGGAAATAAAACAGACAGAAATAAAGGAGGATAGGCCTGCTGTAAATGCAGGGAAGATGATGAAGTTTTCATTCATTCATGCTTGAGAAATTACAAGGCAATCTATCCTATTTATAGAGGAAATAGACAACAAACTATCTAACAAACTAACAATATAACAAACAAAGGAAGGAACTAGAATATGCTAGAATGAAGCTGGAAGAAGGAGCTGAATTCTGGTGAACTGTGAACGTGCTGGAGAACTGGAGAGAATGAGTTGAACTGGAGAGATGCTTTGCTGAACTGGAGGCTGGGAACAAGTGCTTGCTGGTGAACTGATTGGATTGCTGGTTTGCTGAATTGTTAACTGGAGAGTTGCTGGTGGTTTGCTGAATGTATGGTTGGTTAATATTCCAACACTCCCCCCTCAAGATGGAACATCTTGAACCGTAGAGAAGGAGAGTAGAGATGCAATCAAGGAGCATCTTGTCTTGAGAATCAATTTCAGTTTCTTCAATTCCATTTCATTTGAGATAATGGAGTTTTGTGAGGAGACATCTTGTCTTCCTTTTCATGGTTAATCTTCCTTCTCTTTTGAGAAGGAAATCTTCAAGATCTTCAATCTAGAAGACAAAATCAATCGTTTGAGAAGCTGCCATTCTAGCAGGTTCAATTTCGGTTTTGATTTCCTATCTGGGAATAAATCATTCATTTTGTAAAGAACTTGAGAAGCCTTCATTTCGATTCCCTATCTGGGAATAAATCATCATTCACTCTTGTGAAAATCTGAGAAGCCTGAGGTTCAATCTTCATTTTCGGTTTCAATTTCGTTTTCCTTCATATTCTGTTATTGCTGGATCTATTTCTGCTGCTGGTGCTGGAGAACATGTGCTGAACGTGTGATGAAGAACAGAAGAAGAATCTGGACGAGGCTGGGAACGTCTGATGAACTGGAGCTTTGTTAACTGGAGAACAAGTTGTTGAACTGATTTAATTTGCTGGTTTTCTGGTTTCTTCAGTTTGATTTTCTGCTGTACAGCAGATTCAATTTCATTTTGCAGACGGTTCGTCTGGAAATCAAATCAGAATTTAATAGCAGATTACCTCTCTGGTAATTGATCTGCTACACTCAATCCTCAAAGAGGAATAAATCCATTTCGACATTTCGTCGAGCACTTAGTGAGCCAAGTCACTAATCTGTTCTTCTGCTGGTTCTGTTTTTTTTTTTTTCGACTTCTGAACTACAAACCATTCATCCTTTTCAGCATCCTCTGGAGTGACCCTTGCTGCTACTTGTTCACCCTTCATATTAGCAAGGGAATCTAGCTGATTTCTCACAGATTGACTTCAACTTTGGGTTTTTTTTTTTTTTTTGCTCTGATAAATTCTGCTCTGGAATTTTTTTTTTTTGCAGGAGATGATAACCTGCTCTGATACCATGATAAAATCAAGGAGGGAAGCTGAAATTTAATCTGGAAATAAAACAGACAGAAATAAAGGAGGATAGGCCTGCTGTAAATGCAGGGAAGATGATGAAGTTTTCATTCATTCATGCTTGAGAAATTACAAGGAAATCTATCCTATTTATAGAGGAAATAGACAACAAACTATCTAACAAACTAACAATATAACAAACAAAGGAAGGAACTAGAATATGCTAGAATGAAGCTGGAAGAAGAGCTGAATTCTGGTGAACTGTGAACGTGCTGGAGAACTGGAGAGAATGAGTTCCAACACTCCCCCCTCAAGATGGAACATCTTGAACCGTAGAGAAGGAGAGTAGAGATGCAATCAAGGAGCATCTTGTCTTGAGAATCAATTTCAGTTTCTTCAATTCCATTTCATTTGAGATAATGGAGTTTTGTGAGGAGACATCTTGTCTTCCTTTTCATGGTTAATCTTCCTTCTCTTTTGAGAAGGAAATCTTCAAGATCTTCAATCTAGAAGACAAAATCAATCGTTTGAGAAGCTGCCATTCTAGCAGGTTCAATTTCGGTTTTGATTTCCTATCTGGGAATAAATCATTCATTTTGTAAAGAACTTGAGAAGCCTTCATTTCGATTCCCTATCTGGGAATAAATCATCATTCACTCTTGTGAAAATCGAGAAGCACGAGGTTCAATCTTCATTTTCGGTTTCAATTTCGTTTTCCTTCATATTCTCGTTATTCTTTGGATCTATTTCTGCTGCTTGGTCTTTGGAGAACATGTCTTTGAACGTGTGATGAAGAACGAAGAAGAATACGGACAAAGTCGGGAAAGTCCGTGAACTGGAGCTTTGTTAAGCTGGAGAACAAGTTGTTGAACCGATTTAATTTCTTTGGTTTTAGTTTCTTCGCTTGATTTTCTCGTACATGTTGAGATTCAATTTCATTTTGCAGACGGTTCGTCTGGAAATCAAATCAGAATTTAATAGCAGATTACCTCTCTGGTAATTGATCTGCTACACTCAATCCTCAAAGAGGAATAAATCCATTTCGGCATTTCGTCGAGCACTTAGTGAGCCAAGTCACTAATCTGTTCTTCTGCTGGTTCTGTTTTTTTTTTTTTCGACTTCTAAACTACAAACCATTCATCCTTTTCAGCATCCTCTGGAGTGACCCTTGCTGCTACTTGTTCACCCTTCATATTAGCAAGGGAATCTAGCTGATTTCTCACAGATTGACTTCAACTTTGGGTTTTTTTTTTTTTTGCTCTGATAAATTCTGCTCTGGAATTTTTTTTTTTCAGGAGATGATAACCTGCTCTGATACCATGATAAAATCAAGGAGGGAAGCTGAAATTTAATCTGGAAATAAAACAGACAGAAATAAAGGAGGATAGGCCTGCTGTAAATGCAGGGAAGATGATGAAGTTTTCATTCATTCATGCTTGAGAAATTACAAGGCAATCTATCCTATTTATAGAGGAAATAGACAACAAACTATCTAACAAACTAACAATATAACAAACAAAGGAAGGAACTAGAATATGCTAGAATGAAGCTGGAAGAAGGAGCTGAATTCTGGTGAACTGTGAACGTGCTGGAGAACTGGAGAGAATGAGTTCCAACACTCCCCCCTCAAGATGGAACATCTTGAACCGTAGAGAAGGAGAGTAGAGATGCAATCAAGGAGGATCTTGTCTTGAGAATCAATTTCAGTTTCTTCAATTCCATTTCATTTGAGATAATGGAGTTTTGTGAGGAGACATCTTGTCTTCCTTTTCATGGTTAATCTTCCTTCTCTTTTGAGAAGGAAATCTTCAAGATCTTCAATCTAGAAGACAAAATCAATCGTTTGAGAAGCTGCCATTCTAGCAGGTTCAATTTCGGTTTTGATTTCCTATCTGGGAATAAATCATTCATTTTGTAAAGAACTTGAGAAGCCTTCATTTCGATTCCCTATCTGGGAATAAATCATCATTCACTCTTGTGAAAATCTGAGAAGCCTGAGGTTCAATCTTCATTTTCGGTTTCAATTTCGTTTTCCTTCATATTCTGTTATTCTTTGGATCTATTTACCAGCTGTGGTCTTTGGAGAACATGTCTTTGAACGTGTGATGAAGAACGAAAGAGAAGAATCTGACGAGGCCGGGAACGTCTGATGAACTGGAGCTTTGTTAACTGGAGAACAAGTTGTTGAACTGATTTAATTTGCTGGTTTTCTGGTTTCTTCAGTTTGATTTTCTGCTGTACAGCAGATTCAATTTCATTTTGCAGACGGTTCGTCTGGAAATCAAATCAGAATTTAATAGCAGATTACCTCTCTGGTAATTGATCTGCTACACTCAATCCTCAAAGAGGAATAAATCCATTTCGACATTTCGTCGAGCACTTAGTGAGCCAAGTCACTAATCTGTTCTTCTGCTGGTTCTGTTTTTTTTTTTTCGACTTCTGAACTACAAACCATTCATCCTTTTCAGCATCCTCTGGAGTGACCCTTGCTGCTACTTGTTCACCCTTCATATTAGCAAGGGAATCTAGCTGATTTCTCACAGATTGACTTCAACTTTGGGTTTTTTTTTTTTTTTTGCTCTGATAAATTCTGCTCTGGAATTTTTTTTTTTTGCAGGAGATGATAACCTGCTCTGATACCATGATAAAATCAAGGAGGGAAGCTGAAATTTAATCTGGAAATAAAACAGACAGAAATAAAGGAGGATAGGCCTGCTGTAAATGCAGGGAAGATGATGAAGTTTTCATTCATTCATGCTTGAGAAATTACAAGGAAATCTATCCTATTTATAGAGGAAATAGACAACAAACTATCTAACAAACTAACAATATAACAAACAAAGGAAGGAACTAGAATATGCTAGAATGAAGCTGGAAGAAGAGCTGAATTCTGGTGAACTGTGAACGTGCTGGAGAACTGGAGAGAATGAGTTCCAACACTCCCCCCTCAAGATGGAACATCTTGAACCGTAGAGAAGGAGAGTAGAGATGCAATCAAGGAGCATCTTGTCTTGAGAATCAATTTCAGTTTCTTCAATTCCATTTCATTTGAGATAATGGAGTTTTGTGAGGAGACATCTTGTCTTCCTTTTCATGGTTAATCTTCCTTCTCTTTTGAGAAGGAAATCTTCAAGATCTTCAATCTAGAAGACAAAATCAATCGTTTGAGAAGCTGCCATTCTAGCAGGTTCAATTTCGGTTTTGATTTCCTATCTGGGAATAAATCATTCATTTTGTAAAGAACTTGAGAAGCCTTCATTTCGATTCCCTATCTGGGAATAAATCATCATTCACTCTTGTGAAAATCTGAGAAGCCTGAGGTTCAATCTTCATTTTCGGTTTCAATTTCGTTTTCCTTCATATTCTGTTATTGCTGGATCTATTTCTGCTGCTGGTGCTGGAGAACATGTGCTGAACGTGTGATGAAGAACAGAAGAAGAATCTGGACGAGGCTGGGAACGTCTGGTGAACTGGAGCTTTGTTAACTGGAGAACAAGTTGTTGAACTGATTTAATTTGCTGGTTTTCTGGTTTCTTCAGTTTGATTTTCTGCTGTACAGCAGATTCAATTTCATTTTGCAGACGGTTCGTCTGGAAATCAAATCAGAATTTAATAGCAGATTACCTCTCTGGTAATTGATCTGCTACACTCAATCCTCAAAGAGGAATAAATCCATTTCGACATTTCGTCGAGCACTTAGTGAGCCAAGTCACTAATCTGTTCTTCTGCTGGTTCTGTTTTTTTTTTTTTTCGACTTCTGAACTACAAACCATTCATCCTTTTCAGCATCCTCTGGAGTGACCCTTGCTGCTACTTGTTCACCCTTCATATTAGCAAGGGAATCTAGCTGATTTCTCACAGAAGGACTTCAACTTTGGGTTTTTTTTTTTTTTTTGCTCTGATAAATTCTGCTCTGGAATTTTTTTTTTCAGGAGATGATAACCTGCTCTGATACCATGATAAAATCAAGGAGGGAAGCTGAAATTTAATCTGGAAATAAAACAGACAGAAATAAAGGAGGATAGGCCTGCTGTAAATGCAGGGAAGATGATGAAGTTTTCATTCATTCATGCTTGAGAAATTACAAGGCAATCTATCCTATTTATAGAGGAAATAGACAACAAACTATCTAACAAACTAACAATATAACAAACAAAGGAAGGAACTAGAATATGCTAGAATGAAGCTGGAAGAAGGAGCTGAATTCTGGTGAACTGTGAACGTGCTGGAGAACTGGAGAGAATGAGTTCCAACACTCCCCCCTCAAGATGGAACATCTTGAACCGTAGAGAAGGAGAGTAGAGATGCAATCAAGGAGCATCTTGTCTTGAGAATCAATTTCAGTTTCTTCAATTCCATTTCATTTGAGATAATGGAGTTTTGTGAGGAGACATCTTGTCTTCCTTTTCATGGTTAATCTTCCTTCTCTTTTGAGAAGGAAATCTTCAAGATCTTCAATCTAGAAGACAAAATCAATCGTTTGAGAAGCTGCCATTCTAGCAGGTTCAATTTCGGTTTTGATTTCCTATCTGGGAATAAATCATTCATTTTGTAAAGAACTTGAGAAGCCTTCATTTCGATTCCCTATCTGGGAATAAATCATCATTCACTCTTGTGAAAATCTGAGAAGCCTGAGGTTCAATCTTCATTTTCGGTTTCAATTTCGTTTTCCTTCATATTCTGTTATTCTTTGGATCTATTTCACTGTGGTCTTTGGAGAACATGTGCTGAACGTGTGATGAAGAACAGAAGAAGAATCTAGAAGAGGCTGGGAACGTCTGGTGAACTGGAGCTTTGTTAACTGGAGAACAAGTTGTTGAACTGATTTAATTTGCTGGTTTTCTGGTTTCTTCAGTTTGATTTTCAGCTGTACAGCAGATTCAATTTCATTTTGCAGACGGTTCGTCTGGAAATCAAATCAGAATTTAATAGCAGATTACCTCTCTGGTAATTGATCTGCTACACTCAGTCCTCAAAGAGGAATAAATCCATTTCGACATTTCGTCGAGCACTTAGTGAGCCAAGTCACTAATCTGTTCTTCTGCTGGTTCTGTTTTTTTTTTTTTCGACTTCTGAACTACAAACCATTCATCCTTTTCAGCATCCTCTGGAGTGACCCTTGCTGCTACTTGTTCACCCTTCATATTAGCAAGGGAATCTAGCTGATTTCTCACAGATTGACTTCAACTTTGGGTTTTTTTTTTTTTTTTGCTCTGATAAATTCTGCTCTGGATTTTTTTTTTTTCAGGAGATGATAACCTGCTCTGATACCATGATAAAATCAAGGAGGGAAGCTGAAATTTAATCTGGAAATAAAACAGACAGAAATAAAGGAGGATAGGCCTGCTGTAAATGCAGGGAAGATGATGAAGTTTTCATTCATTCATGCTTGAGAAATTACAAGGCAATCTATCCTATTTATAGAGGAAATAGACAACAAACTATCTAACAAACTAACAATATAACAAACAAAGGAAGGAACTAGAATATGCTAGAATGAAGCTGGAAGAAGGAGCTGAATTCTGGTGAACTGTGAACGTGCTGGAGAACTGGAGAGAATGAGTTGAACTGGAGAGATGCTTTGCTGAACTGGAGGCTGGGAACAAGTGCTTGCTGGTGAACTGATTGGATTGCTGGTTTGCTGAATTGTTAACTGGAGAGTTGCTGGTGGTTTGCTGATTGTATAGTTGGTTAATATTCCAACACCCACTTAGTCCACTAGTTTTGGGATCAAATTATATATAATGTATAGTCGTCAAATGGAAAGTTTTTTGGACTAACAAATAATACAAGAAAAATAATGGTTTGTGAGGTCAAATTGACATACTTAAATTTCTAGCTTAAAATAATTTGACAAAAATAAATTTGGTGGAAGCGAATTTAAAACGAGTTTGGCTTGCTTTGATATTCTTAGAATTAGTATTTTTCCCCGAGATAATAAATGGCGATTTAATTCTTCCCACTTTAAGTGGCGATCGAGTTAGATTTTTGTCGACATATATGGTTATTGATTGTAATAATATGAAATTTGAAAAATCGGGTGTCGCACTAGATACCACTTAACAGTTCACGGATTATCAATTTAACGACTTTTAAGTTATGGAATGCTTGTTACTTATCATTTTTTAGTTTGACCCTATGTGCGGATTTAATCAATTAAAAGCAACAAGTCACTTTTAATTATTTCTAGATGATTAAGCATACAATTCCGATTATCTTATGTTTGAATACCGCAGTAATAAGGAAAGTAATCATAAACACCGACATGATGACGGAGAAACCTCAATTGGGTAAAAACTCTGGGACCAAGCTAGTTAACTCCACTATAGACAATACGGAATGAGTTACAGTTAGATGCTATCTAGTCAACTCCACTAGATTTTTCGATCTATTTCCTGCTAACTGCAAGGTTTGCTCCAAGATTTGTTGCAATTGTCTCTTTCCAGCGGAATTCCAAGAACTTGCTCCAATGCCTTATTCTCTTCCTACGCTTGTAGTCCAACATCTTTCAACCTCCAGCAGCCTCTGAAGTTCGCCTCTGAAGTTTAACTGAGAAAGTGTCCTTCCAAAAGTGTTTAGGAAGTAGGTGTTATGGATTCAATGGATTTAATGTTTTTCCCAATTCTGTGGTTGTATAAAATTAAGAAAAAATAGATTATAGCAAAGAGGCACAATGAGCAACCACATTGATTTTCTTGTATAGGTTTGGATATTTATAAGAGAGAGTAATTAGGTTGAATTGGTCGGAAAAAAAATACTTCGAAACAGCAAAAAAGAGTTTTTCAGATCGATTTGGCTCAGCAACGGCAAGTGACGCAGCGTCGTTCGAGCGAGAGTTTGGCGGCAGACGGGCGATATGCAATCTATTTTTGTCGCTCGAGTTCCAATTGGGAGAGAAGTTAGGCAAAATGCGGCGCCGTGTTTTCCCTCTTTTCATGCTTGAACCCTAGATCTCATAACCCAATTTGTACAAATTACACACTAGGTCTTTGACTTTTACAGTACCTTAGAAATTAGTCATTTTATCTACAGAATCGCCAACACTAAAAACCTAACAAACTCAATAATACTTTTATTGGTTTTTTTGTATTAGAAATTGATCCAATAATTATAAGTAATGTATTACATGTATAATATATTATTTTGCAAATAATTTTATTTCACACCTTAATTTTCTAATGAATTCATGTTCTCAATCTAGAAAATCCAAATTTTCATACTAGAATATACACGGAATAATTCCCTTAATATCTACATTAAAATTTTGAAATTTTAAAACGAGAACTTCAAACACAAAGATAAATAACAAGGAGAAGTAAAGCCACAACCCTAATAATATCACAATAGGGAAAGTATGCACCCATTTTATTTCCAATCATATTCTTTTAGCCCTCCATAATATTTAATTTGATTCATCAAATAGAATCCATCTGCCCGGACGGACCATACACATGTACGGCAACGCAGAGACATATCATAATTAAAAACTTCAAACGATTTATCCTTTGAATTCCACCAAAAGTGACAGAAGAACATAGTCGATCCCCAAAAATTCATTTGGAAATGCCAATGAAAATCATTATTCACGTAAAGTGTGTGATTTCCTAGATTGTCGTCTCCTGAAGCGCAATGAATTGATAATGGAGGTGAATTCCGCGGAAGGTTATTAACAACATGAACATCATATACAACACTTTTGGTGCAAATCAGGTTGATTGACAGAACGAGTAGATAGAAAAACAATTTCTTTGTAACTGAAGTCATTTTTGGACTGTAAGCGTTTGAGGTTTAACAACGTTAAACTTGACCATTTTGTAGAGTGATTCTTGCACTGCAATTGAAATGTATCACTATAATCTAATTACATAATAGAAAATTAGAGAATGATTACAAATAAAAGCTTATAGTGAATTATGTAAATTCATCAAACTGTTTACGCTCACTTTATAGTGAATTGCTCCAATTATTTTACCCATTGTTACTATAATTTGAATTTTGGGAAGAAAAAAAATTATATATTACACATATACCCTAAATTCTTGAAGTGTCAAGTTTGGTGAATAAAAATCAGAATAAGTGAGTTACTTATTTAAATCAATATAATATTTATGAATTTAGATAAAATAGGTTGTTGTGTTAATTATTGACTCAAATTAGGAAATATAATTAAGTAGGAACCCATGTAGAAATTAAATTAAATTAAATTAAATTTTTAACTTGTAAAATGATTGCTGGTTACAGCTTATAATTATGTAAATATTTCATAGATACCCTATAATCTAAAAGTGTCAGGTTTGGTGAATTGAAATCAACGTAAACGAGTTATTTAAATCAGTATAATATTCATGGATTTTTTTTTCGGTTGATGAGATTTAAACCAGACTTTCATTCACTTGGATGCAATTGGAGTGAAAAATGTGAAATTGGAGGTGATTCGGAGTAATTGACGATCAATCAACTGCAATTGCTCAATATAAAAAAATAAGGGATCAATTGCAGGAGAATCATAAGTTTTGCAAGTTAAATCCAATAAACCCTAGAGAATAAGTTGTGGGAAAATAGGAGTTCAAAACTGCATTTAAAAATGAAAATGGGCTTGCGCCAGACAGGCGGGTGAGAGGCGAGCAACAGAGTAGCGCCAAACGAGCAACTAAGTATTGGGTTTTTTTTTTCCGGGCTCGCTCGAGCATTTAGCTAGCGCCAGTATAACAAAAATGCGACGACTTTTTTTCCGGTCCATAATTTTGATATCTTCAAGACTACTCCAATTTATATTCTAATACCTACTAGAATTTGGGTCAAACCATAACATAATAAATCGTGTTTCTTCAAGAAAACACAATTAGAAACAAATTATATTCAAGAATATGATATGAAAAAATATTATACATTTTTAGGAGAAATAGTACAATATTATTTAAATATTATATGTATAAACTTGTGCCACAAAAGTAACAAAATAATGTAAATATAAGCTTCCTTTTTGAGGAATACTACAATATTTTTCTGAAATATTGATTTATATTGTTTCCTTTCAAGAATATTATACAATATTCTTATGGAATATTGTACTCGAATATTGAACAAAAATATTATATTTAAGCAAATATTTGTCTATCGTAAATTGGTATAGTCAAATTGGAATAACTATACCGCTTTGTTCTGTAATTTAAAATTAAGAGAATGCTGACCTTTTGTTTGAGTAGAAAATAGGAGTTTCTTTGTAAACTCAATCGGCTAAAACTTCTTTATTAAGAATTGGGGTTCCATCTTAAAAGGTCAACTTTATTAAGAGGAGTAGCCCAAGATCTTTATTAATTGGTCTGTGTCAACTGTTGGGAATTTATTTAATCATGCACAGCGGAAATAAAACAATTTTCAATTTCCAAACGAGGATCTGCAATGTGTTTAGATAGAAACTGTGATTAGAATTATATCTTTGATGAATTCTACAAACTCTTTTGCTTTTTCTTGAACTCCAATGATCACGATCTGCAATCCAAGCTGTCCAATTGTCCAGCCTCCAATGGTGATCCACACAGAGAACAAGAATGACGGCTAGGGTTTTCTTTTCTTGTGCTAGCAAGAATAATAAAATTCTCTACAGTTTTCAAATCCTAGTAGTCTATTAATATAAGTCCAGATGGGCTCGGCCCATCTATTAAACTTAACCGGTCCAAGATTTAATTAATCAAATTAATTAAATCTGGTCCATGAATTAATTAATCCAATTAATTAATTCGAGCCTATTAATAAACAACCCAATTAATTAATTATCCAATACTTGTCAATTAATTAATTGGCAAATCTCATTCTTCTGATTCTCTTTTGTGTGTGACCCATTAGGTTCCCGATCACGATGCCGAACGACGTGAATTATTATTTTGATCTAATCAAAATCGATAAATTAAAACGCCCCTTTTAATTTATCACTAATTCATTTTCGTTGTCCCAGATTGACATCTATCAATGTGTCAGGGCAATACATGTGACGGGAAATATCACGTAGTATGACAAAACCAAACTTGTTCGTTTACCGTGAAACTATAATCCTTTCGTCAATATGATCCGATCAATTATGAGATATGGATATGTGTCAATCTCAATTATCGATCATATCTTTTATCCCATTGTTAAGTCAATGTACGTCGAAAACTCTTTTCCGACTTATGAGTTCACATTGGCCAAGAATTTCATTATTAACTTAACTAGATAAAATGTAGATCATAATCTCTTACTATCTAAGAGTGATGAATCCTCTATTGATCATTCACAACCTTCATATGATTCTTGACATACCCGAACAATGCTGTATTAGCGACCCTTGACAGAGCAACATCCAACACCACCAAAGTATGTCTGCCCTCATATAAGGTACTATGATGACCTCAAGTCAAAGGATCAATTCCACTACCGAACGTTAGAGATTAACCACTAACACTTAGATAGTTATCCATGTGGAATCTCTCAGCGGGTCTCCAATGTTTTTGTTCTATAACAAAACATCCACGTGTTCATTCAAGTGTCACCACACTTTAGCTTGTGAGATCAGCTACTTACTTCACAAGTAAGAATGCCACACGCGATAGTCTATCCGTAATAACGATATCCGTATCTCGTTATTACCTCGACCACGGACGATTTAAGATTCAGTCATATGTAATTTGTATCTCACAATCACAACTCCTTGTGATTAACAAATCACCAAGACTTGAATCTACGGATTCTATTATTTAATTTATTAGAATATTAATTCAATTAAATAATAGATATTGCCATATATATGCATTGATTATATATATTCAAAGTGTTTATGTCCAAAATTGATTGGACCTAGGGCATAACACTTACAAACTCCCACTTGCACTAGATCCAATCACTTATGTATCTTATATCATAAGTTTACATGACGATCATGTTTATGCTGCGACAACTCTTTGTCTGTGGATCTGCAATTTAATAACTTGTGGGAATTCGTTCTTTATTTACGTCATTTCATTGTATTATCTTTCCAATGAGATAACACTGCCTTAACATATGTTTGGATCATTGATGAGACCTTAGTTCCTTCGCTTGCACGATGGCTCCATTGTTATCACAATGCATAAGCGTGTGATCAACAATGTTAGGAACTACTCTAAGTTCAGTAATGAACTTCCTGATCCAGACCACAACTTTTGTTGCTTTGTAAAGCAATGATGTATAAGGCTTCCATTATTGAATCAACGGTTATTTGGAACATTTCCAAAACACCGCTTAAGAGTAAACCAATATCCTATTTGAGATGTTCTATTATTCCAGTCTGACTAGAAGTTAGCATCATTCAATCCATGAACTCTCAGTTCATTTTCTCCATATAAAATCTTCTCGAGATTTTATCTGTATAGATTGGGATGAGTTAAGCAATCTTCTAGATCTATCTCTATAGATCAACTTGCTTCTCCCACATCCATCACGGAGAAATTATTTGACAACCATAATTTCAACAATTGAAATATAGAGACGTCGTTTCCTATAATATGTGTCATACATATAATATCAGGAATGTGACAATGCTCCCACCATCTTCTTGTAAATGCACATTTCGTCTTCATTTTTGATAAAATCAAACATTTTGACTTTTTGCATCAAATCGAAGATTTCAGCTCCAAGAGGCTTGCTTCAATCCATATTGACATTTTCTTGTAAACTCATTTACAACCTATGGGTTCTAATCCATTAGGCAAGTCGACCAAGGTCAAACCTCGGTTAATACAACAAGTCCATCTCTTTAAGTCAACACTTGACTTTATTTCTATGTAATTAGTAGGTTCATTATCCTTGATTAGTAATTATGGATTCGTACCTTCTAGGAGGTCAAATGATCCTACAAGATTTACACTGAGCTAACGTGTCCTCAGAAGTCTCCACTTCCTGATCAAGACTATGTCCCTCAGCTGGTGTGGGATAAGACTCAGGTTCATCTATTCGGTCAATTATATCCGTGGACTCTTGAACTCTTTCAAGATTTATTCTACTCCCACTATCTCTGTTAGAGTAAACACTTTCTCTAAGAGTATGACATGTTTTGAGATGAATATCTTTTTTCTCAACGAGATTATAGAAATGATATCCAATTATCTCTTGGATATCCACAAATATATAATTATCGGATTTAGTCTCAAACTTATCCGATTCAGTGCGCTTCACATAAGCGTCACAGTCCAAACTTTCATATGAGATAAGTTGGGCATTTCCATAACTCGTATGAAGTTTTGTCAACCGATTTAGATGAGACATGATTTAGTACGCAGCACGTATCAATCAGTGCATGACTTCAAAACGACTTTTGAATGTTTGCATGGCTGGTTCTCTATTGCACTATATCTAATAGTGCACGATTCCTCATTTCAGATGCATCATTATGTTGCAATGTATATGGAGGAATCCACTGCGTGAGAATCTAATTCTCTTTTAGATAATCTAAAATTCTCCATTTTAGATATTCTTTACCTCGAACAAGTCTTAGTGTAAGAATATATTTACCTATTTGTTTCTCTATTTCTAGCTTGAATCCCCTGAACATTTCAAGAGTTTCATGCTTGAATTTCATCAAATATATATGATCATTTCTGAAATGGTCATTTGTAAACGTGATGAGATAAGATAAATTTCACCTGATATAAACTGATATAGGTCTACATACATCACTACGTATTAGACTTAATAATTGTGCATATCATTTTCCTTTTCAAGTAAAAGGAGATTTGGTCTCTGTGTCTTACAGACATGATTCGCATTTGTCAAATGATTCAAAATCATTTAACCCAAATATACATCTCCATGTAAGTTTGGAATTGCATTCTTATTAATGTGACCAAATCCACAATGTCAGATATAGGTGTTCTTTAAATTATCATTTTTATGCCTTTCAATTTCTATGCTCATTATAGAATACTCAATGTTTAGAATATAAATGTCATTTTGTAATTTACCATAACCATTAAGATTTTATCAAGATAAAAAGGAACAACAATTGTCCTTAACATTAAAATAATTCATGTCAAAACATGAAATTTATTTAATGCTCTTGGTAATGGTGAGAACAAAATTAACATTTCTCTAATTCTAATATCGAGCCTAGAGGCAATGGCAAGAAATATGCTTCTACAGGCAATGCAGCAACTTTTGCTCATTTTCAACGTGTAGGTCAACTTCTCCCTTCTGCAGCGATCTACTTTTATTTAGTTTCTACATATTTATACAAATATGATATCTATATCTAGTATCTAATACCCATGAAACTAATGAAGTAGATTTAAGCCTTGCAATTTCATTTCTAATGACCCACCATTCCAAAATGATAATAAAAATCATCAGATTTGGTATTGTCCTTATTCGCTTTAACTGTCTTAGTCCTCTTGGTTGCTTTCCTAAAGCATCCTTTAGACTTCCTTAGAGGAATCTATGACTAAGATTTGTCCACTACAAACACAGATGTTGGACTTAACAGTTTTAAGCATGTTCAGCAACTCAATGAGCGTGCTTCGAGTTTATTCATATTAAATTCATAATTAGTTATGAATAACTCTCGACAGATTGCAGAACCAAGTCTATACTTAGTTCATTGTTCATGATCGAACGCAATCAAGACAACTTCTCAAAGTAGTCTCAGCATCTTGATACACAAGCACCGATCAAGATTCTTACGTCATTAATCTTTGGTATAGTTGTTGGAAAATATCATATATTTCCTCGTATGATTGTTCATCATTCAACATATTGAGATGAAAAATCATGTGTTAGCATCTATACTCTTATGTTGCTTTGTAACTCAGGTGACATAGTCACAAACATCATATATGTTATAGTACTATCGTCATCACTGTGTTTATTATAGCAGCCACCTCTTCTTTTTATCGAGTCATCAACAGGTGTCTCTAGAAAGGGCTACTCAAGGACACAACCAATTTTTCATGCCTGAGAACAATTCTCAGATTGCGGCGTCAATCAAGAAAATTTGCTTTGGTTGTTGGCATACAATATGCCTCTTAAATACATATGGTTACTCATGATTCAATAAATGTAAACGACGAAAAGTAAAGAAATAATATATATAATGCATGAATTAATTTAACATGGCCTTTTATTAAATTAATTTCGCTCCCACTGTTTAACTCAAATTTATGACCCTCTCACATAAATTTATGGAATCCATACTTGATTCCCAGTGGGCTGGAATCCCATTTGTTATATTAAAACCTTGAGTGTACTCAACAAGCCCTAATAAAACATTTGGGTAGATACTATTATCAATTGTATCTCCATACAACTCCCAGATCATTAAGCTGACAACTCTTTGTCTTCACACATCTTATGTGTTAGCTTAACATGCCTCTAAGATTCATCTCCTTGAGTGTACTCAACAAGAGATAAATATTAGTTAAGTCAAACCCTTTATTCAAAAATATCTAATATTTCATAGTGTCAAACATATCCCTAATAGACCAGCCTTGAGTGTACTCAACAAGTTAAGATCGATTTAGGACTCTCGTTTTTCACTATAATGAAGGAAGGCGAATATAAATATGACTTAATATTTTAACATGCCTTTAAAATTTATCTTCTTGAGTGTACTCAACAAAAGATAAATATTAGTTAAGTCAAACCCATCATTCATAATTATCTAATATTTCATAGTGTCAAACATATCCCTAATGGACCGGCCTTGAGTGTACTCAACAAGCTAAGATCGATTTAGGGCTCTCGTTTTTCACTATAATGATGGAAGGCCAATAACAAATTGACTTAATATTTTTAACGAGGGATTTTCATGCAAAAGGTCTCATCGTAATAATTATATATATTTTATTATACATCTAACATGCAAATAAACATACATATAATAGTGTGGACGATTATGGACTTATACTATCTAATCTTCCCGAGCCATAAGGAAGACTAGTCGGTCAGTTCCTAGGGGGTATAGCATTGATTCATACAATGCTCCATCTCTATGGTCTCCTCCTCTTCTTGTATCTTCAATTAGTCCAGCTGCAACTTGTATCCTATACTAGCTGGCACGCATGCCTAAATAATATTGGACACGCAGGCCCAAAATAATAATAACAATAATAACGGACTCGCAGGTCCAAAATAAATAAGAGCTCGCAGACCCATAAAACAACAAGAATAAAACTAACCATTCAACACATCCACATGGTCGAGTCCATAATCATCCACTAATAAAACATTCATCATATAAATGCATTCCTATAATATCTAATATTATATGCAAACATGTTTCAAGTTTCTAGCAATTAAAGTCGTCTAAACTAATTTAGACAAATGGATCGGAACAATTAAATAATTAATTAATTAATCAAATTAATTAATTAATTTAATTAGCGGACTTATTTAATTAAAATCAAATTTCAATTAAATATCAAATTAGAGTCCAACTCTAATTCTACAAATATAAGGCGGGACTATTTAATTAAAATCAAATTTTAATTAAATACCAAATTAGAATCCAACTCTAATTCCAATAAAATTTTAGGGCAAGACAATTTAATTAAAATCAAATTTTAATAAAATGTCAAATTAAAATCCAACTCTAATTATAATCAAATTAATAAGGTTGAATTTAATTAAAATCAAATTTTAATTAAATACAAAATAAGAGTCAAACTCTAATTTCAAAGTATTAGGGCGAACATATTTAATTAAAATCAAATCTTAATTAAATACTAAATTAGAGTCTAACTCTAATTTTAAGAAGCATTTAGGGCGAGACAATTTAATTAAAATCAAATTTCAATTAAATGTCAAATTAGAGTCCAACTCTAATTTCAACATCATACTAGGGTGGATAATTTAATTAAAATCAAATTTTAATTAAATATTAAATTAAAGTCTAATTCTAATTTAAAATGAATTAACATTTTAATTTAGGATAAAACTCCTAAATAAAATAAAATTCAATTTAGGGTCAAAGTTTAATATTTAAGTTAAAATCTAATTTTAACGAAAATATAAGTCTTCAATTTTTTTTTTTTTTCAATAAAATTTTAAACGGGTCAAATTGAATTTTAAGGTCAAATTATTTGAAAATCAAATTTAAAAACAATTTAATATTTAAATTCCAAACCATTTTGAAATTTACAATAAGACCCCAAGTTTAAAATTAAAAACAAGCCCTTCAATTTCAAAAATTGCATGGCAGGGCCTTCATTAAAATATTGCAACCTTGACCCCTAATCATAATTGGAGACAGGGGCTCGCAATTTCACAAATTGCATGACAAGCCCCCGTCCCCAATCTTCCACCCGTTTCCTGTAAAAACCTAAAATCTAACCCTTGGTGACTCCGGAAAAACTCCGACGCTGGCGTCGGACTAGCAAGTGTCACCGCCATCACAAACAAACGACATCGTTGAAAGCGCGACGGCATGCGTCTTATGCGGCGTAGTCTGGCCAGTCTTTCTTGCTAAAAAGTAGCAAAGAACCGGGCTGCTACTTTTAGCAGCAGCCCCGGGATGAAACGGCCATGGGCGCCGCTGTGGGTAGCGGCGCCGGTCGCCACGTGACACGAAACAGCCCCAACGGCTGCCGCCTCGCCGGCGGCGTTATTGCTGCCGGCACAACCTCCGATACATTTTTTTTTTTAATCAAAATTAATTTTCGTTTCCAAATCAAATTTAGAAGCAGAAATCAATTTTCTTTAAAAGTTAGAAACGAGAAAAATAATAACAATCAACTTTTGATTGTTATATGATGCAAAAACAATTTCTAACAAACACAAAGTAGGCTCTGATACCACTGTTGGGAATTTACTTAATCATGCACAGCGGAAATAAAACAATTTTCAATTCCCAAACGAGGATCTGCAATGTGTTTAGATAGAAATTGTGATTAGAATTATACCTTTGATGAATTCCACAAACTCTTTTGCTTTTTCTTGAACTCCAATGATCACGATCTGCAATCCAAGCTGTCCAATTGTCCAGCCTCCAATGGTGATCCACACAGAGAACAAGAATGACGGCTAGGATTTTCTTTTCTTGTGCTAGCAAGAATAATAAAATTCTCTACAATTTTCAAACCCTAGTAGTCTATTAATATAAGTCCAGATGGGCTCGGCCCATCTATTAAACTTAACCGGTCCAAGATTTAATTAATCAAATTAATTAAATCTGGTCCATGAATTAATTAATCCAATTAATTAATTCGAGCCTATTAATAAACAACCTAATTAATTAATTATCCAACACTTGTCAATTAATTAATTGGCAAATCTCATTCTTCTGATTTTCTTTTGTGTGTGACCCATTAGGTTCCCGATCACGATGCCGAACGACGTGAATTATTGTTTTGATCTAATCAAAATCGATAAATTAAAACGCCCCTTTTAATTTATCACTAATTCATTTTCGTTGTCCCAGATTGACATCTAGCAATGTGTCAGTGCAATACATGTGACGGGAAATATCACGTAGTATGACAAAACCAAACTTGTTCGTTTACCGTGAAACTATAATCCTTTCGTCAATATGATCCGATCAATTATGAGATATGGATATGTGTCAATCTCAATTATCGATCATATCTTTTATCTCATTGTTAAAACTCTTTTCCGACTTATGAGTTCACCTTGGCCAAGGATTTCATTATTAACTTAACTAGATAAAATGTAGATCATAATCTCTTACTATCTAAGAGTGACGAATCCTCTATTGATCATTCACAACCTTCATATGATTCTTGACATACCCGAACAATGCTGTATTAGCGACCCTTGACAGAGCAACATCCAACACCACCAAAGTATGTCTGCCCTCATATAAGGTACTATGATGACCTCAAGTCAAAGGATCAATTCCACTACCGAACGTTAGAGATTAACCACTAACACTTAGATAGTTATCCATGTGGAATCTCTCAGCGGGTCTCCAATGTTTTGTTCTATAACAAAACATCCACGTGTTCATTCAAGTGTCACCACACTTTAGCTTGTGAGATCGGCTACTTACTTCACAAGTAAGAATGCCACACGCGATAGTCTATCCGTAATAACGATATCCGTATCTCGTTATTACCTCGACCACGGACGATTTAAGATTCAGTCATATGTAATTTGTATCTCACAATCACAACTCCTTGTGATTAACAAATCACCAAGACTTGAATCTACGGATTCTATTATTTAATTTATTAGAATATTAATTCAATTAAATAATAGATATTGCCATATATATACATTGATTATATATATTCAAAGTGTTTATGTCCAAAGTTGATTGGACCTAGGGCATAACACTTACATCAACATCTTTATTCGATGTGGGATTATATCCCTTAACACGCCCCCGCAAGATGGTGGCTCATTTGAGCAGACCAATCTTGAAATCCACGTGCTCACTTTTTGGAGTCTTACTGGGATCGAATCGCTCGTTGGAGTATAATGGGCTCTGATACCATATTAAGAATTGGGGTTCCATCTTAAAAGGTCAACCTTATTAAGAGGAGTAGTCCAAAATCTTTATTAATTGGTCTGTGTCAACATCTTTATTCGATGTGGGATTATATCCCTTAACATTCTTGTCTTTCTTTGATTGAATGAAACAAAATTTCTATCTCAATTGGTTAGAGATTTATAAGCAAAAAGAGAAATAGATTTTGCTAATTCAACTGATTAAAATTTTGTGCTAATAACGTGTTATAAGTTAGAGAGAGAAGAGAAGAAACTAAAGAAGTCAATAGAATTGTGTGTACTATATTGAGAACTAAAACTCCATATTTACAGGGATGAATTCAAGGTACAATGGTAATAAAAATTAGGGTTGTAGAGGTATACTTGCCATTCGCTAATAAATTATTATTTACAACAAGTTTATAGTATTCTTTTTTAACAATTTTAATTAGACTAACAAGTGCCTAAAATATTTATTCTATAAAATATTTAGCCTATGTTTGTTTTGGTTCGTATTTCTTAAAACTCATTTTTCACTAAATTCATATTCAATTGTACATTTCATGAGACCAACAGGTCTTTTTAAACTTATCCATCACAAATTTCTAATTTATTGAAAAAATTAAAATTTGATTGAAGTAAGAATTGGAGTCTCTCTCGAAAATGAGTTAGCCTGGTTCTAGTATTTACAGATTCAATACTCATCTATCAAAATAATGAATGTCGATTGAACTCTTTTAACTTTGTTAAGAGGAAATTTAGATTTTTGTGGACATACATGTTGAATTTTTTTTTTTTTTTGTCATATTAAAAATTGATGAAATAGTTTTTCACACTACGTAAAGTGTTACGTGTGGAGTTTATAATATGTAAATAAATGTATTTTACACTGTGACTTTCTCATACATACATTCGTTTTCTCAGTACGGAAAACCCATTTTTTCATACTAGTATATACACAGAATAATTCTACTATCATCTATAATAAATGAGTTGACAATTTAAATCAATTACTCAAACCATTTGTCAAGTGAAAACATAGAACTAATAAATTCCTATCCAATTCAATAACAAAATCAATAAAATGCTTAAACTGGTGATAAGAATAACCCTAATGTTTATCGAACTTTTATAAGATATCATCCAATTTTCACCCAAGTTGTTGAATATAGTCTATACACAAACACAAACACGAAGATAAACAGGGCAACAACCGCGAAATTTAGAAAAATAAATATTTTTATTAATTATTTAGTAGAATATCACAGTAGGGCATTTATGCATCCCTTTATTACCAATTATAAAATATTTCCAGGTCACTAGGATCAGAAGGGATTTTATTAGCATAATAGAACCCATCTTCCTTGACATACCACCATGCACTGCCATACGCTGCAT
The DNA here is from genome assembly GCA_035079005.1 of Fraxinus americana. NCBI lineage: Eukaryota > Viridiplantae > Streptophyta > Magnoliopsida > Lamiales > Oleaceae > Fraxinus > Fraxinus americana. The sequence goes on from CM068715.1 coordinate 2,658,103, forward strand.
ATTTATAATGGAAAACATTAAAGGCTATATCCTTTGAACCCCACCAAAAGTGACAAAAGAACAGAGTAGTTCGAAAAAAATTCATATGGAAATGCCAATGAAAATCATCATTCACGTGAAGTGTGTGATTTCCAAGATCATTATCTTTTGATGCACAATGAATTAATAATGGAGGTGTATTCTGCGGAAGGCTGTTAATAATATGAACATCGTATCCGGTTGAGCTTTTGGTCAGAATGAGGTTGAATGATAGTAGAAGTAAATAGAAAAATAACTTCTTTGTAATTGAAGTCATTTTTGAATTGTACTTGGATGCATTTGATGTTACACATCGTTAAACTCGACCTTTTTATAGTTTGCTTTCTTGCACTCCAGTTGTAAGATATTACGTACTATAATCTAATTACAGATTTTAAAATTAGAGGAAGATTACAAGTAATAGCTTGTTACCTTATGTATATATTTTATGGGTCTAAATGAATTATGTAAATTCATCAAATTGATTACTCTCATTTTATTAATTACTGCAATTGTACTGTGAATTATTACTATAATCTAAATTTTTGGTTGAAAAATCTGGAGAAAGATTACAAATTATGATGAGTTATGTAAATTTTTTAGAAATTTGTGGGAACATGTATTGCAATATCACTACAATTTGATTTTGGTTGAAAAATGTGGAAAAGATCACAGATTCGCAGAATAACTTGTAATCTCATAAAATATTACATATATAGATACGTAATAATCTAGTAGTGTCAAGTTTAAAGTACAAAAAACCATCTTTCACTAACGGGTAATTCCAGAAATGGATTACTCATCGGTAAAAGTAATAGATGGATTTTTTGTTGGTACATGGTAAGTGTATTTTATGCACTTATTTGGGGTCCTAAAATATCGATATTTGGTAATTATTTTGACAAAATATATCCTAAATTATTGTATTTTATATTATAAGTAAAATTCAATCATTGAACAAGGAATCCAAAGAAATAAGCAAAAAATGGTGAAAATGGCAAAATTCAAAGTTTAAGGATTAAATTACAAATTCAATAGTTGATTTGGACCAGAAGATGATACTTTGAATATTGCTAGGAAACAATTGGAAGGAATTAGAACTCAAAAAGGAATGTAATATTATCAAAATCAATTTCCAATCGCACAAGTTATATTTCAGATTTTTAGCCTATTATTGAGACCCATTTTTGGTATAGTAAACGTTTGAATTAAAAAAAAATTCTATTTCTATAAATCTTGTATCACTTTGAACTATCTTTCTAACGTACTTTGAATTGACTCAATCGGATATCAAGAGAGAACACTATGACCAAAATACTGACTGCTGTGCAGAGATAAAATCCGCGCGTGAATGCAACTTTCCTTATTCGATTGGAACTCTTTTAGAAGTCAATTTGGATGTAATTTACAACCAATTTTCGACTCCTACAAATACATCATAGTAGAATACATATTGAGAACTCTCAAGTACATATAATACTCAATTATTTATCAATTATTATCATCAAATAAGGAGAATTCATAGTTGTTGTGAGAGAATTGAAAGAGATTTGTAAGAATTCATTCAAGTGAAAATTCAAACCTAATTTTTGGGCAAAGAACAGAAGGCGCAAGTGGAGATTTATCAAGAAACCATTGAAGAGATTCAAGATTTCAAGATTCATCTTCATCTTCTCAATTTATCAATAATTCGGGTTATGTCTTTTCACTTATATATGATTTCTTGTAATTTCAATATGTTAGGCAAATTCTATACCTTGCTAGGATGAGATGAACCCTTATTATGATATTTTTAGTTTTTAATTAATTATTTTGACTTTAATTTGATTTGATTTGTGGATGTTTATTATCGTTTTATCGTTCTTTTCAATTGTTTGATTATCAATTGAATTGTTAGTAGATTTTATTGTTATCGAGAGAGGCAATAAATATTGTAAGGTTCGATAGAGGATAGAGATATACATCTATGCTTTGTAAGGTTTCAATATGTGTTCTAGTGCTTGTTAATGCATTTTATCATGTTTGCATCTTTCATCAAGAGATAGGAGAGTCAAATGAGGGGAATATATTTGATTGCTATCGAGAGAGGCTTTCAATTAAATTTGGAACATTGACCAGTATAAATGATTTCAAATTATCAATTTAATTGTTACACTAAAAATGGAATAACAATGGGAATTCGCTATCTTAACAATGCATCTCACATATTTGAAAAACACATTTACTTACTTTCTAGTTTAATAGATAGTTTAGGGATTAATATAGAAACTCAAAATCTATTTATTATTCGATTAAAGTTGCAATTAATCACCCAATCAAATACATAGTTCTCGTGGGTTCGACACTTTATTCATCATTTTATTACTTGATCACGATCCCGTTCACTTGCGGAAATCAAACGATCAAGTTTTTCACACTGTTGTCGGAGACTATTGTATTTAATTAGTTTAAATTAATTTTAACTTTAATTTGAATTTTTATTGTTTATTTATTTTTAATTTGATTACTACTTTAATTAATTTTAGTTGTAACAATTTTTTTTTGTTACTTACTTTTCTTTATTTTTTTTCTATATCGTTTAACTAATCCCCTACAATTTTAATCTATCTTGTGTTGATATTCTCTCTTTGTCCTTTTCAAATATTATGCATGATTCTGACATTAGTAAAGTAACGAAATTGTTGTAATGACAAATCTCTACATAGATTGTCAAGATATGCTTGGAGGATATCCAAGTCGTGAAAATTGTTACGCGGTGTATTGTACTCAAAAATGCTTGTTCTCTTGCACTAGTTTACACACCCCGAAACTTCTGAGATTTTGAAAATATTTGATGTGTAGAAAACAAGCAATTGAAAAATCTGATAAAAAGTACATGATCATGGGAGATTTTGTACCTAACGATTGGGATGAGGACATCAAACTTGTGGGAGATGGTCATCTCCTATTAAATGAAAAGGTACTTGCAAAGTACTTGCCAAGTTGGATGAAAACGATATGATTATGGGAGATTGCATGTACTGGGAAAGATTTCAACAATGGGGGTACAATCCACTCGAAGGAGTCAACGAGACCGACTTCTCATTGTCTATGAATCTAGATTGTGGACCGATCATTCAACCCGAAAATATATCGACTATGGACGAAGGGATTAAAGAGAATGACGAGTTGATCACAACGGAATCAAATGAGGATGTGACAAGCAATGAGAATGAAATCAACTCACATTTTTTCGACTTTATTGATTGTCCAAAAATTGATTTTGTGATTAAGCCCGATGTAGGAGTGGAAGTCTACGTAGTTGAAATTGAATCGAATGAAATAGAAAGTCCTATTACATCAAAAAGGGCAAGGTGGAAATTTGGAGACTAAGGGTTCGTTTGATTGCAAGGGTGGAAAATGGGTGGAAAGAAAATATTTTACAGGGAATTGATTTTCTTAGAAAATGTTTTACTAGGAATTGTAATTAATTGTGTTTGATTTGTATAATTTTTCATGGAAAATATTGAAAATTTGGTGTCCATTTGACTTCGTTTTTTATGGAATTTGTCCATTAAAATGATAATTTTTTCTACTATTGAGTCTAAATTTGTTCTCATTGTCAAAAACAATTTTTTTTAAAAAATAATTTACCATACCGATTATCATTCGTTTAACTTTATTTTGCATGAAAGTTGTCGATAAAAGTGAATTTTTTTTACCATTGTATTTAGAATTTGTTCTCATTGTAAATAAAAAAAAAAGGTGGAAAATGTTTTCCCACCTATTAGGTGAAAAAACATTTTCCACCATTTGTGTATCAAAGGGTTGTACCTAGAAAAAGGGAGGAAAATATTTTCCGTGGAAAATTTCGCATATCAAACAGTCAAAAAAGTGAAAGTAGGAAAATATTTTCCTACTTCCCTGAAAAACTCCGCCAATCAAACGGGGCCTAAATGAAAAGTGAATCAAAACCAAACGAAGAAAAATGGACAAGACATCCAAAGCCTTCTTTAGGTGCCCGTGATTCAATTGCCAAAGTCGAGTTAAAAACTATAAAAAAACGCTTGTTGGGAGGCAACCCAATTTTCTAACATTTTAGTTATTCTGCTTTCTGTATCGCATTGTATATAGATTTATTTTGATTATTAGTTTGCCTTAGAGTTAGGCACTTTCAATTTATAGGGTATCACCATCCTATCATGTTTCCCTTATGCCATTGAATTTATTATTGGTTGTTTCGATTATTTGGGCTAAGTAACACATGTTCTATGTTATTTGATCTTTATTGTTTGATTTCACAGCTATCTGCAGGAACATGACGTCGCGAAATACTCAAACCATTACAAACCTAAGGAAAGCATGATGATGAAGATTGTCTAGCCGTCACACATAATGCATCGCACCTTCAATAGAAACATTTGGGGAGTACCTTCTTCCTTTTCTTCCCCGTCCCCTCATATTCTTATTTATGTTTTATAACATTGAGGACAATGTCGGTTTTAAGTTTGAGGGTGGGAAAAACTTTGAGTTTTTTACTTTTTGTGTGTTTGTTCTTCGTTATTGTTTTAATACATAATTAAATAAAATTAAAAATTTTCAACAAAAAAAATATTTTCTTGTTTTAAGGTGTGTGTGTGCTTGTGTGAGTTAGATAATCTGTCCGACAATGAAGATTAAATTTGAGATTTGGTATTGATTTATGAACTGTGGATAAGATGCATGCTAGACTGATTGCACCTTAATCTTGCAAAATTTGATATTATACGTGCACTAGAACTAGCTTAGACAGCTTGATTCTATGAGTGGATTCATATAATCGATAGATTGATATAGTTGAACATAGATGCATATCCAAAACTATCATATATTAATGATCCTTAGACCAAATTTAGCATAGTTTGGGGATATTTTACAGTTGTAGGAAGATACGGATGTAAACTGGGATTCCTTATGTGAAAACGTATGTATGGATTGTCTTAAATTAATAGGATAAAATTGGGAAAAAAATCTTAAGTTGGAGGTCAGTTTACATGAATAGGTGTTTAATGAGGGATATTTCACTAATCATGGTAGAAGAATATATAAATGACATCTCTTCGTAGTCTTTATGGCTCGAGTTAACAAGTCTACTAGGGTACTTACAACTGGTGCCCTAAAATATCTAATTTGGGAGTCATCGGCCAAAAGCTCGTTACGTGGGGTTATATAGAAAGGTTAAGGGAGAGAGTGTGAATTTTTATTTTTTTTTTAAAAGTAGGTGCATGAAATAGAAGACGCATCAAATGCTCTAATTAAGCCTCAAACACTTATTTGAGAAGATTTGACTTTTGATAAGGGATTATTAGCCTAGTCTTGTCCTATAGGTCAACAATCAAATAATTGGAGAATCTTTGTTTATTGATGTATTGACTTATAATTAGTAGAGTTCACCTAAACTAGAAAGGATGATGATAGTAATGAAAATTTCAACATTAGATTACACACTGGAAAAGAGTGAAAAAAGAACAAATTTGAGGGTGTGTGAATCATACGAGAGGTGAAAGGATATATTTGACCACAAATGGTCGGGAATTGAAGCAACTTGTAAATTTATGATTATCTATTTAATTCTTCACACATACACACGTTAGTTTTCCATTGGAAGAGTCGATATCGGTTTGGTATTGTGACTTTGAAATAATTTGTAGATTTAGTACTATAATTTCAAGTATTAAGATAAAAAAGCTAGATTATCTAACCAAATATTTTTCCCATGCTTGTGTGTTTGTCGTTATTTAGGTTGTAGTTTTGTTTGAGGGCAAACAAATGTTTAAGTTTGGTGGTATTTGATAAGTGTATTTTATACACTTATTTTGAGCCTAAAATATCAATATTTGGTAGATCTTTTGACAAAATGTATCCTAAATTGTCGTATTTTATATTATATAAGTAAAACTCAATGATTGAACAAAGAATCGAAAGAAAGAAGCGAAAATTGGTGAAAATGGCAAAATGCAAAGTTTGAGGATCAAATTACAAATTCGATAATTGATTTGGACCACAAGATGATACTTTGAAGATTGCTAGGAGACAATTGGATGGAATTAGAACTCAAAAAGGAATGAAATATTATCAAAATCAATTTCCAATCGCAAAAGTTATATTCCAAATTTTTAGCTGATTATTGAAACCCATTTTTGGCATAATAAACGTTGGAATTGAAAAAATGCTATTTCTATAAATCTTGTATCCCTTTGACCTATCTTTCTAACGCACTTTGAGTTGGCTTAATCGGATATCAGGAGAGAATGTTATGACCAGTGTTCTAAAATGCGAAATGCGTTGTGTTGCGATGCGTCGAGGTCGAGAATCGAGAATCAAAAATCACAAGTGTAAGCGTGTCAATGTGGAGAATAGGCGTCATAATGCATTTCGTACTTTTAATATTATTTTAATATAATAAATAGATTTTTATATTTAAAAAAATAATTTTTTATATCATATCAAAAAAAAAAAATTCACAATGGGACGTCTCAATGCACACCTAGGCGCGCATAGGCTCTCCTGATGCACACCTATGCGCGCATTGTCGCGCATTGAAACGCATAGGCGCTTCTAGATGGTCAACAAAAACCGTTGACCTCATTTTTACGCGCATTGCCCAATTTGACACGTTTTTTACTCGGGTCGCGCCTAAGCGGTGCATTTGCGCGAATTTTAGAACATTGGTTATGACCATAATACTGACTACTGTGCAGAGACAGAAAATCCGCACGCAAAGGCAAATTTCCTTATTCGATTGGAACTCTTTTGGAAGTCAATTTGGACGTGATTTTCAACCAATTTTCGACTTCTACAAATACATAACAGCAGAATATATATTGAGAACTCTCATGTACATATTATACTCCATTATTCATCAATTATTATCATCAAAGGAGAATAATTCATAGTTGTGAGAGAATTGAAGGAGATTTGCAAGAATTCATTCAAGTGAAAATTCAAACCTAATTTTTGGGCAAAGAAGAGAAGACGCAAGTGGAGATTTATCAAGAAATCATTGAAGAGATTCAAGATTTCAAGATTCATCTTCATCTTCATCTTCTCAATTTATCAATAATCCGGGTTATGTCTTTTCACTTATATATGATTTCTTATAATTTCAATATGTTAGGCTAATTCTATACCTTGCTAGGAAGAGATGAACTCTTGTTATGATATTTTTAGTTTTTAATTAATTATTTTGACTTTAATTTGATTTGATTTGTGGATGTTTATTATCGTTTTATCGTTCTTTTCAATTGTTTGATCACCAATTGAATTGTTAGTGAATTTTATTATTATCGAGAGAGATAATAGTGTTTAAGCACAATATAATAAATATTGTAAGGTTCGATATAGGATATAGATATACCTCTATGCTTTATATGGTTTCAATATGTGTTCTAGTGCTTGTTAATGCATTTATCATGTTTGTATCTTTCATCGAGAGATAGAAGGGTCAAATGAGGGTAATAGATTTGATTGCTATCGAGATAGGCTTTCAATTAAATTCGGAACATTGACCAGCATAAATGATTTCAAATTTTCACTTTAATTGTTACACTAAAAATGGAATAACAATGGGAATTCGATATCTAAGCAATGCATCTCACATATTTGAAAAACACATTTACTTACTTTCTAGTTTAATAGATAGTTTATGGATTAATATAGAAACTCAAAATCTATTTGTTATTCGATTAAAGTTGCAATTAATTACCCGATCAAATACATAGTTCTCGTGGATTCGTCGACACTCTATTCATCATTTTATTACTTGACCATGATCTCATTCACTTGCGGGAAATCAAACCATTAGTACATTTAATAGCTATTCGTGAGCAGATATTTCATGCCCAATAATGTTGTTTAAATCAGCATGATTTATCTACGTATTTTTCGTAAATGATATAAATCGACTTTCAAATAAAAAAAGTTTCAATCATTCACCAACATGAAGTTCGTAGTTGAAAAGTAATTCATATTTACTACGACCTTTCTGTAGTTGATGTAAATCAATTTTTTTAAAAGAAAAATTCAACATTTCACATATAGAATAACCGTATGGAAAGAGTAATCACATTGCTTCGACCTTCACCCTAAGAAAAATTCGTAGATAATGTAAATCAATATTTTTTTACAAAAAATTTTAAACTTTTACCTGTGGATGTTTCGTATGTGAAGAGTAATTCATATTACCTATGAAAATTCTGTAGATGTATTGATCAAATTTTAAAAACTAAAATGAGTTTCGACCATTCTCCTAAAATCCATAGATGAAGAGTAATCATATTGTTTCGACCTTCACTCTACGAAAAATTCATTTGTGAAGGTAAATTAGTTTTGAAAATGATAAAAGTTTCAACTATTCGAAGGTGAAGGTTAATCAATTAAGAATTAGCATTAAATTAAGTTTAATTAATTGTATATTCGAATTTTGTGACACTGAAGTGATTTAAGTCTCGTCAAGAACTTTTTTCCCTTATAGGAAGTAATATCAAAATTAAATAAATTCATATCAAATACTTTCAACGTTAACGTTGGAAAATTATGCATATAGAGAAAATACACATATTCCAAGATCATGGTTGTTTAGCGTACAATTTGAATTATTCTTAAGCAATGTCACCTTTTAGATCTGCTATATGCCTTTTGAAGTAAACAATAAAGGATTTTGATGTTTGTCCCAACTCAATGATCGGGACAAACAACAGGGCGCCACCTGTAATTGGAGGAGGAGCTGACCTTGTCGCTCCCCCTCCAATGTGAGGGCGTCACCTCGGCACCCTGTTTTTGGGCTCGGTCATTGAGCCGGGCCCAGTAGCATGATTCAACAATAAATTTACTATGTAACACTTTCGAAGCATTTGCTCAAGTCGGAGAGAGATTCTTCTCAATATAGTTTAATTTAGATGAATTATCACTATAATGAGTTACTTATTTAAATCAATATAATATTCATGAATTTAGATAAAATAGGTTTTATCATTATTATTATTGACTCAAAATAGGGAATATAATTAAGTCGGAACCCATGTAGTAATTAAATTAAATCTTTAACTCAACATGTAAAATGATACATAGATAACCTATAATCTAGAAGTGTGAAGTTTATTGAATGGAAATCAGTATCAACGATTTATTTATTAAATCAATATAGTATTCACAAATTTAGATAAATAGGTTTTGCTTGTTATTTACCAAATTAGGGAATATAATCTAAGTCAGAGTCCATATAGCAATTAATTGAAATATCTAACTCAACCTGTAAAATGATTACTTGTTATAACTTGTTGCAAACGTATTTTATGCACCTATTTCACCTTTATATTTGCTTGTTCATTGCTAATTTAGGGAATATCCACTTAATTTAAGTTAGATTATGTTAATTGTATGTAAAACTCGATTTTGAATGCACTTGGATGCAATAGGTGTAAAAAATGTTAGATTGAAATTTAATTGGAGTTGATTCGGGAAAATTGATGATCAACCAAATTGCATTTGTTCAATACAAAGAATTGGAGGAGAATTGTTCACGAAAATATATTTCGAATTAAAATTATCGCAAGTGTATGGCTTGTTAATAAGTAATAAAGTGGATTTTGAGTCCAAGTATTGCTCAACAGATATTGATTTAGTCCAATTTTAATTATCACGACCTTAATCGAAATAAGAATAATGTGATTTGTTTGTTTGTGATAAAATTATAACTAAAATAAGCAACTTATGCAATTAAGAGTAAATTAACTAAACTAAATTTAAATTATTCTAAATGTAACTTAATGTGTTTAATAAATGACAAACTCACTGGGATTTCAAAATTTTCATGCAATAATCCTTTTTAAACTTAGTTTTACACGTTGACAATATGATTGAATTTGACGAATCAACTTTCTTATTTTATTTAGCAATCTCTCTCGAGTAATGTTAAACATACTCTTGTATATTACCCAACTATATTTTTAGGTTGGATACGAATATATAAGAATACATAAATTTTTATGAACACTTAAAAATAAACATAAGACATAATTGTATATTTTTATCCCCTATGAGACCATATGACAATTTATATACAGAGGACATATTTTTCTTCTTTCGAATGCATAAAATGAGTCACCACATTAACACAACTATCGTGCACAATAATTGTGAAGAAATTAAAAATTCATATTATATGATTCACCGTTCTCCTAGTACAATAAAAAATAGTCTAACATGTTATGAAGAAGAAAGCAAAACAAATATTGAAGAATCGACATCATCCAAATAAACCATGAATTAAATCTTCGGGTCTTGCAATCGATTTTCGTGTTTATTGATTCCTTCTATGCTTCCAAAATCTCTTAAAATGTGTTGTAATGCATGGTATTCACTTCTGAACAACTCTTAAGTCTTTTAATTGTATTCAAATGTCAACTAAAACATTATGGCTTCAACGAAATTTCAACCCAAATGAAGATGTAATTACGTTAGGTAGAACATTTATGCAACCTACGTCACATCAAGAATTTTTCTCCCTTCTAGGAAGTATACCAAGCTTAAATAAGTGGAAATTTCAATTTGTACAGAAATGGAATTGCCAGAACACTCACATGGGGTCCACACATGGGGGTGGACCCCATGTGAGTAAAATATTGCAAAAAAAAAAAATGGGTCTCACCTGTGTATGTGTGTTTTGTTGCATTTCTGTATGTGTGTTTTCTGTATACACAACATCTTTGTAAATAAATTAATCATTGCGTCATCTGAAATAGCTTTAAACTTTAACATTGAAACTTTATGCATATAGATAAAATAAAAATATTCCAAGTTCATGGTGTTGAACATACTATTTGAATTGTTCTTAAGCAATGTCATCAACAATACTCATTCCTTATCACCTCATCTGCTATATGCCTCTTTTAGTAAAAAATAAATAAATAAATAAATTAGCAAAATAACACTATTAGAACGGTTGCACCTTACTTTAGAATCATTCTCTGAAATCGGAGAGAAATTCTTCTCAATATAATTTAATTTACACGCAAGTTTAGTATTAAAGTATATTTTGAAAAACTATATTGTGGTTATTGTTGAGAAAAAATTCCACCATATGCATAGCGAAAACAGAAGAAAAAACACGAATTTGACGTGATTCGACAAATCACTCTAATAGAGAACTAAGAAATAAAAGTAGGATTATCTCAATATTGGGTTTTTGCAGATAATATTAAAATTTATGTTCAGAACATGCTTTAAAATTATTTAAATTTTATTGTTGACTTTATTGCTAAATGTAATTATAGAACATTAGCGATAAATATTGGAATCTGCATTAGACCGTGTTATTGTCAATTATATGGTAGATCTAATGTCTAATGCGAGCGAGTTGCACATGTAAATATGGGCCCCATATGGTAAAATATAAACCAAAAGCAATCATGCTACACGTACACTTCATTTGACATCAAGTTTGACATTATGCCACATGTTGTGACATGAGGGGACAATTTTAGAATAAAATACATTTGCCCGTCTATTTGCATTTGAACATACATGGGATGTCAAATTCCATGTCAACCATTTAATGTACAAGAAGCTTTATTCAACCAAAAGACTACATCAACGACAACCAACGCGCAAACCAAAGAAAAAAAAAACCAATATATCCATGGCAAACTCACACCATGAACTCTCTACACTACTATATTTTGGCATCATTTGATTTAGCTAAAAAAGTTTATTAAAAGATAAGTTGATGAAGTCAACAATGAATATTAAGAGATAATAATCTAATTTGAACTTTGCACAAGCTTTCAGTGGATCACTAAATTTTAAAAAAAAATCATTAATCGCTGAATTTTGCAATATGTAACCCCATCCATTACTCAATCAACGGACATTTGAAAAAGTGACAGAATTGATGACGTAGCAAACGAAGTCGTTTATGTGGCACGATATTGCAATTAGTGGGTGCCAATCATTTAGTTGTTGATGATATGGAGTAATTATTATTTAAAAACACATGAAGCATGTGTGGTGGTTGGTTTCTGAGAATGAATCCATATTAATGATTAAAGTTTCGGAAAAACAGATTTCAGGGAGGAAAAGACAGACATAGAGGAGGACATTTTGGATTTGGGGGAGGCAATTTTGGGAATCGATGGAAGACGACCTCTATTTGTCGTTGTGCTTGGGGGTGATCGTAACACAGAGAAAGACATGTTCCTTTTTTGATTCTTTTTCTTTCTTTCTTTCCTTTTTTTTTTTTTTTGAAGTAGTGGAAAAAATGTGTTTTTAAATAATACTTACTCCATGTAATCAACAACTTCATGATTTGGTATCCATTAATTGCAATACCGTGCCACCCGCATAAACTACTCTATTTGCCATGTTATCAATTCCATCACTTTTTCGAATTGTCAATGATTCAGTGATATATATGATTATATATTACAAAGTCTTTGTGGTTACCAGTTAGTTTTATTACAAGACAGAACAATTTTTCCGTTTAGTTGAGTTCGGTCTGATTCTATATCTTTTCTTTTCGTACTCAACTTTTCCATTGAAGAAATGGTGGAGTTTCTTGGGGGTAGTTCGATGAAATTCTTAGCATATTTTGTTTTAGTTTGTTGTTTTACTGTTCCACTGGTCGAAGGTAGAGTTCGCCATTACAAATGGGAAGTGAAGTATGAATTTAAGTCACCAGATTGCTATAAAAAGCTTGCTATTACCATCAATGGACGAACCCCGGGGCCGAGTATCATTGCGCAGCAGGGGGATACAATTATTGTAGAGCTCAAGAATAGTTTGTTAACAGAAAATGTTGCAATCCACTGGCATGGAATAAGACAGGTGACTTTCTGATTCTTGTTTATCGTTTTCGTTTTTTGATACAAAACTTGGTGAAAATAAGGTTTGAGTTCATGGATGTCGGCTAAAGGATTCGTGTTTTTCGCAGATTGGAACACCTTGGTTCGATGGAACAGAAGGGGTGACACAGTGTCCTATTCTGCCTGGAGACACCTTTGTGTACAAATTTGTTGTCGATAGAGTACGTTCTTCTTTAATTAAACCTTTGTGACTACTTTTGAGTCGTCCCACATAACTCGAGAAAAGACATCCTTGTGTTGGTTTTAAGGCGGAATCAAAATGAAATTTCAGTTGTTGGTTCAGTAGTTCACTATGTTTTTTCCTTGTTCTGCAGCCAGGGACATATTTATACCATGCACACTATGGTATGCAAAGAGAAGCGGGGCTGTACGGATCAATTCGTGTATCGCTTCCCGATGGAGAATCCGAGCCCTTTTCGTATGATTATGATAGAAGTATAATCCTTACTGATTGGTATCACGCCAGCACATATGAACAAACTGCTGGCCTCTCTTCAATACCCTTTGTCTGGGTTGGAGAACCTCAAGTAAGTTTATCCCAACCTAATCCCGTCTATGATGACTTTAATTGCATCCCACATCGTTGAGACTTAAAGCACGCTTTTGGCTGTACTAAAAGTAACTTTTAAGCACACTAAAACATGCTCATTGGCAAATCTAGGAGTTTATTTGAGCTAGGGCGGACGCTTGATGCCACTCGAGCGGCCGCCCAATGTAAGGGAAAAAATTTCAGCGGAGGCTCGCCAAGTGCTGGCTCCGCCTCATAGCTCATGGCAAACTTCCCTAGGAAGCCAGTTTTAAGTAGTAGTTATATTACATATGAAATGGAACGAGGTTGTGTGCACGTGACTAATGGATTTCTCTTAAATTTTCAGTCTATTCTGATACAAGGCAAGGGAAGGTTCAATTGCAGTCCACCAAGCATTCAAGCAGGTCTTTGCAATGCCACAAATCCTGAATGTACACCTTATGCACTGACAGTGATTCCTCGAAAAACGTATCGACTCCGAATTGGAAGCCTAACGGCCCTATCAGCATTGAGTTTTGAAATAGAAGGCCATAACATGACAGTTGTTGAAGCTGATGGTCACTATGTTGAACCATTTGCTGTCAAAAACTTGTTCATCTACTCCGGTGAGACGTATTCCGTCCTAGTTACGGCCGATCAAGATCCTTCGAGAAACTACTGGGCAAGTGTGAAAATCATAAGCAGGCCCAGCAATACTACAAATGGTTTAGCCATCTTCAATTATTATCCGAACCATCCACGACGAAACCCTCCAACGGCCCCTCCTCCCGGACCACATTGGAATGACACCGAACCACGACTGGCTCAAAGCATTGCAATAAAATCACACAAAGGTTACATCCATCCTCCTCCTCAGACATCTGACCGAGTAATCGTCATGCTCAATACACAAAACCGTATCAACGGCAATGTCCGTTGGTCAATCAACAATGTCTCGTTCAACCTCCCACACACGCCATATCTCATCGCGCTTAAGCACAACTTAACAAATGCCTTCGACCCTTCTCCTCCCCCGGACGGGTACGACTTTGCGAACTACGACATTTACAGCATTGCCAAGAATGTGAATACCACTACCAGCACTGGCATCTACAGATTGAAGTTCAATACAACAGTGGATATCATATTGCAGAATGCCAACACAATGAACCCCAACAATAGTGAGACACATCCATGGCATTTACATGGACATGATTTTTGGGTTGTAGGCTATGGCAAGGGCAAGTTTGACAGAACGAAGGATCCCAAAAACTACAACCTAGTAAACCCAATTATGAAAAACACAGTGGCTGTTCATCCATATGGATGGACTGCTTTAAGATTTCGGGCCGATAACCCGGGAGTATGGGCTTTTCATTGCCATATAGAGTCCCATTTCTTCATGGGCATGGGAGTTGTATTTGAAGAAGGAATTGAGAAACTGGGCTCATTGCCCAAATCAATAATGGGATGTGGTGATACCAAAGGCTTCAACAGGCCATAGATTTTTTTATTCTTTTATTTTTTTTGGGAGGAACACACTAAAATTTTTTAATCTGTTCTTTTTAGAGTAAACGACTACATTCTTTCCCCATTTAGAGTCAATTTGTACTTCGAAAAATTGTATAAGCAGCAAGCGTGCTTTAAATTTTGTTTGTATATTTGTTAGCTTGTTCAGTAAAAGGTGAACTATACAGTAATCCAAAATAAAATTAAAATAAATTATTTTTCTATTAAATCGTTGATCTTGTCCATACCAGAAAGAAACCGAGAATTTATCTCTTCAAATAATAGAAAGAATTACAAAACTCTTCCCAAATTACATTCTCTAGCTTACCTTATATACAGAGAGCATAGAGAGGATATTCTATTTTCCATAACAACCTATAGCCAGCTGGCTTAACAAATTATATTCTAATCATGTACTGCCTATTGTGCTGTGTACTACCCAATCGTGCTGTGTATTTACCATGAATTTGTTAGGCTCTTTGTTTGTTGGTAGTGTAAACTTTGACAATACCAAGCAGAGTCTCCAAGTTTTAAATTTTATTACCGAAAAAATATCTGTACTTTCGATGAGCATATCACTTATATTTTTGAGAAATAAAAGTAATTGTCCATAGATAAAACTCTGTTATTTCTCCCTTCTACTGTTTGCAGTGATATTAATTAATGGAAGTTTCTTGGTTTGTTTCAAAAAAAAGAAATATGTTGGGTTTTGATACCCAATAAATCCGGGCGATGATGTTAAACCGTTTTGTTGGAATAGTCTTCATAGGCCTCGGCCGATGATTGAAGTGGAATGTCGACACCACAATGAACAAACCATCCCGACACCCTAAGTGGGCCATTTGAAGTAGCCTAATTTGTTTAGTGTTGCTCATGGCCCGGCTCATTACCTTGGACGGCTCTTAGTTGATAGCCCACTCGTTTATTGGTACTTATTGGGCCACTTATGTTTGACCTAAGAGCCCACTTTGGTTGGGTTATAAGAGGCTCGGTTTTTGTCTTGCACTGTGTGTTGAAGAATGAAGGAGCCGTGAGTTTTGAAGAGAAGAGTGTGGCTTTGTGCTCTCGGGTCTTGCTTTGTGCTTGGCATGGTTTCTCCTTCCCCTCTAGCCTTTGTGGCTGTCTCTTGAGGCTGCCTTACTCTTCACACCGAGCCCTATGTGGGGCTGATTGGCTTGGGAGCAACCGGTGGATGGGTTGGTGTCGGTTGGAGGAGATCGGTTTGATTGTGGTGTTGATTGGTTTTCTGAGCTCGGTGTTTTTTGGTGCAATTGGAGTCCAATATCCCGACAAATGGTATCAGAGCAAGGTTATGGTGGATTGGGCTCCAGGGAATCGACAGAAGCTTGACCAGAAACGAACAAAATCGAAAGCGAAATACGCGCGATTTTTGTGCGAAAATCGGACCTGCAATCGTGATTTCCGGCCAAACCAGAAGGAATTTGAAGAAACGGACACCACTGGCGGACTCAGCAGGTCGAGGAGCTGCTGGAGGAGTGGCGCGTGTTGGTCACGCGCCGGCGCGTCACCGGCGCGTGAGGCCCACGCGCCGCCGCGGTGGCGGCGCGTGGAGGCGCGTGGGACCGATTCTGAGTTTGACTTCTTCAGGCAGTTTGTTGGGGATATCGAGACGGACCCAACGATGTTGACGGATTTCATTTTGGGGCACTACGGTGAAAGTTAGACCAGTTTCCGTTTGGACGTTCGAGTGCCGAGTGTCGTTTTGTGTTGCCGTGGTTGCTGGTGATTTTAGGACAAAGAGTGACGGTCCTAAAGTGGTGAATTCGCAGCTCTCGATATTTACGGACCTTCAGAAGTGGTCCGCTCGGTATCGTGTTCTTTGCCTTTTATTATTGCAGTTAAAATTATTGTGTAGGATGATTTATTTTTCGCATTAGAAATCATCGTGTGGGGTGACGTTAGGTTTGGGGTTACCGTGAAGGGGTAACCATTGCCTGTTGCTAGATCTAGGAATTACTTGTTAATTATTTGCCTTAAGTTCTTCGTGAATTTATTGTCAATTTATTTTTCATTATTTAGAATTGCACGTGACCTTAGGAAAGTTTACTTGACTTTTCTGTGTGAATTGTGTTGGTACTTTACTTGTGGTTGCTATTAGTTGTATTTTGTGTTTTGTGCATTTTTGGGTAAAATGACGACACATTATGAGTTGTGCATGTTTTAATGAAAAAATATGATATTTTAATTTGGCAAATGTGGTCTAAGGCATGTGGAAAAGTAATATGTGTTTTAACTGCAGTTATTTGGACATTGTTGAAATAGACGGTCCTAGGGATGATAAAAAGAAAGTTGATGAGAGTAGTGAGGCGAATTCTATTTTTTGGGTCGAGTGATGACCTATGTGAGGTTTATTGAGTGTAAACCTGGTTAATGCTATGTGCATTTGTGTGTAATCCTTTCTGCATGTGTGTGATGCTCAATTCGGTTGCGTGGTTATATGTGCATTATTCAATGTGTTTGATATGTGCATCGGCATGAATTGGAGTGATCTTACTACTTGGTGTAATGTGTTTGCATGCATAGTGGGTTGAGATCTATGGCGTACTCCGTTTGCTCTGTGAGTGAGAAGTAAGATTGTGTCGAAAGTCTTCCTGACATTGGTGGTCAGGCAGCGAGTCCCGTTTGGTAACGGCGGTACAAGACGATTGGCGGATAGATTATCCCGAAGTAAGAGGGGCAGCCATTTTCTCCTTCATCTGTGTGAGCCTGTGTGGTTTGTGAGATTATGTGGGGCAGCCTGTGAGGGTTATCTTCGTTCTCTGTGTGAGACTCTTCAGTGAGTGTTGTGAGGTAACCAAACTCTTTCTTCTATCCTCTTTGTGAGTGCCATCGTCACCATTCCCTTTGTGGGATTAGTCCTTTGTGGATTTTTGAGCGTTGGTGTTTGGAGTAACCTTGTTGGTGCGTGGGTCAATTTAGATTGAGCCCTAACCTTTGTGGTCGCCGAAAGGTGTTGATTTGCCATAGTGGGGTTGCGATGCATTTGCAATGTGTGATATGTCTTTTGGTAAGGTGGAGTATAGATGCTTAGGGGTACATTGGTTGTACTGTGGGATGTGGAGTGTGGCATTTGGATCACGAGTGGAGATGTGATCAAATGTTTGGAATCCTTTATCTGTGAAGAGACCCTGATCAGGTGGAGTGCGAGTGAGGCACTTCTATCACTTCTATTAGGTGGAGACCCATTATCCACGTTAGTTGGAAGAAGTGGTGTGTTGATAGAGGATTATCCCAAGAACTTAGGATCTATAGAGATTTACCAGTTAGACATGGAGTTGAGTGATTAGTCTAGTGAGCATGGTGGGCGATGAGGTGAGATGTGTGTTCTCAAGGTGAGTGAGTAACACGGAATGGGATAGGATAAGTGTGGTGAGATCTGTGTGAGGTCATTTATGCATTTGTTGCGTATGTGTTGGCCTGTTGATTAACTGTGTTAATATGTTGTTCTGTGTGAACGTGTGTGATAAGATCTATATTATCCTATATAATATTTCCATCACATGTTTATTTGCTCTTGATTGATTGCTGTGCTTATTTGTTTCTACTTGGGTGTTCGTGACCTTAGCCCTAGTGAGTATATGGAACAAGTATGATATGTGTTTCAGGTGGAGACACGAGGTAAGGTCTGTGATGCCAATTTTATTGGTTACCTTGATTGTGCAAGTGTAAACTGTGTGTTTTGTCTACTTGCAGATTTATTGGGATCAAGGTGGAGATTTGTTGGGTTTTGATACCCAATAAATCCGGGCGATGATGTTAAACCGTTTTGTTGGAATAGTCTTCATAGGCCTCGGCCGATGATTGAAGTGGAATGTCGACACCACAATGAACAAACCATCCCGACACCCTAAGTGGGCCATTTGAAGTAGCCTAATTTGTTTAGTGTTGCTCATGGCTCGGCCCATTACCTTGGACGGCTCTTAGTTGATAGCCCACTCGTTTATTGGTACTTATTGGGCCACTTATGTTTGACCTAAGAACCCACTTTGGTTGGGTTATAAGAGGCTCGGTTTTTGTCTTGCACTGTGTGTTGAAGAATGAAGGAGCCGTGAGTTTTGAAGAGAAGAGTGTGGCTTTGTGCTCTCGGGTCTTGCTTTGTGCTTGGCATGGTTTCTCCTTCTCCTCTAGCCTTTGTGGCTGTCTCTTGAGGCTGCCTTACTCTTCACACCGAGCCCTATGTGGGCTGATTGGCTTGGGAGCAACCGGTGGATGGCTTGGTGTCGGTTGGAGGAGATCGGTTTGATTGTGGTGTTGATTGGTTTTCTGAGCTCGGTGTTTTTTGGTGCAATTGGAGTCCAATATCCCGACAAAATATATAGAAAATTTCCATGTAATTTCACGAGGAAAGAACAATTCAAAATCAAATAAGAATGAATACATCAAATGTCAAATTGAACCAAACAACCCAGTTTGTGACAGTTTGCAAGAAACTTCCTCTCAAGGTATGTATTTCTTTCTAGCCTTCAAAGTCAAACAAACATGAAAATTATTTACGAAGAAAATGATAATATGAATCAACTTAAAAGTCGCTGAGTTGAAATTAGTATCTAATCACGGTATGCTATGGAGGAGTTGGTACCTGGAGTTTGGTCAAGTTCTAGTAAATCGTCCTCTTCAAGTGATAAACATGATCGCGAGGTAACTAGTTCGGTGAATATTGCTAAGAAACTAGCCCGAAAAGGCCAACATGAGTTATCCTAACAAAATGAACCAGTGAATTTGAAACAAGTCGAAGATCATTTATTCAAGGGGATGAGAGCAACACAGCACTCGAATACCTTCTACTTCCTCAAGCGCACCTTGCATTCCGATCCTAGTCGTCCTAGTGGAAGGGGGAGCAGAGGTCGGAAGAAGGATATTTCGAATGATAAAAATGAAACTACACTCACCAAAACACCCAGATACATTGAAACCAAGGATCATTATAATTCAGGTAATCACGTATACTTTATCGACGAGTATTATATGTTCTGGATAAACAATATAACTGTGTCTCGGCCTACTGGGGGCAAAAGAACCTTATTTCCAGAGAAAATTTGATGATAATATACAAATAAGATTCTAGGGGCCAATAAAAAAACGAGAATGTACCTCAACAGTTGAATCTTTTCCTGGGAATAAAATCTCGAAAGTGGCAGGTGGTACGTTAGTGACATTACAGTAGAGAGATGGCCTGTAGAGAACCAAGCAGGCAGATTATCCTTCAGCACTACATCGACCGTCTTTCTCCACAAAATCTTCGGTAGGGGTAGATTTTAGACTTTGCGACAAATTTTCTCTTGCTCGAATCACTTCGTCAAACTGCTTGTACAATTTCCATTCCGGCATTTTGCTTTAACTGTCCGAAGCAGAATTCCCTATATTCGACTTGATGGCTCCCGGAACAATGTTAATGACATCAATTCCAAAGGGTGGTCGAAGTTCCAATCTGTATATATCACCAAAGTAAAATGATCTCAAAATAGAATACGTTGACTACATCTCTTATAAGAAACTAATAATAGAGGTTCAACAAGCAAACAATCCAAGGCTCATGTCCCTGTACAAATTAAACTTCATCAATTGACTAACTTATGTGGTTGAGATTTAACACATAGTAGCACAATTCAAGGCTCATGTCCTTACACATTCCTTTTGTGTCACCTGTCCTCAAGGCTACATACGAAGGCAATGTGTTAGTGAAACAAGATCTTAGGGTCCATTAGATTGACAAAGGTGGAAAAATTTTCTAATTCCATGTAAGTTGGAAAATAAAAATCCAAGTACCCCATATAAAAGCATTTTCCATGAAATTTGCAAAAATCAAATTTCAAATGGTTGTACTTTGGAATTCGAACTCAATTTCCACTTTCGTATCAAACAGCCAAAATAGAAATTGAATTCCTCGGATATGACATTTTTCATGGAATTTAAATCAATCAAACGGACCCTTACATTCTTCACCTTCGTTCAGTAACTTGTTGTCGAGGTCTTTGGTTGCACTGAGCTTCGTATTAAAAGGTTAAATTCATCATTGCCCACTCTAGCCAAGTACCTACACAAGTAAATTAACCATTATCCATGTTTAAAATCGATAAGCATTTATTAAGCTTACCTACATCTTTAACTCAACATGTAAAATGATTACCGATTATAACGTATGATAAGTATACATTATACACTTATTTGGGCTATATACTTGTTTTTCATTGCTAATTGAGCGGACATCTACCTAATTTAGATTCGATTAACTTATATTAATTGTACGTAAAACCCTACTTTGATGCACTTGGATGCAATTGGCGTGAAAATGTGAAATTGGAGTTGATTCGGAGCAATTGATGATCAACCAATTGCAATTGTTCAATATAAAGAACTAAGGGAGCAATTGTTAGAGAATCATAAGTTTTGCGGGTTAAATCCAATATTTGAAAAGTCTGGGGTTATTACAAAATTTTAGAACTTGCACCAGATCAATTTCGGCCGATTGTGGAATGTGAAGGATTAAATTGTAATGTCTTAAAGAAGGACTAAAAATACAATTAAAAAGGACTTGAGCTGAACGAAGGCATAAAATCCAGAGACCAATTTGAAGTTGACCTAAAAAGTGAGGCTTGCGATCACAAGCGTTGGAAGCTGCGGTGTAAGTTTTATTGGACAATTTCATATCATCTAAAATTTGAATATTTTATTGGACAAATTTCATATCATCTAAAAATTGTTGTTAAACATAGTATAGTATTCTGTTTTTACAATATAGTCCATGTTTGATTTGGTCTATATTTCTTAAAACTCATTTATCGCTAAATTCATTTTCAATCATACTTTTCATGAAATCAATAACTTTTATAAAGTTATCAATTAGAAATTCATCGACTTTTATAAAAAATCAACAAAAATCTTTTTTTTTTTCTTTTCCCTTTATCAAAACCGAACATTGGCTTAATACAGTAATACGAGCAAAATAATTATATGTAAAATTAGATCGACATATCTAAATTTCTAATTTATTAGAAAATTTTAAATTTGATTGAACTAAGAATTGGAGTCTTTCTCCTGAAAAAGAGTTTGCCTAATTCTAGTATTTATGGATTCAACATTCGTCTCTCAAACCAATAATGTAGATTGATCTCTTCCGACTTTGTTAAGAGGAAAGTTAGATTTTGGCGGACACATATGGTAATTGTTTATAACAATAGGAGCTCAATAACGATTTTATTGTTTTTGTCATATTAAAAATTGATGAGATAGTTTTCCGTCCCATGGTACACAAAGTGTTACATGTGTAATTTATAATAGGGATAATTGCAGCAGCAGTACCAAACATTTCATTTAGTAGCAGATTTTGCCCAAACCTTTCATTTGTGCCACCAATGGTACCAAACCTTTCATTTTTGCCACCAACAGTGCCAAACCTTTTAAAATGTCCGCAACTGAAGTCCAAATGGATGATTTCTATTAGTTTGACAGTTAGTTGACCAAATAATTGACTTTGACAATAATGTTGACTGGTTTGAAAATGTTAAAATGGTAATTTTACATTTTTTAATAATAAAATAATTAAAATTAAAAACTCATTTCACCTTCTTCTTCTTCTTCTTCTCCATTCATCCCACCCCCACCCCAAATCTGCAAATTTGGGAAATCAACCTCTTCGAATCCTCAAACCCATGGCGTCAGAAACCTGTTGCCCAACTGTATAGACCTACGTAGGCCAGATTAGAGATTTGGACCTTAACAACCGAAGAGGAGAAGAAGAGATACGAGATTGAAAAGGGCTTAGGGATTTTTTTTTATGACATCTAAGTAAGTTTCTGGTAAGGTCCATTTCTTGCTGCTAATTTGCGGGGGCGCTTGTGGCGGTCGCTGTAGCTTGTGTGTGGGTGGATTGCTATCGTCAGCACGGTGGAGGTGGGTGAATTTTGGTTCGTTTGGTTGGGGTTAGGTGAGGGAAGGTGGGGATAAGTGTGGGGATGGGAAGAAGATGAATTGTTTCAGATGAAGTTTTGTGTTTCTGATTCCATAGTCAATCAAGATGAAGTTTTGGGCTAAATGCACATGCAGAGTTCCTTAGAGCCATTGTCATTGCAGTAGAGCGCACATTCAGATCTGGGGACTCCATTCCCAAGCTTGTCGAAGCATTCTCGAAGTTCCAACCCAGATTTGCAGATTTGGGTTGGGTTGGGTTGGGGTGGGTGGGGTGTAATTGATTTTTAATTTTAATTATTTTATTTTGGTTATTTTATTATTAAAAAAATGTAAAATTACCATTTTGACATTTTAAAATCAGTCAACATTGTTGTCAAAGTCAACATTATTTGGTAAACTAGCGATCAAACTAACATAAACCATCAATTTGGACTTTATCTGCGGACGACATTTTGAAATATTTGGTACCGTTGGTGGCAACAATAAAATGTTTGGTACCGTGAGTAGTACAAATGAAAGGTTTAGACAAAGTTTGCTACTAAATGAAAGGTTTGGTACCACTGCTGCTATAATCCCTTTATCACTACTCTATTAGAAGAGGGGATAGCAAAGTTACTGTTCATTTTTGCACCCTTGTTTTCACACTTAAACTGGTTTCAGGTTATCATTTGTGGCCGACTTTATTAACCGACTTACTTTCATTTGTAGCCGACTTATATTTCCCGCCGTATTTTCTGTTGATATTCTATGACCGACTAACATATTATTAGTCAATAAAAAACACACAAAATCCAAAAAAAAATAAAGTTGCCGACTTACATTTTCTGCCCTATATATACATGCATGCAAATACATTTTCTACACAATTTACTCTTTCTCAAAGAAAAGATTTAACAAAAAAAAAAAAAAAATCCTCTGAAAGAAAAGATTTAACAAAAAAAAAAAAATTTCTCGATTACTGGTCTGTAGCTGATTTAGTTCTAGACTAACCATCTTGAGGTCCGTCGCGCCAAGAAGAAGATCTCCGCTCTACCTTCTCGGGAAAAAAACTCCGGTGTAAATGCCCGTGCATCGAAGTAAGTAGAATTACTCTTTTACCTATGTTAATTGGGATATTACTGCAATCAATGTTCATTTTTCTTAATGAAAATTAGTGATTATAGTTATGTGATATATGGGGTTATGTAACAGCACGTTTGTAAGTTGCAATGTAAAAAGAAATGAAGGAAATAGGATGACACTAATTCTTTATTGATAACCAAAGTGCAAGAAGTCCTGCAAATTTTAAATTTTCATAAAGTCAGTTCATTAATTGTAGTTTCTGGCTATGCATTCTTTATCATATTTTTCTTTCGATTTGATTTCGTAAATATTTGAGTTAGTGCCTTAAATGTTTATATTACTACTGAAATGTTGTTGAAGCAGTATCGTCAATATCTGAATTCCCTACCTATATGTTGTTGGATGATTTTGGTATCATATTTTATTTTTTTTTAGATACAAAATCAAAAAAATTTGAAATTATCCCTCGCACTGTTCACTTTCCGTTCGTGCACGGAAAGTTAGTCCGAGGTGCACAGGTTAGCTCTCCGTGCGCACTCCCCGTGCGCGCACGGGGAGTTCCCATCTCCCGTGCGCGCACGGGGAGAAGCACAACTCCCCGTGCGCGCACGGGGAGGATTCAATTTCCCCCGTCCGCGCACGGGAGGCTATTAAATTTTTTTTTTTTTTTTTTTGAACAATTATACTACTTTTACTTATTCCATTCCATTACCCCAAGTTACCAACACTTTCACCCATACATTCAACCCAACCACTTATCAACCCAACCACTTACCAACACTTTGTGTTATTTCGCATTACATATAACAAGTTTATTTCTAATTGTATTTTCTGGTGGTTGTGATTAACTACAGTAGTACACTTTATAATATTGTGTCCAAATCTTTTTACATATTTTTACTTTAATAATCTAATTTCCATTTGTTAATATTGTGCAGGGTCTGACTGCTATTCATCTCTCGAATTTTTCCCTCTTCGTTTTGCTTAAGTGAAAATGTAAGAATTTCTTCTCTTCTAGAAATTTAGCTTCATTTAATAATGTTCAATTAGTCTACTTGTAGATATAATAGCATAAAAAAAATGTTTATAATTTTCTAGCATTTCATTTCATCAAATATTTGAGGCAGGGACTTCAATGTTTATTACTATTGCATTAAATTTTACAATTTCATTACTTTATAACTTTAAATGTATGTATTTTATTAATGTTATACTATAGTTTTAGGACTTTTATCCATCAATTTTATTCCACGACTTTAATGTTGCTCCGCACCGTTTTTTCCCCAGCCCGTATACACGTTTTCCGCATTGTGTCTGTGCGCCTTTTTTTTTCCTTTTCTGTTAAATAACATATTTAATTTATTAACTTTTTCCACTTCCTTAAAACGCCTACGCGCCTTTATTTCCCTTTTATGTTAAATAACATGTTAATTCATTAGTTTTTCTCACTCCTTTAAACTTTTTCCTCTCATTTAGTTCATATATTGTTTAATTTATATTCCAGCTATTTGATAATTTATCTTATTTTCTTTTATAGATAATTCAAAAATGTTTGCTGATGGAGAGCCTAATCTTCATAACCCTGAAACTATTTTCCAAAGTACAAATGAGTCCTACAATACCTTCGTTCGCCAACAACAAAATCAAAGACATAAGGATCGGCGAAATCGAGTTAGAACTGGGTGCATTGATCAATGCAAAAGGATAGTTAACCCTATGTTAACTGAGAATGTTAATTTAGATGTCGCCAATATGTATACATCTACAATACATCATCATTTTGAAACTTCTACTTCAAATGAAGCAACTGACAATATTTCCAATTTGGAATTACAAGAAAGTTCTACCTTATTGAATGTACCAATTACTTCATATGTATTACCAATGTGTACTTATTGTGAACATTGTGGTGCACAAAAATTTTATAAAGAAAGTAAAAGTTTTTGTTGCTCGGACGGAAAAGTTAAGTTTTATATGTGTGATTCACCAACTGAACTATTCAATTTGTTTACTTCTACAAAACCTAAATGTATGGAATTTAAAAAAATTGCAAGGGGATATAATAACCATTTTGCATTCACTTCATTTGGTGTCAAATATGATAAAGAACTGTTTAAAACATATAGAGGTATATACACATTTAGAGTTCAGGGGCAAGTATATCATTATGTAAATCAACTTATACCAAAGAATAATATGCCTTATTATATGCAGTTATATTTTTATGATACAGAAAATGAACTTGAAAATCGTATGAAAATTTCAGAAAACTTTATTGAATCTACTTTAATGACTTTAATTGAAATTCTTGAAATAAATCCATATAATAGATTTTTTAGATCTTTAAGTGATATAACTAACTTACATAACTACCAAATACATATAAGATGTGACCCAGGATTTGATCAAAGAGTTTTTAATACTCCCACGTCGTCTCAAGTAGCTGCTGTATGGATTGAAGATGATGGAAATGGAAATGCTCACATTCGTGATATTACTATATACGGGCATTCTGGTGATTCACATAAGGTTCATTATTATTATGGTTGTTATGATCCTTTGCAATATCCTTTACTTTTTCCATATGGGGAATCTGGGTGGCATGAAGGTATTGATAGATGCAAAAGTCAGTCTCGAGATTTGCCCAATTTTGATGCTTTTCCTACCACAATTAATTCTGCATCTCAAATTATCGAAAAAGAAAATCAAGGTTTGCGAATATTCCTTTTAGTATATTTCCTACCATTTTCAATGTAAATGTTATAAATGAATACTAAAATTGGTTTTCTATCATACAGTACTTAATGGAACTAAGAAACGGTCTCAGGTTTCTTGCCGAGAATACTATTCGTACAAGTTACAAATCAGGCCTCCAGGTAAGTCTATATTGCTTCATAGTGGTAGACTATTTCAACAATATGTTGTAGATATGTATGTTAAAATTGAAACTACTAGATTAGACTATTTTCGTAATAATCAAAAACAAATTCGTCTTTGAACTTTATCAAGGCATTGTAGACAGTGTTGAAAATGGAGAAACAAGAGGGTACAAAATTGGAAGAAAATTCGTTTTACCACAATCCTTTACATGTGGCCCTAGAGATATGTTAAGGAGATATATGGATGCAATGGCTATTGTACAACGTTATGGAAAACCAGATATATTTTTAACTATAACATGTAATCCAAATTGGCCAGAGATTAGACAACAACTAAGACATAATGACGAAGTTCAAAATCGACCCGATCTAATTGTACGAGTATTCAGAGCAAAATTAGAAGAGTTAAAAAATGATTTATACAAAAAAAATGTCTTAGGCCTTGTTATTGCACATATATATGTGATTGAATTTCAAAAAAGAGGACTTCCTCATGCACATCTATTGTTAATTTTCAACTGTGGCCACAAAATTTCTTGTGCTGCGGACGTTGATAAGATAGTGTCCTGTGAAATTCCTGACAAAAATAAATGCTCTCATCTTCATTCTGTTATTGTTAAACACAATATGCATGGTCCTTGTGGAAATCTAAATCCAAAAAATGTATGTATGGAGGCAAATGGAGGTTGTAAAAATAAATATCCTCGAGATTATTGTAACACTACTATATTTGGTCATGACTCATACCCGTTGTATAAACGTCGTAATAATGGCATTTCTGTTAAAGTTAGAGGTCAA
Organism: Fraxinus americana; assembly: GCA_035079005.1. NCBI lineage: Eukaryota > Viridiplantae > Streptophyta > Magnoliopsida > Lamiales > Oleaceae > Fraxinus > Fraxinus americana. The sequence continues at coordinate 2,685,684 of CM068715.1, forward strand.
ATCTTAAACAATCAATGGGTCATACCATATAATCCTTATTTAAGTGCAAAATTTGACTGTCACATTAATGTTGAAGTATGTTCTTCATCAAAGCTGTAAAATATTTATACAAATATGTATACAAAGGACATGATCGTATTAATTTCTTAATTGACACAAATGAAACAGAGAAAGAAATTGACGAAATCTCAGCTTACCAATCTGCTAGATGGATATCTCCACCTGAAGCTATGTGGAGGATTTTTTCTTTCCATTTGGCAGAAATTTGTCCTACTGTTTATTCTTTACAGCTTCATATTGAAGACCATCAACAAGTAACATACAATGGGAATGATGATTTATCTACTGTTGTTGACAATGAAAATATGCGGAGAACAATGTTGACATAATTTTTTCGAATCAATGAAGTAAATGAGTTTGCTCGAACATTGTTATATCGGGATTTCCCTACACATTTTGTTTGGAATACAAATACAAAGATTTGGACTCCAAGAAAGAAACAAGTTGTTATAAGACGAATTGTCACAGCAAATCCTTCTGAAGGAGAACATTATTTTCTTCGCATTCTTCTTAATCATATTCGAGGACCAACATCATTTCAATCTTTAAGAACTTCAAATGGGGTGACGACTACAACTTATCGAGAAGCTGCATTGCTACATGGTCTATTAAGTGGAGATAACCATTGTGAACAATGTTTGTCAGAAGCTATTGTTTACGAAATGCCATATTCTTTAAGACGTCTTTTTGCTACAGTCCTTATGCTTTGCAACCCTAATCATCCAAAGTTGTTGTGGGATAAATTCAAGGCTTATATGATTGATGATTATGTACATGAAAATATACTCGTGGAAGTTGCTGAAGTACGTGCTTTAGAGGATCTCAACTCTGTTTTAGAATCATCGGGTAAAAACATAAACGACTATGAAATAGTATCATTTAATATAAATATAGATGAGAATGAAAGGTTAAGAAGAATGATTGTAGAAGAGACAACTAATTTGAATGTTCATTGTGCCCATGATGATACAGCAACCTTAAATGACAAACAACGATCCAGCGTATGATACAATTATGGAAAGAGTAAAGTCGAATCAAGTGGTGCTTTCTTTATCGACGGTCCAGTGGGACAGTAAAACTTTTTATATGAAGCACTCCTAGCTGGTATGAGGTCTCAAGATTTAATTGCTTTGGCAAATGCGTCTTATGAAGTATCTGCATCTCTATTACCTGGAGGTAGAACAGCTCATTCAAGATTTAAAATTCCTTTGGAAACAATTGGTGAAATTAGTTGTAATGTTAGCAAGCAATAGCCTTTAGGGACTTTATTTAAAATGTCTAGATTAATAATTTGGGATGAAACAACTATGGTAAATCGTTGTGCCATTGAAGCTGTAGATAAGATGTTAAGAGATATTACAGATTGTAATTTGCCTTTTGGCGGTAAAGTGGTGGTTTTCGGAGGCGATTTTCGACAAGTTCTTCCAGTCGTACAAAAAGGAAAAAAAGAAGACATAATGAGAGCTACCTTAGTATTCTCTGATCTTTGGCCTTTATATTTACATCTACCATTAGTTGAGAATATGAGGGCAAAGTTAGATCCCAAATTTTGCGAATACTTGCTTGAAATTGGAAATAGAACTGAGCAAGAACATACTTGTAAATGCATTAAGCTTCCAAACAATATAATTTTACCATTTGAGGATGAAATTACATCTTTAAAAAATCTAATACATCATGTTTTTCCAAACATAGAATCATATGCTGATAATTTACATCTTATGGCAAATCGAGTTATTCTTACGCCTACAAACGAATGTGTTGATCATATTAACAAAATTTTGCTTGAAGATATTCCTGGTGAATTTTACACATATTATAGTTTTGATGAATCAATTGACAAATCAGAACAAATCCTACAGGAAGATTTCTTGAATAGTTTGACCTCAAATGGTATTCCACCACATGAATTAAAGCTCAAAGTAAATTGTCCTGTAATGTTATTACGAAATATCAATCCTTCTGAAGGGTTATGCAATGGGACATGTCTTACTTGTCGAAAATTTGAAAAGAACGTAATTCTTCTTTGAAATCACTACTGGCGAATATTGTGGAAAGCATGTTTTCTTACCGAGGATCCCTTTTATACCTCTAAAAAGTGATCGAAACTCAATTCCATTTAAAAGAACTCAATTTCCAATTAGACCATGTTTTGCAATGACAATAAACAAAGCACAGGGTCAAACACTTGATTTCGTTGGTTTATATCTTCCAGAATCAGTTTTCTGTCATGGTCAACTGTATGTAGCATTATCAAGAGCAAAAACAAGCACATCTATAAAAGTTTTACTTAAACCATCAAACACTGACACTTTACACAACACATGTACTAAGAATATTATGTACAAGGAAATTCTTTCATTCATACATCCGTAGAACTACAATCTTCATGACTATTTTTGACATTTGACATCTTCTGAGATTAAATTGAATCTGCTTCTTCGGTGCTATATACTCGACAAAGGTTTAACTCTTTCCTGATCAATTTAGATATACTTTCATTCATCATTTTTAACTTTAACTAGATAAACACATATTAAATATTGTTCAAATAAATTTCTCAATTATTATAAAATATATCATGTCTTAAATTCGGAGTCCGCTAATACTGATTCGGACATTTCCTTTCTCTTTTCTGATTTTTCTTCCATCTATGTTAATGCAGAATTTTGTCATTTATGATTATGCTCGGACTAAGATACCTGACAAGGAACTGAAAAACATGATAATTAAAACCTTAACTTGCAGAACTAATGAAAGGTATGAATTTCTGTTAAAGAATTTGAATTATTAGATAGTTCTATCATTTTTTATTTATTTATTTTGTTGATGGCTTACAGAGAGAATGGAAAATTTTTCAAAGAGATGTTTTTATTACTCGGGTCAATGTAATTATTAAGAACATTTTTTGGAACTGAACTGTAAACTTTTAAAACAAAAGATAATGTCATGTCTGTGGTTTCCTTCGACTACAAACTGCAAACTCTATAATTTGTTACTTTTCCACATCTCTGTCATACTATTGTAACTACTTTTAGCATGTTTCAGATGCTCAACTAGATGGTAGTGGATAGAGTTAATGAAGAAAAAAAAGTTAGACACATTTTTACTATACCATAAGTACTATTCAATATTGTGTTCCAATTACTTTATTTATGTTATTCATTTCCAATCTAATGGTGCCTTATTTATTCATTGCAGCTCAAAAGTTTATCCAATTGTCATTGCTGATCAGCCCTCCAAGCTTAATCAGTTTGCATTAGGATTTACTCATGGTGGAGTTCACGTGGTAGAACTCTAGAAACAGAAGGAAAATGAAATATGGCGCCTCCACAAGAAAATGGTGCAAGCTATCAAGCCCATTGCATTTGTACCGGACCAATCTTCATAGTATAATAAACATGTATTAGATGACTTAACTTATAAGATTCGACAGTGATAGGCTGAGGGAATGATTGCAATGTTAATAGACATAACATGGATAGAAATAGTTCAAAATATGTAAGATAAACTCAGAATCTTGGAACTTCTTTTTGCTTTTCTTTTCTTTTCCCTTGGACCAAATATTGTATCTAGATACACACTTACATGTTTGTAAAGATGATGCCCTGTGTGCTGAAATTTTTTCTCTTCCTATTATGGCAACTTCCTTTTCTATTGGGAGCATTTGCTTTATTTTTATGTTAGTTTAATAAACGAGAACCCAACGAAAGTCTCATTTTCAAATAAATTGTTGTATTCCACGTTGAAACATGCATTGTTCCCCTCTTGTAAATTTGAATTTCCCAATTGGAGGCAATTCCTATACAGTATTTATTGCTATTCCTTTGTTCAAATTTTTGATTGCCCTTATATTTCTAGAAAACATTATTTCTTTTATACAAATGTGTGATGAAATTTTATAATACAATTTTCCATCTACTCTTAACATTAAAACCGCTAATATTACCTTAAAAATTACACAACCCGTGCATTGCACGGGTGTTAAACTAGTAATATGGTAAACAAGTGTATTTTACACCGTAACTTTCTCATATATACATTTATTTTGTCGATACAGAATCCCAATTTTTCATACTAGTATATACACAGAATAATTATATTGTCATCCATAGTAAAGGAGTCGACAATTTAAAACAATTACTCAAATCATTTTGATAAAGTGAAAACTAAGAACTAATAAATGCCTATCTAAAACCATAGTATAATCAATAAGATGTTTAAATTCGTGAGAAGAATAATCCAAATGTTTATCGAATTTTAATGAAAAATCATCCTACTTTCTTCCAAGTTATTGAGTGTAGTTCTTACACAAACACAAAGATAAAAATAGGGCAACTAAAATATAAGCCGCAACTATTATAAAAATAAAAATTTTATTAATTATTCAGTAGAACATCACAGTAGGGGATTTATGCACCCCTTTTATTACCAACTATATAGTTTTTTCAGGGCATTAGGAACAGGAGGGATTTCATTATCATAATAGAACCCATCTTCCTTGACATACCACCATGCACTGCCAAAATGTGCATATTTATAATTAAAAACTTCGAAGGCTCTATTCTTTGAACCCCACCAAAAGCGACAAAAGAACATAGTAGTTTGAAGAAAATTCATGTAGAAATGCCAATGAAAATCATTATTCACATAAAGTGTGTGATTTCCAAGATCGTTATCTTTCGATGCACAATGAATTAACAATGGAGGTGTATTTTTTGGAAGATTGTTAATAACATGAACATTATATCCTGTTTTTATGCTTTTGGTGAGAATGAGGTTGAATGATAGTAAAAGTAAATAGAAAAACAACTTCTTTGTAATTGAAGTCATTTTTTTTATTATACTTGCATCCATCTGATACTACCATTATATAGTGTGCTGTCTAGCACTCCAGTTGTAAGGTATTACTATAATCTAATTACAGATTGTAAAAGTAGAGAAAGATTACAAGTAATAGATTGTAACCTCGTGTGTATATTTATGGATATAAATGAATTGTGTAAATTCATCAAACTGATTACTCTAATTTTGTTGTTAACTGCTGCAATTTTATTGATGCTGCAATTTTATTGTGCATTATTACTATAATCTAAATTTTTGGTTGAAAAATCTGGAAAAAGATTACATATTCCGAATATACGGAGCTAGGGGGGGGGGGACCCCCCCCCCAACATTGTCCGCTGGTTATTATTCTTAGTTAAATTATAATGTATTTTTCAGGTTCGCTCCCCCCAAGAATTTTGAAATTTTTTTTTTCCATTAATAAATATTAACTCAATAACTTACACTTCAAAATTCAAGCCCACGTGTATTTAAAAAAAAAAAAAATTTGTTATAGCCCATTTGTTTCCACAAATCAAGGCCATCATCCCACTGTTCAAGGCCCAATTGAAAATGCAAAACCCAATTTATATAAAATGAAACTCAAATCTCCCAAACCCTTCACGGCTTCACTTGTTGGTTGGGTTTTTGTTTCTTGCAATTCGAAACTTCCCAAACCGCTAACCATCTATCAGCCGAACCTGCTCACTGTTCGTCTTCTCAATGTTCAATTAATTCCGGTAAGTCATAACTCATAAGTGAAAATCGGCATGCATCTCATTGTTCAAACTCTCACTCTCTCAGTGAATCGATTCGGGGCCATTAATTTCAACCCTTGTGTGTGCAGTGTGCAGAGTGCCTTCCACCTTCAGCATTCATTTGCAGTGAGAGTGAGGTATGTTTGGTTTATTGGTTAGATTAGATACTTAACTTAGATTATTTACACTTGTAACTTGTTCATATAACATGAATTAGACATTAAACAATTTATACTCCATTGAATAATTTATTGTTTTTGTATCAACAAACTGATTGTTTTTTTGGTCAATCAATCTAACTTCCCTATTTTGGTACTCAAAATCGTCGTTTGCAATTCTCTTAGTTAAAAAAAAATTTCGGGGACTCCGCCCCCCTCCACCCCTTGTATTTTCGCCCCCCACGTCAAAATCCTAGCTACGTCCCTGCATATTCGCTTATAATCTCATAAAAATGTTACATAGATACGTAATAATCTAGAAGCGTCAAGTCTGGGGAATTAATATCATAAGTTTCAACAAGTAACTCATTCAAATCAATATATAACTGAAGCAAAAACGTAATAATTTGACAACGGATAATAAAATTAACACGAAGAGAAAGAGGATCAAAGAAAAGAAGAAATCAGGATAAGAGAAATCAATTTATTCTTATATTGAAAGATATATATTACAATGAATAAATCTTATATATGTAAAGCAACTAAGCTAAAATCGAAAGAACTTCTAATCAACTAGAATTTTATCAAAGTATTAAAACTAATATACTCTAATCTAAACAATTATAATTTGGGTTAAACTCTTATTGTAAAATACTATCTAAATTCTATCTTTAATCTATCATTTCTCCTTAACTAATCAGAGAACTCGATTTCGACAACATAGACTTCAACTTCATAGTCCAATAAGGCGATCTTTCTTTGTGACCATAGTTCACTCATATACTCCGACGTAAGTCTGAATTAGACTCTTAAAAAATTTGGTAACAACTTTTTTTTCTTTTTCTGATACCTAGGTGTCCACCTTCGGCGACTAATCATGAGGTCTACGCCTTGGCCCCTCAAGACGCAGACCAGGTAAACCGCGGAATGTGACACAAACTGGTCAGGGTCTAAGAGCCCCCAACTGATCAGCCAAAATGCCAAGCGAGTCAACACATGTTGCACCTTGCCTTCCATGATAAATCATGCCTTCCAAGAGTCTCACGAATTGAACCCGCGACCTCTGAACTGCCAGCAACTAAGCTCATCCTTTGCCAGTTCGGATGTGCCCTAGGGGGCTTGGTAACAACCTATTTTACTTCACCTTTAGGTTATTCTTTACCAAGATCTTGACTTTAAAATTGTTATCTGTGCGCGTTCACTTTCCTATAAGTGAAATCTGTTAATCTAGGTGTGAATCTTTTTCCTAGTCATAGACCTCCCTTGCTAGATACAACAACCTCAACTTGTAATAGTAGCACTACAAATTACAAGTCCCGACGAACCTACTAATGTTTTGTTTTCTCTAAAAATTGGAGGACTAAAATGCAAGAAAATAATTTTTCGAGGCTGGATTGCAAAATACCAATAATGTAGGGACGAATGAATAATTTCGGAAGAAGAATAAAATCAGAATTGATTTTGGAGTAAATGAAACCGGGAGTATATGTGCCTATTTACAGAAGTTGAAAGGTTGTGTCCAAAAGACACAACAATCGAAAAGTTGTGTCTTCAACCGTCTACTGCTCTTCTAGAAGAATCCACGTGTCAAGCACAAAAAAATCGGGGGAAAAATAATATACATTAAATATATTATTATTTTAAATAATTATAAAACAATATAAATCAAATATTATTTTACAAAAAATATATATTAGTTTGGCCCAAGTCCAAGTCAAGCCCAAGCCCAAGCCCACGACTCGTGCCAGCCGGTCGGACGGCGACGTACGTGTGGATTTTGGCCTAACCTACTAGCATGTAGGTTCTCTTCCCTTCAAAGATTATTGGTAGAGAAATGCTATTCATTCCCACTGGGGATGCATCCCCAGTCTATGTGGCGTTAATGTGGCGTTAAATGATAGGTGAAATTAAATAAGTCATTTAATTTCACCTATCATTTAACCAATCATTTACATCCACATAGATTGGGGATGCATCCCCACTGGGGATGAATAACATTTTTCTTATTGGTAACCATTGATGCCCAAACTCAAGTCCCAAATTTGAGTAATATAAAGTGGTTTGTATTCTTCTAACTTTCCTACGAGGGATTGACAGTTTTCCAATTTTCCACCAATTTTTATTCCAATTTATTTCAACTTCAAGTGGTCATCTTTTGTCCTTAATTTCTCATTCACCATAAATTGGTTTTGAGAAAATAAATACACTACATTAATCTACTCATGGAGTAGAACACATCCGACCAAAGAAATATTTTGTCCAACTAATGGGACCTACTAAAATAATTGGTCAAAAGTCGGTCAAACCAACTAATAAAAACCAATTTTCCCAACACATCTACCTAATTTAGGTTAAATTATGTTTATCGTACGTAAAACCCGACTTTGATGCACTTGGATGCAATTGGTGTGAAATTGGAGTTGATTCGGAGCAATTGATGATCAAGCAATTGCAATTGTTCAATATAAAGAACTAAGGGAGCAATCACAGGAGATAATAAGTTTTGCGAGTTAAATCCAATATTTGAAAAGTCTGGGGTTATTACAAAATTTTAGAACTTGCGCCAGATCAATTTCGGCCGATTGTGGAATGGGAAGGATTAAATTGTTATGTTTTAAAGAAGGACTAAAAATGCAATTAAAAAGGACTTGAGCCGAACGAAGGCATAAATCCAGAGACCAATTTGAAGTTGGCCAAAAATTGAGGCTTGCGATCACAATCGTTGGAAGCTGCGGAGTAAGGTTTATTGGACAATTTCATATCATCTAAAATTTGTTGTTAAACATAGTATAGTACTCTGTTTTTACAATCGTTGGTAGCTGCGGAGTAAGGTTTATTGGACAATTTCATATCATCTAAAATTTGTTGTTAAACATAGTATCGTACTCTGTTTTTACAATCTAGTCCATGTTTGATTTGGTCTATATTTCTTAAAACTCATTTATCGCTAAATTCATTTTCAACCAGATCTCTCATGAGATAAACAACTTTTATAAATTTATCAATTACAAATTCATCGAATTTTATAAAAAAAAAAAAACCTACAGAAATCTTTTTTTTTTTTTTTTTTTATCAAAACCAAACATTGGCTTAATACAGTACAAGCAAAAATAATTATATGTAAAATTAGATCGACATATCTAAATTTCTAATTTATTAACAAAATTTAAATTTGATTGAACTAAGAATTGGAGTCTTTCTCCTGAAAAAGAGTTTGCCTAGTTCTAGTATTTATGGATTCAACACTCGTCTCTCAAAACAATAAATGTAGATTGATCTCTGCCGACTTTGTTAAGAGGAAAGTTAGATTTTGGCAGACATATATGGAAATTTTTTTATAACAATAGGAGCTCAATAACGATTTTATTGTTTTTGTCATATTAAAAATTGATGAGATGGTTTCGCACTATGGTACGCAAAGTGTTACGTGTGTAATTTATAATATGGTAAACAAGTGTATTTTACACTGTATCTTTCTCATATATATATTTATTTTCCAAAAATGCTATTCATCCCCACTGGGATTACAATCCCAGTTTAGGTGGCTCTAAATGATATATTAAATGAAAGGTAAAATTAAATAATTTACCTATCATTTAATTCCACATTAACGTCACATAGACCGATGTTATAACCTCAGTGGGGATGAATAGCATTGCTCTTTATTTTATCGATACAGAATCCCAATAATATGTTTAAATTCGTGAGAAGAATAATCCAAATGCTAATCGAATATTAATGAAAAAATCATCCTAATTTCTCCCCAGTTGTTGAGTGTAGTTCTTACACAAAGATGAAAACAGGGCAACTAAAATATAAACCGCAACTATTATAAAATAAACATTTTATTAATTATTGAGCAGAACATCACAGTGGGGCATCTATGCATCCCTTTTATTACCAACTATACAGTTTTTCCAGGACATTAGGAACAGGAGGGATTTCACCAAGGTAATAGAACCCATCTTCCTTGACATACCACCATGCATCGCCAAAATCTGCATATTTATTATTAAAAACTTCGAAGGCTCTATCCTTTGAACCCCACCAAAAGTGACAAAAGAACATAGTAGTTCGTAAAAAATTCATCTGGAAATGCCAATGAAAATCATCATTCACGTAAAGTGTGTGATTTCCAAGATCATCATCTTTCGATGCACAATGAATTAATAATGGACGTGTATTTTTTGGAAGATTGTTAATAACGTGAACATTATATCCTGGTTTTTCGCTTTTGGTGAGAATGAGGTTGAATGATAGTAAAAGTAAATAGAAAAATAACTTCTTTGTAATTGAAGTCATTTTTTTTATTATACTTGCATCCATCTGATACCACCATTATATAGTGTGCTGTCTAGCACTCCAGTTGTAAGGTATTACTATAATCTAATTACAGGTTGTAAAAAGAGAAAGATTACAAGTAATAGATTGTAACGTCGTGTGTATATTTTATGGATTTAAATGAATTGTGTAAATTTATCAAACTGATTACTCTAATTTTCTTGTTAATTGCTGCAATTTTATTGTGCATTATTACTATAATCTAAATTTTTGGTTGAAAAATCTGGAAAAAGATTACATATTCGCTAATAATCTCATAAAAATATTACATAGATACATAATAATCTATAAGCGTCAAGTCTGGGGAATTAATATCATAAGTATCAACGAGTAACTCATTCAAATCAAGCAAAAACGTAATAATTTGACAACGGATAATAAAATTAACAAGAAGAGAAAGAGGATCAAAGAAGAGAAGAAATCAGGATAAGAGAAATCAATTTATTCTTATATTCAAAGATATATATTACAATGAATAAATCTTATATATGTAAAGCAACTAATCTAAAATCAAAAGAACTTCTAATCAACTAGAATTTCATCAAAATATTAAAACTAATATAATCTAATCTAAACAATTATAATTTGGGTTAAACTCTAATTGTAAAATACTATCTAAATTCTATCTTTAATCTATCATTTCTCCTTAACTAATCAGAGAACTCGATTTCGACAAGATAGCCTTCAACTTCATAGTCCAATAAGGCGATCTTTATTTGTGACATAGTTCACTTATATGCTCTGACTTAAGTCTGAATTAGACTATGTATTTGTACAATATTTGGTAACAACTTTTTTTTTCTTTTTTTGATATCCAGGTGTCCACCTTCGGTGACTAATCATGAGGTCTACGCCTTGGTCCCTCAAGACGCAGACCAGGTATACCGTGGAATGTGCCACAAACTGGTCGGGGTCCAAGAGCCCCCAACTGATCTGCCAAAATGCCGAGCGAGTCAACACATGTTGTACATTGCCTTCCAGGATAAATCATACCTTCCAAGAGCCTCACGAATCGAACCCGCGACATCTGAACTGCCAGCAATTGAGCCCGTCCTTTGCCAGTTGGAATGTGCCCTAGGGGGCTTGGTAACAACCTATTTTACTTCCCCTTTAGGTTGTTCTTTACCTAGATCTCGACTTTAAAATTGTTATCTGTGCGCGTTCACTTTCCTATAAGTGAAATCTCTTGATCTAGGTGTGAATCTTTTTCCTAGTCATAGACCTCCCTTGCTAGATACAACAACCTCAACTTGTAATAGTAGCACTACAAATTAAAAGTCCCGACGAACCTACTAATGTTTTGTTTTCTCTAAAAATTGGAGGACTAAAATGCAAGAAAATAATTTTTCAAGGCTGGATTGCAAAATACCAATAATGTAGGCACGAATGAATAATTTCGGAAGAAAGTAAAATCAGAATTGATTTTGGAGTAAATGAAATCGTGAGTATAGGAGCCTATTTATGGAAGTTGAAAGGTTGTGTCCAAAAGACGTAACAATTGAAAAGTTGTATCTTTAACCGTCTACTGCTCTTCTAGAAGAATCTACGTGTCGGCACAAAAAAATCGAGGAAAAAATAATAGACATTAAATATATTATTATTTTAAATAATTATAAAATAATATAAATCAGATATTATTTTACCAAAAATATATATCAGTTTGGCCCAAATCCAAGTCAAGCCCAACCCACGACTTGTGCCCGCCTGTCGGTCGGACGGCGACGTACGTGTGGGTTTTGGCCTAACCTACTAGCATGTAAGTTCTCTCCCCTTCAAAGATTATTGGTAACCATTGAGGCCCAAACTCAAGTCCCAAATTGGAGCAATATAAAGTGGTTTGTATTCTTCTAACTTTCCTGTGTGGGATTGACAGTTTTCCAATTTTCCACCAATTTTTATTTCAATTTATTTCAACTTCAAGTGGTCATCTTTTGGCCTTAATTTCTAATTCACCATAAATTGATTTTGAGAAAATAAATACACTACATTAATCTACTCATAGAGTAGAACACATCCGACCAAAGAAATATTTTGTCCAACTAATGAAACTCACTAAAATAATTGGTCAAAAGTCAGTCAAACCAACTAATGAAAACCAATTTTCCCAACACATCTACCTAATTTAGGTTAAATTATGTTAATTGTACGTAAAACCCGACTTTGATGCACTTGGATGCAAATGGTGTGAAATTGGGGGTTAATTACCCCATTAGTCACTGAACTTTGTCCAAAGTTTCCACCAGGTCACTGAACTTTAAAAACTACTTGATTAGTCACTGAACTTTCAAAAAATCACCTCATTGGTCACTGAACTTTAACAATCATCACATTGGTCACTGAACTTTGCAAAAAGTTTCTCAAATGGTCACTAGGTTCAGTGACCATTTGGGAAATTTTTTGCAAAGTTCAATGACCAATGGGGTAATCTTTTGCAAAGTTCAGTGACCAATGGGGTGATTGTTAAAGTTCAGTGACCAAGGAGGTGATTTTTTGAAAGTTCAGTGACTAATCAAGTAGTTTTTAAAGTTCGATGATTTGGTGGAAACTTTGGCCAAAGTTCAGTGACTAATGGGGTAATTAACCCTGAAATTGGAGTTGATTCGGAGCAATTGATAATCAACCAATTGCAATTGTTCAATATAAAGAACTAAGGGAGCTAAGGGAGCAATTGCAGGAAATAATAAGTTTTGCGAGTTAAATCCAATATTTGAAAAGTCTGGGGTTATTACAAAATTTTAGAACTTGCGCCAGATCAATTTCGGCCGATTGTGGAATGGGAAGGATTAAATTGTTATGTTTTAAAGAAGAAGGACTAAAAATGCAATTAAAAGGACTTGAGCTGAACGAAGGCATAAATCCAGAGACCAATTTGAAGTTGGCCAAAAAATTGAGGCTTGCGATCACAAGCGTTGGAAGCTGCGGTGTAAGGTTTATTGGACAATTTCATATCATCTAAAATTTGAATATTTTATTGGACAAATTTCATATCATCCAAAAATTGTTGTTAAACATAGTATAGTACTCTGTTTTTACAATTTAGTCCATGTTTGATTTGGTTCATATTTCTTAAAAGTCATTTATCGCTAAATTCATTTTCAACCATATCTTTAATGAGATCAATAACTTTTATAAAATTATCAATTACAAATTCATCGAATTTTATAAAAAAAAAAAACCTACAGAAATCTATGGTACGCAAAGTGTTACGTGTGTAATTTATAATATGGTAAACAAATGTATTTTTCATTGTAACTTTCTCATATATACATTTATTTTCTCGATACAGAATCCCAATTTTTCATACTAGTATATACACAGAATAATTATATTGTCATCTATAGTAAAGGAGTCGACAATTTAAAACAATTACTCAAATCGTTTTGAATAATCCAAACTTTTATCGAATTTTAATGAAAATCATCCTAATTTCTCCCAAGTTGTTGAGTGCAGTTCTTACACAAACACAAAGATAAAAATAGGGTATAAACCGCAACTATTATAAAAATAAAAATTTTATTAATTATTCAGTAGAACATCACAGTAGGGGATTTATGCACCCCTTTTATTACCAACTATACAGTTTTTTCAGGGCATTAGGAACGGGAGGGATTTCATTATCATAAAAGAACCCATCTTCCTTGACATACCACCATGCACTGCCAAAATGTGCATATTTATAATTAAAAACTTCGAAGGCTCTATTCTTTGAACCCCACCAAAAGCGACAAAAGAACATAGTAGTTTGAAGAAAATTCATGTAGAAATGCCAATGAAAATCATTATTCACATAAAGTGTGTGATTTCCAAGATCGTTATCTTTCGATGCACAATGAATTAACAATGGAGGTGTATTTTTTGGAAGATTGTTAATAACATGAACATTATATCCTGTTTTTATGCTTTTGGTGAGAATGAGGTTGAATGATAGTAAAAGTAAATAGAAAAACAACTTCTTTGTAATTGAAGTCATTTTTTTAGTATACTTGCATGCAACTGATGCTACCATTATATAGTGTGCTGTCTTGCATTCCAGTTGTAAGGTATTACCATAATCTAATTACAGATTGTAAAAGTAGAGAAAGATTACAAGTAATAGCTTGTAACCTCATGAGTATATTTTATGGATCTAAATGAGTTATGTAAATTCATCAAACTGATTACTCTATTTTTGTTGTTAACTGCTGCAATTGTATTGTGCATTATTACTATAATCTAAATTTTTGGTTGAAAAATCTGGAAAAAAGATTACATATTCGCTTATCTTCTTCTACCTATATTAAAAGAGCCAGTTTTTTTGGTTACTGTAGCTAAGCCGCCTCTTAGCAGAATGGCCATACGGCTCGGCTCGGCTAAGCCGGGTTTTTTTTTCCTACCTATATTAAAAGAGCCAGTTTTTTGGTTGCTGTAGCTAAGCCGCCGCTTAGCCGAATGGCCATACGGCTCGGCTCGGCTCGGCAAAGCCGGGGTGTTTATTTTTATTTTTATCTATCTATACCCTATCCTGTATTTATAGCTAGGCCACCGAGCCGAATTGCTAAATGGCTCGGCTCGGCTCGGCTAAGCCTTGTTTTTTTTTTTTTTTTTTAATTAATCCTACACCCTATCCTATATCTATATCTATAGAGTAGCCAAGCCGAATGGCTATATGGCTCGGCTTCCCTTTTTTTTTTTTTTCCCAAATAGCTTTATGGCTCAGCTCGGGTAAGTTTTTTTTTTTTTGTTTTTTTGAACGTTTGATTTTGATTCCAAATGGCTTTATTCGACTCGGCTAAGCCCTTTTTTTTTTTTTTTCTTTTTGGTTATATGGCTCGGCTCGGCTCGGCTGAGCATTTTTGATGTTTTTTGTTACCTTTTATTCCAAATGGCTTTATGACTCGAATCGGTCAAGCCGCTTTTTTGGGTATATGGCTCGGCTCGGCTAAATTCTTTTTTTTTATTATTCAATATTTTAAGTTACGAACATTTGTTTTAAGTGATTTACAAATTTGTTATTGATGTCAAAAATAATTTTACGTTAATTGTGAAACGTAAAGTCGTAATTCTTTATTTTATGTGTAATATTATTTTATTGAAAATGTGATCGTAAATAAGAGAAAAAATATATATTTTAGAAAAATGGGTATCAAACATGATATAATACGACCACCCTTTTTTATTTTAACTTTTGATTCTAAATGGCTTTATGGCTTGACTCGGCCAAGCCTTTTTTTTTTTCTATATGGTTCGGCTCTGCTAAACCTTTTTTTTCCTTTACGTTTGATTTAATATTTTAAGTTACGAATATTTGTTTTAAGCGATTTAAAAATTTGTTGTTGATGTCAAAAAAAAAATTTACGTTCATTGTGAAACATAAAGTCGTGATTATTTATTTTACGTGTAGTATTATTTTATTGAAAATGTATGATTGTAAATAAGAAAAAAAATATATATTTTAGAAGAATGGGTAGCAAACATGTTATAAGTATGACCACCTAAACTGGTACTGGATATTATTATTATTATATATCGATACAAAATGGTTAAATCCTGCAGAAGGGGATTAATCTATTTGTACATCAATGGATGACATCATAGTTGACAATGTATAAATTGCCAAAAAGCTATTGATTGCAAAAACAAGTTATTTTACGTTTGATTCATTATTTTTATGGCTCGACTCGGCTCGGCTATTTGTACATACATTATTGTTTTAAGCTTTATCTTAGTCTATCGAATGTTTTCAGTAATAATAAAAATAATTTTTTTTCTATATCTACGCTATTGCATACTCAACTAAACCGTGTCATGTTCGTCTTCTCCTACATTATTAAAAGAGAGAGTTTTAATGGCACTATTCATAAGCCTTTTGGCCACCTGCCTGCGTTGTTGAGCCGTGTTAGCCGAGTGAGCCGTTTTATGGGAACAAATGATAAAAACACGCTTAGGTACATACTAGAAAGCGTGTTAATAATTTTCAGCTTTCGAACACTGTATCAAATTTGAACATACTTTCAAGGATGTACTTTATTCTGTGACATGTAACTTGTTGAAGTTCAATCTCAATTCCGGTTCACATTTGAAAAGTTTTTCCATTTGAAATGATTTCCATTTTATATGTACTGTAGGTATAATAAACATTCATATCATATGTCACGAATTTGATTTCATAAAGCAATATCTTCTGAAAGTATTTCATGGTTTTCTCTGTTTGCACGCGTCATAAACATGATACCTTTTGATAAAAAAAATAAGGTTTTAAAAACATGGCTATTTCACTTGTACATGGATGATAAAATCTGTCTTTCGGTGCTTCATTGATATTTGTTTCATTAAACTTTTACAATCGCCCTATTAAGTAGCCAACTACACCGGTAGCACGTGCATTGCACGTGCGTCTGACTAGTAATCTCATAAAAAGATTACATAGTTACCTAATAATCTAGAAGCATCAAGTCTGGTGAATTGATATCATAAGTATTAACGAGTTACTCATTCAAACCAATATATAACTGACGCAAAAACGTAATAATTTGACAGCAAATAATAAAATTAACAAGAAGAGAAAGATGATCAAAGAAGAGAAGTAAGAGAAATCAATTTATTCATATATATATATATATATATATATATATATATTTATTTATTTATTTATTTATTTATTTTTTATTTTTATTTTTTTATTATTATTATTATTTTATTTTTTTTAAGAGTTCGACTCTTTATTCAAATTTCAAAACAAACCCTCACTTAGGGCGGATGAAAACCGTAGTAACAGACCATCAACCAATGAAAATTAACAAACAAACTAAACGCCTATCAATATAAACAAACAACGCAAAATAGCCTATCTTTTCTTACGAAGGTACAACACCCCCATTCTATCTAAACGAATCAACCCCCGACAAAGAAATGGTAGTTCCATACAAGAGAGGAACCGTTTTGTATTTCCCATCGCACCTACCTTCACCAACTCGTCCTCAACCTGATTAGCTTCTCTATACTCGTGAATAACGTGGAAATCAAACTTCTTTAAAAGTTCAATTAGGACTTCCCAAAAATCCCACAAGTACCATAGCGTACATTTCCTTGCCAAAATCCAAGACACCACTAGCAAAGAATCACATTCAATATCCACCTAATATAAACCCAAATCCTGACACAAGGTCGGTCCATCAATAAGCGCCCTCAGTTCCGCTTCATTGTTAGAACCATATCTAAAGAAATAAGAAAAGCTTGCAACCAATCTGCCCATATCATCCCTAACAACTCCACCACCACCAGCCATACCCGGGTTGCCTAGACAACTCCCATCTACATTGAGTTTAACTCTACCAACCGTAGGTTTAGTCCATTTGATAACTCGAAAATGTCTCTCAAGAGACACCACCAGAGAAATATCAAGGTTTTTTAGAAGTAATTCTTCAGACTGCAAAAGAGCTCGCACCTTTTTCAGATTGGCTGACACATATTGCAACCAAAATTTTATTAGACGAAAAATCTCCTCCACAGCTTCATGATTACCCTCCATTCTATCTTTGCAATGTCTCATCCATAATCTCCACGTCAATATAGTTGGAAGTAACCCATGTAAACATCCAACCCGTGATTGTTTTGATGCTCTAGCCCACCATAAATTAATTCTATCATACCAGTTTTGTTTAGACCTCCATCTTATTCCCAAAACCACAGAGACTTTTCTCTAAACTTCATTAGCAACATCGCCCGTACTCAGAACATGGCTGATAGTTTCTTCATTACCCATAAGGCAACAATCACAACGAGAAGCTAAGGCTACACCCATTTGATGAACTCGACAATCAACACTTAAAGCTCCAAATAAAGCCTTCCACATTGAAACTGACATTCTTTTTGGTATTGTAGAATGCCATACCCATTTCGCCCAAGAGGTTTGAGGAGATCGAGCTCTGATCATGTCCCATACACAGCTAGAAGAAAAATTACCTTGACCACTTGGTTTCCAAATAAGAACATCCTCCCCTTCTCTACATTTACTCACCTTAGCCATAACACAAGCTTCCCAACGAGTTGCAGCAACTGAGCAACATTCCAACCACTATCCAAGCAGACATCTTTGATTTTAAGAGCTGGTTGATCAATATGTGATACATGCCTGGACAAAGGGCCATCCTCTAACCAATGAGCATACCAGAACGAGATAGAACCCTCCCTGATTCGCCATTGACTATTTTTGATCACCTCAGAAATGCATCCAACTATAGAGCACCAAAATCGAGAGCCAATGCAGTGTAGAGTCGAGACATCAACCAAACCATGTTTAGCATATTTAGCTTGAAAAAATTTAGCCCATAAACAACCTGATGATAGTAATTGTCATGCAAACTTCATGTGTAGGGCACGTTGGACATCTTCAAATCTTCTAACCCCAATTCCATCCTCAACCACTAGTCTACAAAGTTGCTCCCAAGAACACCATTTTTTCCTAGCCCTCCCATTAACCTCACCCCAAAAGAAGGATGAGAGAATGGAGTTAAGTCTTTTTAAAATATATTTCGGGACATTCAACGCTGACAACAAATGGGTAGCCATGCACGTGAGGACATGACGAAGTAAAACCAACCTACCCCCTTGCGACAACAATTGTAGCTTCTAACCTGCAATTTTCGTCATAATTTTCTCCACCAAAGGCTCAAGGTGGCGAGCCGTCAAACGGCCCTGTACCACCAGAACTCCAAGGTAAATAACTGGAAACTGACCTTCTTTAAAGCTTGTCTCCCTAAGTGCCTCTCCTTTTAGAGCCACTAAGCAATTTTTTGAAAAGAATATAGCCGACCTCTCCTTACTGATCTTTTGACCAACCCAGCTCTCATATAGGAGCAAAACCTTCATGAGTTCTTTGATGGACCTTTTACCCCCATTAGCAAAAATTACTAGATCATCAGCATACATCAAATGAGTTGTCGCAGGTGCGCCCCTTGGATGTGAAAAAAACCCCAATCCGTCCCTCCTCAAAGCTCCTTTTCAGCAACCTAGTCAGCACTTCTTCCATAATAATGAACAAGTAAGGGGACAGAGGATCTCCCTGGCGAAGACCTCGCGAAGATTTAAAGAAACCTTGCATATTTCCATTCATCATAACTGAAAACCATGGTGTGGATATGCATTGATCAATTAATTTACAAAACCTCGCGGGGAACCCAAAGGATGATAATACATGAATTAAGAACCTCCACTCCACTCTATCATAAGCTTTAGCCATATCTACTTTAACCATCACATTTCCACCTCGAACCTTTTTATTCAGAGAATTCACTAATTCTTGAGTGAGTGTAATGTTCTCAAAAATACTTCGGCCTGGGATGAATGCCCCTTGTTCTTGAGAGATTATCCTAGAAAGGATGGCACTCATTCTCTGTATCAAGATCTTTGAAAATATCTTATATACCACATAGGAAAGACTAATAGGTCGAAACTTATCAAAACCACTAGGATTCTCAACCTTGGGGATCAACACAATATATGATGATGTATAAAATCGAGGTAGCATTCCTCCTCCAAAAAATTCCTTCGCTGCATCCACTAAATCACCTTTAATAATATCCCAGCATTTGATAAAGAAAGCTGACCCATATCCATCAGGCCCTGGGGCGCTATCCATCGGTATCAAAACGGTCACAGCTCGAACCTCCTCTTCTTTCGACAAGGCACAAAGAACCTCTCCCCCCCTCTTGAGTAACTACAGACTCAATGATCTGTGATAGATCTGGCAAAACTACGCTTTCCCCGCTCGTAAGAAAAGTCTCAAGATATTTCACGGCTTCCAAATGTATTTGCTGTGGATTTGACAGAATAGTACCGTCTATAAGCTTCATTTGATTCAACTTAGATTTTTTACGTCTCTGGGATACTACAGCATGATAAAACTTAGAATTTTTATCACCAACAGTCAACCATCTTTTTTTTGCTTGTTGAGACAGTCTAATTTCCTCTCTTCTATGCCACTCCTCCAATTCAATCTTAGAAATCAAATATTCTCGTTCTACATCCTCCGAGTATGAAACTTGTAACCTGTTATCAAGAGCATCCACGAGTTCTTCCAGCTCCAAAATAACATTTTCTACTCTTCCAAAGACTTGTTTATTCCATACTTTCAAAGCTTCTTTGGTAACCTTCAATTTAACCTTTACTCATGTTTGGATTAAGAATTGGAAGAAAGAAAGGAAAATGGCTAAAATGGAACAAATCCAGAGGTCGAGGACTAAAGTGCAAATACTCAAAAGTTGTAATGGACGTCACGATGAAGATTCGAGAGTACTAGGTGTCAACTGGATGAGGAAAGAAATCGAAGGGATGAAATATAG
This sequence comes from Fraxinus americana, assembly GCA_035079005.1. Classification (NCBI taxonomy): domain Eukaryota; kingdom Viridiplantae; phylum Streptophyta; class Magnoliopsida; order Lamiales; family Oleaceae; genus Fraxinus; species Fraxinus americana. The sequence goes on from CM068715.1 coordinate 2,706,144, forward strand.
TCAATTTATTATCAAACATCAATTTTCAGCCAAAAAAGTTATGCTCCAAATTTTCAATCCTAGATTACAACCCATTTTTGGCATAGAAAACGTTCAAATTGGAGAAGTGGTACTTCTAGGAGAATTGTAACCCTTTGAGTTAATTTTCCAACACACTTTGAATCACCTCAATCTTTCCTTTAAGAGTTATCTATAATCTTAGTTTTATTATAAACTAGAGAGAAAAGAGAACAAATTAAAGAAGTCAATAGAATTGTGTGTATTATATTGAGAACTAAAATCCCATATTTATAGGGAATAATTAGGGATAGTATACTTGTCATTAATAAAATAATATTTACAACACTCCCACTTGAATGACAGATTACATAATGAATGTCTCATTAAACCATGTCAAGAAAACCCAATGGGGCCAAAACTTGAGCTAAGGAAAAAAGGTACAACTGCTCCCTTGATTTCAGTTCTTGTATCAATTCATCCTTATCTTGTATGTCAATGTTTTCAAATAACACCATCTTCATACAAGATATTTAGAGGGTAACACCATCTTGTATATCTCTTCGAGGGTCTCATACATATCAGAGTATTATTTAGAGGGTAAATGTCTTGTAAATTATGGACATCATTAGATAAAGAATATACCTCATTAAAACCTTATTAGAAAAAATCATGTAGAAAAAATTCTAATGAAGGAAAAAGAGTACATTTATTCTTTTGAGTACACTATAAAAGTTGTCTCGTTAAAAACCTTGTTAGGAAAACCCAATGAGATAAAACATTGGTCGAGGAAAAAAGAGTACAATGCATATTTGTTCACCCTCATGATAATATAACTTAAATTATATGCTTCATGCATAAAAAATTTCAAGGATAATATTAAAATTATATAAGATAAGTTGGTTGTAATCGCATTTATTATATGCATATTAAATTCCATGCATTGCCACAATTGTAAAATAGAGACTTGTGATTATATTCACCACATGATAATTTATCTATTTATACAATTCTTCTCGAAATTCATTATTTAAAGAGTTGTACATTTCATATTACGATTTTACTTTTTTCATTTCCTTTTTGCATAAGTGTACATTTTTAGATTTTTGGACTGTAGGTCCAGAAAATTCATGTTTCTCTAGTAAATTCAATTTAGGATTGCGTCCCTTTTATTTGGCCAATTATTACTTCGATCAATATATTTCAATGCATTTATTTCGATTTTTCGCTATATGATGCAGTACATCATATGCAAAAGTGTTGTCGACAATTTTTTTTCCGATTCTATTCTTTTCTATTTTTCAACATTTCAAGTACCTGAACCTCTTCTGGAGTTTTATAATTTTGTTATCTCTATGTACTTTCCAAAAATATATGCTTCCTAAATTGGACCATATTTCTTATATGCACCATTTCTCTTTTGAAGAATTTTGTATAAGAATCAAATGTATTCACACTTCAGGCATGCCAAAGATATATCAGATATAATTTTAACGAATTGTCCTTTCAGAAATCAATTCGAGTTGTAGCATTTTAAAACTGGGATGTGACATATTATTAGTCTCTTTAGTCAGTAAATGCATCTAAGTAAATTATTTTTTCGAACTTCTTGTTCGAATTATCTTTTGTGAGTATCTATGTAATATAATGATACATTTGTACATTATTTTCAGTTTCTTAATCCCTCCACCTAATGCTAAGAGAATTGTCAAATTAAATTGACAATCAGCAAACTGTGGTATTAAATATCACCCATTAGAGTTTGAAATATTATATAATAGTTCAAACTATGCATTTATTCTCAACATTCTTTACTTTCCATCCCAGTGCATTGTGGTGGATCAATTGTACATATATTGCACTATCAAAATAATTAGATGAAAAAATCATGATGTGACCATAAGCCATTTATAATATGGAGAACTTGATGTTGGCATGATAATAATAGCATTCCCTAAACAGAAATGATAAGTGAATTGTTCTTAATTAAATTAATTGGAGGCGATTAATCCATAAATAATCAAGGTTTCCATTGTTTCGATAAATAAAAATATTCAATACGATTCAATACCATATGTCAATGTAAAGTTCGTCTCTACAATTTTCAAAAGACTACTACTTAAAAAAAATGATTGGACCATATCAAAGTTAACTTCTTCGACCGAGAATTTTGTGATTTGAGTGCCATATTAGTTGCTCTGCCTTATCAGGTGACCTAAACATTCTTCTAAATCATGGTATAATCGGAAAATATCGCAAAACCTTTGCAGGTATCCCTTTTTTAATCTTCTTAGTCTGTTCATTAACTTTCCACCGCGAGGATGCACATTTTAGACACGTTTCTAAATTCTCTAGATCATTTCTAAACAAACAACAATCATTTACGCATGCATGTAAATTCTCATACCGCAAATCAAATGTGTTCAATAACCTTTTCATTGAATTGCAAGAATCAGGAAGGGTGTTTTCCATGTGGTAGCAAATCTCGGATAATATCAAGAAGTTCAGTGAAACCGTTGTCCGATATACCATGTGTAGCTTTAAGCTTGTATAAGATAACGGTTGCAGATATTCTTGTATACTTTGTGCAACCATGATATAAAGAAATTTCGACGTCCTCATATAAATTTGAAAAATATTTCTCTCTATCTTCATCATCGGATTCTACAATATTGTCATCCTGAAAAAATGCATCTCTATACATCCTATATGTCTCTAAATTTTCTACATCTTTAGGAGGCAATGATCAGGGACGTAGTCAGGATTTCAATCTTGCGGGGGTGAAAATACGGGGGGTTGGAGGGGGCCCCCCTTCCAGGGGTTCGGGGGCAGAGCCCCTGAATTTTTTTTTTAACTAAAAGGATTGAAAACGACGATTTTGAGTACCAAAATATGCAAGTTAGATTGACTGACCAATGTTCAATTCAATCACTACGAACTGCCGGAGCCGAACTGGTCGACGCGCAGAAAAGGGGGCAGGGGCGGTGTGCGGTGGGCTTTGGTCGTTGGCGGAGCCACGGAGATGAAGTCACGGCGCAGTCGCCTATCGCACAGAGAAGAGATTTGAGGAAAAATAAGGTAGGGGTGTCCAAAAGTCCCGAACCGAACCGGACCGAACCGAACCGAACCGAGCGTTCTTCATAAATTAAATACCCGAACGGGTACCCGAATCGAGAACCGACGGGTTTGGGTCGGGTCTCGGGTCTAGACCAAGAACCGAAGAACCGAATAAGAACCGAAACTAAATAATTTTTTTATTTTTTATATTGAATTAATTAAATTATTTTATTTTTTTCTAAACAAATTAGCAAATTAATTAAATAAATCAGATTATTTCATAATTTTAATTTTAAAGCCCAAATCATTTTTAAAATCCATTAGCTCATTTTAATTTGAAGCAAATAAATATATTTTATGTAGTGTTGCTGTAATATTAATATCTACTTTTTGATATTTGTATGCATTGAATTAATCTTATTGGACGGCTAATTATTTATATGTTTTTGAATTGGGTTACATCAATTTGTAAAAGTTACGAATGAAATGTCATTAGTTGTATTTATATAGTGTTGCTGTAAATATTAAAAAAATTTAATTATGGTACGGAACCGAACGGAACCGAACCGACCCGAACCGAACCGAACGGAACCGAACCCGAACGGTTCCATATTTATATTTGGACCCGACGGGTCCATTTATTAAATACCCGAAAGTTTTGGGTCGGTTCGGGTATCTTCAGAACCGAACCGAACCGACCCACGGACAGCCCTAAAATAAGGTGTGTATGTAGTCGGGATTATATTTTGTGGACTGTGACCTGTGGGTATGCTTTTGGGTAATTGATTCATAAATGGGTCCATTGCTTTTGGATTGAATTTGGGCTATTTATTTATGAGGAAATTACACATACACCTGGAATTAGATTTCCAATTTCACAAATCAGATCACTAGTTTAATTTTTCAAAAATCAGGTTTTTTATATCTAATTAAATACTAATTATAAATTTTCATCCCAATTAATAATTTCATCACAAAATCAAATCGGATCTGTTGTTTTTTTTGAGTGGTCAACTAGATTTGATATAAGAATACGGTGTATTAGAGGCGAAGATAGGAGTTTTCGACGATGGATTTGGGCAGTTGGCCGAGGTCTCCTTCTTTGTATCGCGATCTGGTACATCGCAGATCTGTAATTGCTTTTTTTTTTTTTGAGTTTGCTATGGCAGATATGGCGGCGGTTTTGGCAGATCTGGCGACATTTTTGTTGTTGTTTCGTGTTTTGGGGTTTTACACCGATTGTGGATATGTGATTTTGTGGTTGGTGATTGTGCAGTGTTGGTGATTGTGGATCTGTGGGTTTGTGGTTGGTGGTGGAGGTGGAGGTGGTTTTTGGGGTTTTTTTGTTGGTGGTGGTGGTGCAGGTGGATTTGCTGATGTTGGCGGCGATGAGGTGGTTTTGCGGTAGATCTGGCGTTGTTGGCGAATCTGGTAGCGATCTGCAGTAATTATGATATGGCCGTAAATGATTTGTGTGGTTGTTGGCGATGGTGGTGTAGGCAGCGGTTGATGGCAGGGTGATCACAAAAGTCGGTGGGGGTCACACAAAAAATCTAACTATGACCTTAAAATTGTGACTAAAAAATAATATGTGACCAATAAATTTGAAAATATATGACTAATAGATAACTGTGACCCGTATTTTTTGGATCTGTGGCCAATAAAATAATATGTGACTTATAAAACTATTGATTTTTGACCTCGAAATAATTAGTGGCCTACAAAATTTTTGATCTGTGACCGATAAAATAATCGCGACCTATAAAATTTGTGATTTGTGACCAAAGAAAATATGTGACCTATCAATTTGTGACCGATGAACAAATTGTGACCTACAAATTTTTTGAAATTTGATAGTAAGATAATTTGTGACACGAAAATTCTAATTTGTGACCAAAATTAATATGTGACTAACTAAATTGTGAATATGTGACCAAATTCCAAAGCCCGAACGGTCATCGGAATAGTCACCGGAATAATTGTCGGAATCGGAACGATCACCGAAGAAGAGTGGTCGCCGGAACGGTCACTGGAAAGGTCGCCGGAACAATCGCCAGAGAAGAGTGGTGACCGGAACGGTCGGTAGGGGTGGGTTAATTATATTATATTAGAATTAAATATTTAATAATAAATTTATTTAAGAATTCATTATTTCATAAATAAAAAATTAAAAAACCTGATTTGTAAAATTTGAAACTTGTTTTTGTATTTTTGAAATGGTGTAAAGTAAATACCTTAGAAATGTATCGTTCCATTTATTCATTTAAGTAACTATTGGATCTTTTGTTTAGGTCTAAAATTTTTGTATGGTTGAATTTTAAAGTGTAAGTTATTGGGTCAATATTTATTAAGGAAAAAAAAATAAAAAAAATTCAAAATTTTGCGGGGGCGAGTCAAAATTTTTGTAGGGGCGAAACTGAAAAATACATTACAAATTAACTAGGAATAGTGGACTAGCGGACAATGTTGGGGGGTGGTCGCCCCCTTCCGCCCCCCTATCTCCGTCTCTGGCAATGATGCTGCATTCGATTTTTCCCCATGAAACACCCAGGTAGTATATGTAAGATCCATGCCATTAATGATCAAATGCTCATACATTATATCAAAATGTTGGTGGAATAGGTTTTTACAATATTTGTAAGGGCATATGACCTTTTTTGGATTCCGCACATTGGCTTGCATCATATTTACAAATTTTCTTGCACCATGTTGATATGCCTTCGAAACTCTATAAAAATAATGCTAAATAAATCACCTAAAAAGAATTTATGAACATATTTTAAAATATTCTAAATTTAAGAGGACGAGTTAACATTGATAAGTGTACCCAATCTTTATCCATTATAATATACCAGCACTATTAAGTTATAATATGTTATAACACAGTAAAAATGAAGCAAAAAACGATTATATTATGGCATCATAGAAATCAAGTTCCAATTAGGTAAATCATGTTGACAATAAAGTTTCACACAAACTAAAATTACAAAAAAATAATTCAAACCTGAATTAAAATAGGGAACACTGGAACAGTCACAAACTCCTTCAACATTACTGCAATCTATTGAGAAATTAACAGAGAACTTGGTTAAAATAGACAACACAGAGTACACATGTTTTATAGAATGTTGAGCATGGTGACAATCTATTTGGTAGTGGAGATTTTTTCAAATAGATGAGTTAATCATTTCAATTTCACAATCTCATTATGACTGTTTGGTTTATTATGAAGCATTCTATCATTTTGAGTATCCTGGCAGTCTAAATTGTTGTGCTATGAAGGACCAGTATGAGAGTTATGTAGCAGTCTGTTACTTGTACATACTCATCATCCATTCAGTGGCCATTACACGAACATTTTCAGCTTCCAAAGTTGCACATTGCTCCTAAGGTCCTCATGTTTGTTTGGTATGAAGCTCACCAACTTCTTCTTGTTTTTCCATTAAGCTATATTACCTTATAAATTTCAGGGAGCAGGCTCGAAAAAAAAAAAAGAGGAATATCCTCTTGGTGGAGAAATTTTGTTCCAGCTATTGTTTAAGGTGAATGTTGTTTTATGTTTATGTGGGCTATTACATAAAATAGAATTGTGTTATTATTTCTTTTGAATTTGAAACCTGATGGATCATTTGGGAATTGTGATGCAGCCAAAGGCAAAATTTTCCCCAAACAGCCAAACTCACAACCCATTGCATAGCTACAGCAGTACAGAATATTGAATACAATAGGCAATTTAAATTATAGAAAACTCACCTACCGTATACCGACTTGGTAGCCGCCTATGAACGTTGCGTGGATGAACCGTGAACACTACTACCCTTCAGTTTTCAGACTACGGTGGATACATGGTTCTCATCAATTTGGTATTTTTGTAATTCTCAATCTCAGATTCTCTACCGTGAACGCTGCTACCCTTCAGCTTTCAGACCACGGTGAATGCAGGGTTCTCCCTTCTCATCAATTCGATGTTTCTCAACCTCAGATTTTCAGCGAACAGTGTTTATATCACACGCGGATTGGGCCAAATAATTGGCCCATATTTTTTTATATGAATTGGGCATTTTTTGCACACCGTACGTGTCTTCTAATACGCCGTGTCTTCTATATTTTTACAGCGTGCTTGTTGCACGCCGTAATATCTAATTTTATTTTTTACGTCGTGCTTATAGCACGCCGTATAATCTAATTATATTTGTTACGGCATGCATTGTTGCACGCCGTGTTTTGATTGTTTTTAACGGCATGCATTGTTGCACGCCGTGTCTTCTGAAAAATCTTACACCCTACTCATTTTTTTACGGCTTGCACACTTGAACGCCGTAAATATTGAAGACCACACGCCGTAAATTGTCAAATTTTACGGCGTGCAAAAAATGTACACCGTAAATACTTTATGCAATTGATCATTTATGGCACACATTTTTTGCACGCCGTAAACATATGTCGTAAAAAGCGACTTCTTGCGGCATGCATCAATTGCACACCGTAAACATGTCGTAAAAAGCTATTTTTGTTGTAGTGAATACATGATGAATGACAAAATTTGCACATAATCAAAACCTTTTTTTAATGCTATAAAATAGCAATTCGCAATTAATATTTTTCAACTTATTGTAATGTCATAATTTATGTTTTTTTTACTAGCAAAACAATAATTTATTCTGGAATAATGAAAGAATAATCTAATATTCATTTAAAATATTAATTCTAAATTTATACTCTTCTAAGAGTAATAATACAAATATCGAAGTCCATAAATTTGTGATTTTTCAACAATAACCACATAGTATTCTTCAATAATATTTATAAATATAAAATTGTGTTCCTTTCAAATCAACACAATATTCTAAAAGAATATTGATTTGTATAAATTGATTCAAACAATTTAGCAATATTCTTCTGAAATATTTAAATATTATAATCGTGTTTCGTTCCAGAGCAAGAATTGATTATCCTTCTAGTATATTAATTTAATATAAAAGTATGCTTTTTCTGGAGCAATATGTCAATATTCTACTCAAATATTGAAATTGTAATGTCATCTCCTTCTGGAACAAGTAATATTTAGCTTGAATATTAGCATAATATAAATTTTTTTTTTTCAAAATCTTCATAATATTCTTCAGAAATATTAATAAAATAATAAATTGTGTTTTTTTCAGAAAATCACAATAGAAACAAATTCTATTCAACAACATGATACGAAAAATATTATACATTTTCAAGAGTAATAATACAATATTATTTTAAATTTGTATAAATTTGTGCTTCAAAAGTAACAAAATAATGTAAATATAATATTACTTTCAAGGAATACTACAATGTTCTTTTGAAATATTGATTTATATTGTTTCCTTTCAAGAATATTATACAATATTCTTATGGACTATTGTATTGAAGTATTGAACGAAAAAATTACATTTAATCAAATTTTTATCTATTATAAATTAGTATAGTCAAATCGATTTAAATAGATCAAATGACTGAACCGAGTATTAACCTTTTCTTTGAGTAGAAAAATAAGAGTTTCTTTGTAAACTCAATTAGTTAAAACTTGTGGAAGGTTGTTAATAACATGAACATTATATACTGTTGAGCTTTTGGTCAGAATGAGGTTAAAACTAAATAGAGAAATGACTTCTATGTACGTAATTGAAGTCATTTTTGGATTATACTTAAATGCATTTGATGTTACACATCGTTACACTTGACCTTTAGCTCTTGCTATTGTTGGGGAAAAATCTCCACCCGATGCATAGCGAAAACGAAAAAAAAAAATACAAATTTAACGTGGTTCGACAAATCACTCTGATAGAAAACTTAAAAATAAAAGTAAGATTGGGTTTTTGCGACTAATATTAAAATTTTATGTTAAGAACATGCTTTAAAAATATTTAGAATTTATATGTTGACTTCATTGCTAAATCTAATTATGAAAGATTAGCGACTAAGATTTGAGTTTTCATTAGATCTATTTTATTGTCAATAATATGGTAGATCTAACACAAACGTGGTTAGACTTTCAAAGAGTTGCATATGTAGATATGGGCACAAAATTGTAAATATATATAAACAATAAGACCATAGCAAGGACAACCTATGTGCAAAACAAAGAAAAAAAACGCAATATATCCTTGGCAAACTCACACCTTGAATTCTCTATACTATTATATTGCCACCGTTTGATTTAACTGAAAAACGTTGATAAAAATATTAGTTAAAGTCAATATTTAATTTTAAAAATACATTTCATGGAACTCGTCATTTTTCAACCATATATTTTATCAACTTTTTATCATAATCAAATAAAAATATGATTTTTATCAAAACGGAAAAGGGCTTAGTACATAGTATCAAACAAAATAAATATAAATTTTTTTTATTCCTTTTCGATATTGTTTAATATCTTAAAATAAAATTTCCCATTTAAGTATATAAATATTAAACAATATATGAGGTTCAAACTAACAAGATTCATCTTTTAATATGAAACTTCAAGTCTTAAAATGGTATTCGAGCTCATAACTCAAATTAAGTAACTCGATCCTTATAAAACGCCAATGGAACAATATATAAAGTTTGTCGCTAGGTAGCTTCTCAAGCGGTGATTTGGGAATAAAGCAACGCGGATTCTCGTCTAACGAACCCACCGTGTCATTTAAAATATAAAATATAAATATATAAAGTTTGTCGTTTAATTTTTTAAATTGTCTAAGTCATTAAGGCGTCTTTCAGATTAAGTTTTTTAGTCACTTTTTAATTTATAGTTTCTTATATTATTTTTTTATGAGACCTAGGATTTTGATTCAAAAATTTCATAATGAACACAAAAGTTGATTTCTTGAAAAGGACTTCCACGTTGCAAATCATGAAATTATATTTATATAAGTAATTATTTAGTTTTTAATACTGTAAGTTCTTAAATGAGATTACTCTCTCTCTCTCTCTTTAATATAAGCTTTGCAACTAGACAGTTTTCATCATAGTTGTCAGTCTCGACTCAAATGCAGATCCAGACAATGCAGCGGGTCAATGGGTTAGTGGTTCAACCGACGGATCATTGCATAAAAATCTACAAAAAAATATAAAGTATAAATTTTTTTTTAGGGAGAAATTAAAATTTTAAATTTATTTTTCACTAATTATTTAAGTCTATAACATAATGTAAAAGGTTAGACCAAAGTTTTTGAAAAAAATATTTTTATAAAAATTATAAATGATTCATTAGATAAATATAAGTTATTGCACACAAGTAATACTAAAACATTTTATGCTCAATTGGTGAGGAATCCATAATTTTTTTTAGACATCCACGTTTCAATTCCCTTGGACCCAAAATTTGTAAGAGAATTTCAAAACTCCATCAAACCGGTCAATCAGGCCAAGTAAATCGCCGGTTAACTTTGACCGAGTCAAGTATAAGCATGGGTTTGTTTGGGAAAATCAAAGTGCATTACACAGTATAATAAAAACATATTTTTGTAGAATTGTTCCTATGTAAGGAACAAGGTATTGTAGCATAGCATGAGAATTCATCATTTCAACAACTAAAATGAAACTAAAAGAATTTTCGCCATGCAATGGAAATAATTAACTCAGTAAAGGCATAATGTTCACTTTTAACCAAGGTCTTCTTGTTTTTATAAATTTATGTTTCCTCAACTTTTATCCTTAAACTCATCGAATAGTACATATGAATAAAGAAAAAATTAGTTTTCATGACATAATAAAATAATAATATATTTATATTTTATTTAAAGTGATGCATAACTGATGTGATCTAATTATTATTTAATTGAAACGGGAATTTTCATGAATTGAGATGCATAAATTTAAAAACAAAAGGTCAAATTTATTTCAAAAATGTTATTCATCCTCACTGGGGTTACAACCCCAATCTAGGTGGCTCTAAATGATAGGTTAAATAAAATGTGAAATTAAATAACTTATTTAATTATACCTATCATTTAATCCCACATTAACGCCACCTAAACTGAAGTTGTAACACCAGTGAGGATGAATAGCATTGCTCAATTTATTTAGATATTTTCCTTTAGTAATACTTTTCTAATGGGAATTTATTGCTTTTTAATGACTTTTAAACTCTACATTTAATAGCAAAGTTGATTTAAAATACAAGTTGACTCATTTTTCTAAGTCTCCTTAAAAATACAAGTTGACTCATTTTTCTAAGTCTCTCAAATTTCACTATTGGAGAAGAGCACAACTTTAATTCAAGACATTGACTTGCTCGATATCATCTTAAACTACTTCATTTAAAAATTTAAACTGATATTTAATTCTTTGTACCACTTTGCTTTCATGTTTTCTAGTTATTTCGAAAAATCAATTATAGAAAATTTGCCAAAAAATTATTTTAAATAAAATAACAAATAATATATTTTGATCTTTTCATTTTTTTAAAAAAATAAATACCTCCATTTCAACTCAAAGCCTAGTTATTTCGAAAAATCAATTATAGAAAATTTTCCAAAAAAACTATTTTAAATAAAATAACAAATAATATATTTTGATCTTTTCATTTTTTTTTTTAATAAATATCTCCATTTCAACTCAAAGCCTAGTAATTCTTTGTACCACTTTGCTTTCATGTTTTCTAGTTATTTCGAAAAATCAATTATAGAAAATTTGCCAAAAAATTATTTTAAATAAAATAACAAATAATATATTTTGATCTTTTCATTTTTTTTAAAAAATAAATACCTCCATTTCAACTCAAAGCCTAGTTATTTCGAAAAATCAATTATAGAAAATTTTCCAAAAAACTATTTTAAATAAAATAACAAATAATATATTTTGATCTTTTCATTTTTTTTTTTAATAAATATCTCCATTTCAACTCAAAGCCTAGTAATTCTTTGTACCACTTTGCTTTCATGTTTTCTAGTTATTTCGAAAAATCAATTATAGAAAATTTGCCAAAAAATTATTTTAAATAAAATAACAAATAATATATTTTGATCTTTTCATTTTTTTAAAAAAATAAATACCTCCATTTCAACTCAAAGCCTAGTTATTTCGAAAAATCAATTATAGAAAATTTTCCAAAAAACTATTTTAAATAAAATAACAAATAATATATTTTGATCTTTTCATTTTTTTTTTTAATAAATATCTCCATTTCAACTCAAAGCCTAGTTATTTCGAAAAATCAATTATAGAAAATTTGCCAAAAAATTTATTTTAAATAAAATAACAAATAATATATTTTGATCTTTTATTTTTTTTTAAATAAATATCTCCATTTCAATTCAGAAAGCCTAGGCTTTGAGTTTTCAAACATTTCTCTACCTTCTACGAAATATCGTTACTGTTTACTCGTTTTAGCAAGTCTTACCAAAAAACTTTGTACAGAGACAACTTGCGAGTTGCGACTGGTCAAACGTCAGACATTTTCATTTTTGATCCACTCTACTTAATAATCAAGAAAGCCTCTGTATGTATAAAGGAATACACAATTAAAGCTTTTTTGCAACCAAGCAAATTTCTAAAATTTGTTAGTTTGATAGGACTGTACCATTTTTCGTTTAGTCGAGTTCGGTCTGATTCTATCTCTGTTCTTTTCGTACTCAGCTTTTCAATTGAAGAAACGGTGAAGTTTCTTGGGAGTAGGTCGATGAAATTCTTAGCATATTTTGTTTTAGTTTGTTTTTTTACCGTTCCATTGGTTGAGGGTAGAGTTCGCCATTACAAATGGGAAGTGAAGTATGAATTTAAATCTCCAGATTGCTATAAAAAGCTAGCAATTACCATCAATGGTCGAACCCCGGGGCCGAGTATCATTGCGCAGAAGGGGGATACAATTATTGTAGAGCTCAAGAATAGTTTGTTAACAGAAAATGCTGCAATCCATTGGCATGGAATAAGACAGGTGACTTGCTGATTCTTGTTCACCAATTTCGTTTTTTGATACAAAATTTAGTGAAAAAAGAGGGTTCGGCACATCACATGGATTCGACCTCTCCACGGGGGTTCGGCCTCTTCATGGAGGTTCGGCAAATCGCCACATGGGCAGAATGATATGGAGTGTGGGCTCTCTACTTGGCTGCGATGTGGTCATTTGTAGATTCTCTTTGGAAGAGGCGTAACGAGTTCATGGATGTCGACTAAGGAATTCGTGTATTTTACAGGTTGGAACGCCTTGGTTCGATGGAACAGAAGGGGTGACACAGTGTCCTATTCTGCCTGGAGACACCTTTGTGTACAAATTTATTGTCGATAGAGTACGTTCTTCTTTAATTAAACCTTTGCGACTGTTTTTGAGTCGTCCCACATAACTCGTGAAAAGTCATGTCTTGCGTCAGTTTTCAGGCGGAACCAAATGAAATTTCAGTCGTTGGTTCAGTAGTTCATTATGTGTTTTCCTTGTTCTGTAGCCAGGGACATATTTATACCATGCACACTATGGTATGCAAAGAGAAGCAGGGCTGTACGGATCAATTCGTGTATCACTTCCCGATGGAGAATCCGAGCCCTTTTGGTATGATTATGATAGAAGTATAATCCTTACTGATTGGTATCACAATAGCACATATGAACAAGCTGCTGGCCTTTCTTCAAAATCCTTTGTTTGGGTTGGAGAACCTCAAGTAAGTTTATCCCAACGTAATCCCGTCTATAATGACTTTAATTGTATCTCACATTGTTAAGACTTAAAAAGCATGTTTTTGGTTGTACTTTAAAAAGTAACTAAGCACAACAGAACATGATCATTGGCTGATCGAGGGATTCATCTGAGTTAGGGCGAACGCTCGACGGCCACTCAAGCTGCCGCCCACTATAAGTGGAAAAAAAAAATTCCAACTAAGACTCGCCGGGTGTTGGCTCCACCTTATAGCTCATGACACTCTCCCCTTGGAAGCCGGTTTTAAGTAGTAGTTATATTACATATGAAATTGAACGAGGTTGTGTGCAAGTGACTAATGGGTTTCTTTTAAATTTTCAGTCTATTCTGATACAAGGTAAGGGAAGGTTCGATTGCAGTACACCAGGCATTCGAGCAGGTCTTTGCAATGCCACAAATCCTGAATGCACACCTTATGCATTGACAGTGATTCCTCAAAAAACGTATCGTCTCCGAATCGGAAGCCTAACGGCCCTATCAGCATTGAGTTTTGAAATAGAAGGCCATAACATGACAGTTGTTGAAGCTGACGGTCACTATGTTGAACCATTTGTTGTCAAAAACTTGTTCATCTACTCCGGTGAGACGTATTCCGTCCTAGTTACGGCCAATCAAGATCCTTCAAGAAACTACTGGGCAAGTGCAAAAATTGTAAGCAGGCCCAGCAATACTACAAATGGTTTAGCCATCTTCAATTATTATCCGAACCATCCACGACGAAACCCTCCAACGTTCCCACCTCTCAGACCACATTGGAATGACACCGAACCACGACTGGCTCAAAGCATTGCAATGAAATCACATAAAGGTTACATCCACCCTCCTCCTCAAACATCTGACCGAGTAATCGTCATGCTCAATACACAAAACCGTATCAACGGCAATGTCCGTTGGTCAGTCAACAACATCTCATACAATCTCCCACACACGCCATATCTCATTGCGCTTAAACACAACTTAACCCATGCCTTCGACCCTTCTCCTCCCCCAGACGGGTACAACTTTGCGAACTACGACATTTACAGCGTTCCCAAGAATGTGAATGCCACTACAAGAACTGGAATCTACAGATTGAAGTTCAATACAACAGTGGATATCATATTGCAGAATGCCAACAAAATGGACCCAAACAATAGTGAGACACATCCATGGCATTTACATGGACATGATTTTTGGGTTGTGGGCTATGGCAAGGGCAAGTTTGACAAAACTAAGGATCCCAAAAACTACAACCTAGTAAACCCAATTATGAAAAACACAGTGGCTGTTCATCCATATGGATGGACTGCTTTAAGATTTCAGGCCAATAACCCGGGAGTATGGGCTTTTCATTGCCATATAGAGTTCCATTTCTTCATGGGCATGGGAGTTGTATTTGAAGAAGGAATTGAGAAACTGGGCTCATTGCCCACATCAATAATGGGATGTGGTGATACCAAAGGATTCCACAGGCCATAGAATTTTTTTTGGGAGGAGCACACTTAAATTAGGGATCAAGATTGAAAATCTCAATTTTTTAACGTCCTTGAAAAAATTGTCTAAGCAATAAACGTGCTTCAAATTTTGTTTGTATATTTGTTAGCTTGTTCAGTAAAATGTGAACTATACTGTAATCCAAAATGAAAATAAAATAAAATATTTTCTATTAAATCGTTGATCTTGTCCATTCCAAGCACAGTTTCCAAGTTTTAAATTTTATTACCTAAAAAATATCTATATTTTCGATGAGCATATCACTGGCATTTTTGAGAAATAAAAATAATTGTCCATAGATTAAATTCCGTTGTTTCTCCCTTCTAGTGTTTGCAGTGATGTTACTTAATGGAAGTTTCTTGGTTTGTTCCATTAAAAAAAAAAGTTGACATTCACATGTGAATATGTTCCTCTCATAATTGTGACGAAGAAAAAGAAACTTTGAGCCACATATTCTGAAATAGTAAATTGATGGAGAATGCGTGGTTGAAAAAGAAAGAAAAGTTATTGATGTGATGAAAAATATTATTTTATTAAAAAACATGTGGTTGAAAATGAGTAGAAGAATGATAATGAAAATTTTAATGTGTACCAAACATGAGCTTAGAAAGTTTCCACGTAATTTCATAAGAAAAGACCAATTCAAAGTCAAATAAACATGAGTACACCAAATGTCAAATTGAACCAAACAACCCAGCTTGTGACAATTGGCAAGAAACTTCCTCTCAAGGCATGAATTTCTTTGTAGCCTTCAAAGTCAAACAAACATGAAAATTATTTACAAAGAAAATGGTATTATGAAGAGTAATGATATTATAATCACTGGTGTTAAGCACCAATTTAGATGACAATTACATGACATTAAATGATAAATTCATTTAAATGTAAAGTCACATAACTAATTTAATTGAATTTATAAAGTGCAGAAATTTAGACCAGTATTAGATAGCATTATTCTATTATGAATCATGTTAAAAATCGTTGAGTTAAAATTAGCAGCTAATCACGTGTGCTGTGGAGGAGTTGGTACCTGGAATTTTGTCTAGTTCTAGTAAATCGTCGTCTTCAAATGATAAAATGATCACAAGGTAACTAGTTCAGTGAATATTGCTAAGGAAACTAGCCCAAAAGCAAAACATACAAGGCCAGAAGCTATCATCACAATATGAACCAATGAATTCAAATAGAGTCGAAGATCGTATATTCAAGAGGATGAGAGCAACACATCACCTGAATACCTTCTCCTGCCTCAAGCGCACCTTGCATTCCAATCCTAGTCGTCCTAGTGGAAGGGGGAGCAGAGGTCGGAAGAAGGATATTTTGAATGCTAAACATGAAACTATACTCATCCAAACACCCAGATACATTGAAACCAAGAACCACTATAATTCAAGTAATCGAGGATTATATGTTCTGAGCAAACGCGCGAGCAAATTACAGATATCTTAGTTCAGAAAATAACATTTTGTTTCTGCCTTAATTGTTTTTAAATTAGAATATAACAGTGTAACATATAATTTTTTTGCCTTTTCTTTTTGGTGTGTCGGCCTACTAGAGGCAAAAGAACCTTGTTTCCAGAGCAAATTTAATAATAATATACAAATAAGATCCTTGGGGCCAATAAAAAAACGAGAATGTACCTCAACAGTTGAATCTTTTCCTGAGAATAAAATCTCGAATTGAAAGTGGCAGGTGATGCATTATTGACATTACAGTAGAGAGATGGCCTGTAGAGAACCAAGCAGGTGGATTATCCTTCAGCACTACATTGACAGTCTTCTCCGCGAACTCTTCAGTAGGAGTAGATTTTAGGCTTTGTGACAAGTTTGCCCTTGCTCGAATCGCTTCGTCAAACTGCTTGTACAATTTCCATTCTGGCATTTTGCTGTAACTGGCCGAAGCAGAATTCCCTATATTCGACTTGATGGCTCCCGGAACAATGTTAATCACATCAATTCCAAAGGGTCGAAGTTCCAATCTGTATATATCACCAAAGAAAAACGTTCTCAAAATAGAACAAGTTTACATACTAATAATAAAGGTTTCTAGGATAAGAAAACATTCAACAATAGCTCTATAATAGAAATAAATACAGAAAAATGAAACAACCAAACAACAGCTTGTCAAATGTACCAAAAGAGATCATTCTAGACAGAATTTTTTACTGTATAATTCAAATTGGCTCTTATTTGTATATACTAAACACAAACATTATATTGGCAAGGACAACATGTACTAAAACTTCCTATTTAAGTGCATTAAAAAAAAATATATATATATATACATATATATATATATATATATATATATATATATGAGAGGATGGGCGTAGTTCTAACAACAATGTAATTCATATCTAAAGACAGCCAAAAGAAAGTTCTAGATCCAAACTAAAATGTAGACTAGGTCCAATTATTTAAGATTAATAAGTATGTTTTACACACTTATCCATGCTTCTAAACTTTATGAATTATGGCTGAGCAAGCGGATACCTACCTAATTTAGTGTAATTATGTTACTTGTATGAAAAATCTGGACTTTGATGCAATTAGCCAAAGAAAGGCGATTTTGAGCTTAATTTGAGTTGATTCAGAGCAATTGAAGGCTAACAGAATTGCTAGTGAATTATAAGAAGTATGAAAAGAGCAAACGGAGAAGATTTACAAGTTTTGAGAGCTAAATTCATCAGTGGGAAAGTTCGGGACTAAAATACAAACTTTCGGAACTCGAAAACGGATCAATTATGGATGATTGTGGAGGATGAAGATCAAATTGTAAAGAATTGAAAGATAAAGAACCCATGACGTAAATAAGAATTGACTTCAGCTGAACAAAAGAGGAGAGTCAAGAACCAACTTGAGCGTGGCAAAAAAGTTATAGCTTTGCGATCGCAAGAAAATGGCCTATGTGACCAGCAAGTTCAATGCTATAACCATGCGATCAACTACTTCGACCATACAATTGCATGGGTATACGAGCTAGTCCAAATTTCTTTCTTGATCCAAATTTACTTCTACATGGAATAAAATTTAGGGCACTAGTTTTAACCTAAGTTGGGGACTATAAATACATTTATTTATCAATCATTCAAATGCAAAATCTTTTAGATACAAAACACATATTCCTTACAAAGAATTTCATACTGTTGCTTGGATTTTGATGAAGAAGATTCAAGAAAATTATAAGTGTTGAATAGATACAACATTTTAACATTATTTTTCATCTTCTTTTTACACTTAAATCACAAGTGATGTATTATCAATCAAATTCGTGTTTGTAATCACATGATACTCAACTAATCGTATAGATGCCACGATAACGATGAACCCTTTCTTTTGATACTTTAATGTTAATTTCCTGATTTTAACTTTAATATTTGTTTAGTTTGAATGATCGTTAGGCTTATATTTTAATGTTAATTTCCAGATTTTGACTTTAATTATTTGTTTAGTTTGAAAGATTTGTTAGGTTTTCAATGTTTCTAATTACTTAGATCAATAATTGATTATATTTGTAATTTCTATTTTGTTCAAAAGAAAGAATAGGAATTATAGCACGTGATTACAATTATTGTCAAATCCAATAAAGGATAGATATATACCTTCATGCAAAATCTTATTGAATATTCTTTTGATTTAATACATCTTCATATGTTCGCATCGTTCATAGAAATATATTAAGGTTATATGTGAAGATAGTTTTAACATTACTCGAGAGAGATTATTTATTAAATAAAATAGGAACATTGATCTTCAATTCAAATAGGTGTTGTCAACTTCTTGAATTAATATTAAAATGAAACAATACATGGGAATTCGAGGTATTGTAAGTAGGATACATCTAATCAAATCCTAGATAATCTAGTAAATAAACATAATAAAATTCTAAAAAACCTAGTCTCAAAATAAGAATCTAAACAAGAAAAGTCTTCATATAATAATCTAATATGATATCCATCACATACTCTACTCGTTCTTTATTACTTGGTTTCTTCACTATAGTAGGAAAATACACAGCAAAAAAAGACAACAAATTAAGCCTTGCTCCTAATAAATTTAGGATCCACTGTAAGAATCTTTTTTACTCCACCTAATTAGGTTCGTTGCTAGATCTGGAAGATCTAAAGAAACTAAATCTTTAGCAACAACAACAGGCTGTGTTAATTTTAAGTACTCCTCTTTTAACTTTGTTCTATGACAACCGCGTGACTCTTATGGACGACATCCTCTTTAGTTCTACGTAAATTATAGACCATCTAAGTTGTGTTTTCCCTAATTTATCAACAATATTTGCCAACTCAACTTTATGTCGTGTATTCTCATTTTTTATCTTATCTAATTTAATATGATCAAACAATCTTAGCATCTTCATGTTAAGGACATTTTGACCTTTAATAGCCCAACATTCGGAACCATAGAATATAGCATGTCCAATTTCTTGTAGGAGTTGATCAAGTTTAATCCAGTTAGGATGTCAAAACATACAGAGTCATTATTTTTGTTTTTCAAGTAGAAAAATAATGTATTTAAACTTTTTTATATGGTTAAACGTTCAACCATATTAAATTTTCCTTGTTAAGTTAGCGACAAACTCTATCAAACTTTTTTCCCTTAATCTTGTCCGTAATTAGGCTAGCCTAACTACAAGTAAAAATTGATGTGAACAAAATCTTGTTCTCTTTGAATGCATTAGGTCTAGTTAGACTAGTCCTAATCTGGTCCTATTAGTAGAGTTTCAAAATAGAATTAATAGTCCCTGAAGTTTCAAAATGAAATCAGGTTTATCCCTAATTTCCAGCACCAACAAGTTAATCCCAAAGTTTCACTTTAATCATAATGGTGGTCCAATTTCTAGATGTCTAAAAATATAAACTTATAAACTTCAAAATGTGTCCCACAGCACGTGCGTCTGTTTCAAAGGTATTAAAGTAAGATTACCTATTAAATTTAAAGAAGGAAAAAAAAAAAAAGAAAAAAAAAAAAGAAAGAAAGAAAAAAGTGAACTACCACAAATTATCACCAGTTCTAAAGATCCATTCCCTTTTTGCACATGAAAATAAAAAATGAATAGTAACACTACAAGGCTACAAGCTTCAACCAGAAGATTGATAAGGTCCGACTTCAATGTATAATAGTCAACAGCCGGAAACCCTCATCTTTCCAATTTCCAACACCCAAATGGAGCTATAATCTCACACAATATTTATGTACACCTAATTCTATATCGTAATCCATCTCTCTCTCTTTTACTCAATCTCTCTTTCTATCAACATTCGGAGCTTGGAAACTATTTTTCCTCTTCATAGGCACTTCGAATTATTGTGTGCTCTGGTGACAAATAATTACGAGGTTGTGAACCTCGAGGAATTCAATGTCTTCTTTCATGTTTCGACATTGAAGTAAGATCAAGCTCATGAGCCTATTATCCTAGGTTGGAACAAGTTGATAGAATTCGTCTTTCCATGTCCCCATGTCCCCCGTGTTGCGATATGGTTGCGAAAAAGGAAAGAGATGTATGGATTTCTCTCGCTTTTGGCATAGCAGCCCCTAGTAGGAGGTTTGCACGACATGCGATTATAGACCAATCAAATTGCTCATTTGAGCTAGTTTAGCTCTAATACAATATTGAAACTCAGGGTTTTATCTTAAAAGGTTGCAGTTCATAATCAAAAACCTTAGATTTTTTAGAACACTTGTGTCAGCTTGTACCTCTTCTATTTTTAGTTTTCATTTTAATTGGCACAATTTTTTTTTAATAATACTTGCATCAGGCTTGGACCTCTTCCATTTCTGGATTTACTTTTAATCATCTTAAATTAGTAATCTAGTAGAATTTATAGGAGACAGACACAAAACCCAAATCCAAAATGTTTAATACTGTATTGTATTCAGAAGAGCTCATAAAACAAGTCCCATCCCTTCAAAATTGGTATTAAAATTCTTGATCTTATCTTCGAGTTGGGTGCTCAAATCTAAAGCAATAGAAGTCATTGTCCCAGTCTTAAAATGCTTAAAGCTCCAAATCCACGATAATAGCATAGTCTTAAACTTTTTTACAGCATTTATTCTTCTTACCGTTAAATTACATCAAGTAAATCCTATGTCTCTCATTGCATCTATGGGTAACTTCTTTCTTCTATATAATCCACCACAATGATAAAACAGGAACAGTAAGTTGATGAAACATCTTAAGTCAAGACTAAACATGAACAATTTCTCCTCTCTCCACTATTCCATCGGTAAATGGCTTCCAGAGTTCGCTTTAAAAGCACACCATGTTCATTTCAAGTCGTAGTTGTTGCTTAGTTACCAATGGGAATACTAGTAGAGATATTATATGGAAGACTTTCCAAATTAAATACTTATTTTAGGAAACGTAATTAGAATTTTATTTCTAGGTTTTATAGCAGTTTTTATTATTTTTTTAGTTGTTTTCCTACTCAAATTAAGTTACTTGAAACCCAAGTGGGTTTATTCATTGTAATAGTTAGACTTGATTATTGAATAAACTCATATTTCCCCTCCAATTTCTCTTCATTCTCTCCCTTTTCTTCTCCTTTTTTCCTTCTTCTACGAGTCTCTTTCTTGTTCATTGCGATCTGCGTCAATTACTCTATCCTGTAATTTTATTTTTTTATGGATAATCAGTCATTTGCATCAAATTTCAAGCTTCATCAGTTACAACATATATCCATAATCACTTCTTCCAAATAAGTATGTCTGTTAATGATCCAACCAAGGAACAGGTGGGCCAAAATTAAAACTCCATGTCCAAAGCTCAAATATTTATCAATGAAAGCAACCTGCAGCTTTGCAGTCTAAAAACGCTGAAAATAAATTAAGTTCCACTACTACAACTTCCTCTTTGAACAAGAGGAAGATTTAGCTCCTTTAAAATATAAACTAAACTAACAGTGGATTAAAAATAAATCAGGAATTTAAGAAAATTTGCACGAACCTCAAAGTATCAGTTAGTGCATGTAGAGCAGCTTTTGATGCAGTGTAAGCACCTGCCCATGGTACAGGGGCCAAAACGGTGACACTTCCAATGCTCACAATTTTACCCTTCTTCCTAGATGCCATGTGAGGGACCACGGCTTGGATTAACCTCAATGCACCTATGTAGAAAAACACAATATCAACCTTAATGGAAAAATGCTTGGGATGCCAAAGAAACTAACAGGTAGTTTCGCAATTAATCAAATACAATTCTTTATTACCCTAAAGAAGAACAAGGAAATTAACAGAACATATTCATATTTTGAAACACAAGGAATACACAAAAACATGAAAAGTGATCTCAT
This sequence comes from Fraxinus americana, assembly GCA_035079005.1. NCBI lineage: Eukaryota > Viridiplantae > Streptophyta > Magnoliopsida > Lamiales > Oleaceae > Fraxinus > Fraxinus americana. Next base: position 2,728,619 of record CM068715.1, read on the forward strand.
AATGCTAATTTGGAAAAGAGTACTCTGGCACATAAATTCTAAAATCTTAAAGGAAAACAATATTCAATATCACTCAAATTTTTGGTGCCAAAGAGATAGGAGTTATGTACTAATCATGAACATGGCAAAAGACTTGAATATGAGGGCCTCTGTGATCAGAATTAATACTCCTATAAAAATACTCCCATAGCAATCTTACGGCAAAAAATACCCAAGACATTGTAGCCTAAAAGTAATCACAATGTCCTAACTCCTTATATTAAATTCTGTTCAAATAAATTTCTGTTCCGAATAATGCTCTCTCTAACTTCCCCCCATTAAGGGGTGGCGGACCACCAGACCCTACTAAAACTGCCACCAACCCACACCAGCCAGACGGTCACCACCTAAAATGTATAACAGAGGTCCCCTTAATTTTGACCAAATTCTACTTGATTCATCTCATGTATGGCCCACATTATTTTGGGACAAGACTGACTTGTTTTTATTACTTCTTGCTGGAGGTGAGGCCTAGGCCCCCTCCTAAGTTGAACTCTTTTTTTTTACATCTTTCATTAATAACACGACACTACTTGTAGCTTTGATTTTTTTTTTTTTTTTTTTTTTTTAAAATTGTCATCGAACACTTCCGAAACTATATATATAATTGAAACACACAATCATTCTCATGACTGATAATAGCCAAAACAAACTACTATATCAACAACAATAACCAGGTAAAACTCTATCTGCATGTAACCACAAACAACAAAATCAGAGAGATTAAATACGAAACCCAATTTAAACTTTGAAAAATATCATCTTGAGTCAGACAAATCCAAAAAATAACTAAACGATGCAATCATTTAATCATCAATTGCAAATACATCATCACAATAGCTACAAGACATCTATATCTACTTCAGCCCTATTTGCTTTTAACCTCAAACAATAAAATCAGATGACATAAATAAGAAACCCATTCAAACTAGAAAAATATCATATTCATTCGGACCAATCCAAGAACTAACTAAACGATACACTCATTGAAGGACCTCAGCAAAGGGAACCCATGAGGTTAAAAAAATTTGTTGAAAAAGTATTTCCAAGCACATTACACACGAGCCCACTAAGAATTGACAACAAAAATTTCAATTCAACTAATCAAAGTTAAAATACAACCATAACACTAAAAAGAGCAAAAAGAGTCTATTACCATAAAGATTAGTATTAAAGGTTTGTTCAATTGCGGGTAAAGGGACCTCAGCAAGGGGACCAATGCACTGTACTCCAGCATTATTGACTACAATATCTATGCGGCCGAGGTTCTCCAGAGTAGTCGAAAGCGCGTGACGAACACTCTCTCCGGATGATACGTCGAGCTCTTGGAGGAAGAATCGTGGGTCATCTTGAAAATCAGACATCGACGCCAGTGACCGGGCGGTGGCCACCACCAGACAATTCTTGGCGGCAAAAGCACGGGCCAGCGCGTGGCCTATGCCCCCACCTGAACATCCGGTTATTAGGACAACCCGTTTCTCGTAAAGATCCATGAACAGAGCAATGTTGTGGAATTCTGCGAGTGAACGTGATTTCTAGAGTTTCCTTTTTGGCTGTGAGACTGAGATTTTGAGGCGGTGATTACTGATTATAAACACAGTTGGTCACCCAAGTTATGGTGTTTGTTTCAGTTTGGTCACCATTTTTTTATTCTAAGCCCCCGTTTGGCACTCATTCTCATTCTCTTTCTCTTTCTCTTTCTCTTTCTTCATTTCAACCACACATTTTATCAATAAAATAATATTACACATAAACCTAAAAATTCTTCTTATTTTTTAACCACACATTCTTCCATCAATCACTATTCAAAAACCAATTTTTCTACTAAAATGGGTGTCAAACACCCCCTAAGTTAGTCACTCTACATTTATTTTTATACCAATTTAGACACTCTTGTTGTAGCTAACTGCAAACATAAATGATGACTTGATATAAAAATACATATTGTTAGACAAATTGTGCTTTTAAAATGTAATTTTTATAAGTGAATGAAATTAAACAAAAAAAAAAAAAAAAGCACGACACCCAACAAGATACATTTACGTCAACTTAAATCATAAAATTAATTAGCAAACAGATTTTTAAAAAAAGGTTGAACCCCAACCTTGAGGGCCCCCACCGACCCTGCCCTGGACCATTGTGGAGGAGGTAAATCGCAGGATGTGCCTCCCAGGAGCCAGGGTGGAGAGCTTATGGATAGGTCTGGGCTATTAACCCTATGGTAACTCCCGCTTGCAACAAAGCCAATTCCACCTTGCGGGGAATCGAACTCTGCACACTACCGCGCTGAGCCCTAACCGCCCTCCCCTTTGCCACTGGGAGATATGCTACATCATCTTTGTCGATAAAGGGAACCATAAAAAAAATGTGGAAAATCGTGGATAGATTTTTAGGATCGTATCATTTTAGAGAGGGTCTTGATTTAATTACATCTGAAAATTGAGAGAATGACTACGTGGACACCTCCCACCGGTGTGAAATTCTTGAGAGGCATTTCATACTTTAGTTGGTATTATTATAAAGACACTTGTGAGAAATTCTTGAAAGATTACTAAACCATCATACCACGTTGAAGAAAGGACAATTCAAGTAGAATGAAGCTATAGAAAAGTATTTTCGAGATTGCCTTGCTATCATAGGTAGAGGTTGATCGGGTGCTTAAATTCAAAAAAAATTAGTAGTGTTGTGTACCAAATATGCTACTAAAAAATAAAAATAAAAAGAGAGAGAACACACCCACACAACTAATTACCTTACTATTACATAAAACAAAAAAGAAAGAGGTAAGGAAAAAGCTCAAGCATCTACTACACACACACACATACTTGTTTTTCAGCAGAATTTAATTTACATTAACATGCCCTTTAATTACATGACACTTGAGAAACTTATGATAAAATGGCTACTTAGGCCCTGTTTGGGAGAAATTTTAATCAAGATTTTAATCAAAATTCTAACCGTTAACTATCAAATCAGCCACCATTTTTTACTTTCCCTCTCACAGGTGGGGCCCACAGGTTGACTATAACGGCTATAATTTTGATTAAAATCCCACAAAAATTGCTCCCAAACACTATTCTCTTCGGAGCTGGTGCACGAATATACCGGCGTCTTTATCATGCCTTTAATTACCCCTCCTCAGTACTTAGTTTTTCTGCCATGCATTTAGTTTCCCTATTTGCTTTTTCCTCTTCTATTTTCATCAGTTTCTGCTTCTGTTTCTTCTGCTGCACTAGAAGACATTGCAAGCATATATTAATTAAAAAACTTTGGAGTAAATGAATATATGAAGATGGCTTGCAATGGAAGGAATTTATAGGACTGGATTTTGAGAATCTGTTTTTGAAAAATAAAAAATAAACCTAGTTGAAGTTTTGCTTCAATGGCGGAGGATTGTGTAAGCCATGGTTTAAGCCCCTTTTTTAGGAAAAAAATTGTATAAAATGACTTTTTGAAAAATGTGCGGTCGAAAACGAGGAAAAAGTTTTGTTTACATGCAAAATAAATTTTTTGAGAGAATATGTTATTGAAAAAAGTTTGAAGAAATTATCAGTTTTGAAAAATGTAACTCAAACAGGGACAAAATACCTTAACTGTTGTGATTCTCCGATCACGAAAAAAAGGAGTTATAAGAGGAAAAACTATTCTATTTCTTACTCGAATAGAATGTTACAAGAGAATTTACAAACTCTATCAAAAAACCTCTCAAACTCTCTCTAATCTATATTTCTTTCCTCACTTGGGTGTGTTCTTCAATTGAAGAAATGGGCTCTATTTATAGCCACCGGGAGGTGAAAGTGGGAAGAGATTTTCAACAATTCACATTAAATTGATGGTTGGCTGTTGCAAGAATGGTGGTTGGCTAGTGTAGAAAATCCTTGCAAATTAACTAGCCAATAGAAAATGGTGGCTGGGAGGTTAACAATTGAGTCAACAAAAGGGGCTGCAGGAATAAGGCTGGACATTACAATTCTCCCCCTCCAGCCGCATCTGAAGTGATTTATTATTTGATAACAATCCCAGCTATGTCTCTGCATAGCTCTAACTTTTCTCTTGGAACCACCTTCGTCATCATGTCTGCTGGATTCTCACTTGTGTGAATCTTTACTAGTCTCAATAGTTGTTGATCCATCACCTCTCGTATCCAATGATAGCGGATGTCAATGTGCTTTGTCCGAGAATGATACATTGAGTTCTTACTCAAATCCAGAGCACTTTGACTATCACAATGTACTTTATAATCTATCTGCTTGATCCCTAAATCTTGAAGAAATCGCTTTAACCACAACATTTCTTTACCAGCCTCCGCTGCTGCAATATATTCTGCTTCTGTTGTGGATAACGCAACACACTTCTGAAGTCTTCGATCGCTAGACACAAAGCCTCCCCCAAAGAAAAGTGTAGAGAAATCTTTAAGTAGATTTTCTACTATCAAGATCTCCGGCCATATCTGAATCTGTATAACCTTCCAAGATTGGATCAACTTCCCCGTAGCACAGATATGTCTTTGATGTACCCTTCAGGTACCTGAGAATCCACTTGACTGCCTCCCAACGTTCCTTTCCAGGATTAGAGAGAAAACGACTTACCATGCCCACTGCAAGAGCAATATCTGGCCTGGTACATACCATTGCATACATCAGGCTTCCAACTGCTGAAGAATAAGGTACCAATGACATCTCCTCTATCTCTTTCTTGGATGAGGGGCATGACTTCTTGCTTAACTTGAAGTGATTAGCCAAAGGGAATGCCGATGTGCTTGCATTATGCATGTTGAATCTCTTGATCACTCGTTCAACATATCTTTCCCGAGATAGCCATAACCTCTTATTCTTCCTATCTCGAGTTATGCGCATTCCTAATATCCGTTGAGTCGGACCTAAGTCCTTCATGTCAAAGGACTTGGAGAGTTCCTTCTTCAGCTGGCTGATTTTCATTGCATCTTGTCCAACGATCAACATGTCGTCTACATACAATAGAAGAGCAACGAAATTTCCATCCGAAAAATGTTGAATATAAACGCACGGATCTCAAATGTTTTATAGCCTCGACTCACCATGAATGAGTCAAACTTTTTGTACCACCGCCTCGTGCTTGTTTAAGACCATACAAGCTCTTCTTTAGCTTGCAAATGAAATTCTCTTTTCCCTAAACTTCAAAACCTTCTCAAGTCGCTCCATATAAATTTCTTCATATAAATCACCATGAAGAAATGCCTGTCTCGACATCCATCCGTTCAAGCTCTAGATTCAAATCGCTACTAATCCGAGAATAACTCGAATTGAGGCCATCTTTACAACAGAAAAATTTCGCCAAAGTCAATTCCCCTTTTCTCGTAGAAATCCTTTCGACTACCAAACGAGCTGTTTCACCACATTTTCACTTCCGTCTTTCTTGAGCTTGAAAACCCATTTATTCCTCAATGCCTTCTTTCCCTTCTAAGCTCGACCAACTCATATGTTTGATTCTTCCGCAATGACTCCATCTCATCCTCCATTGCTTGTATCCATTTGTCTTTGTTTCCATGAGATTGCGCTTCCTCGGCTTTCTCGCTCTCCTTCATCAAAGGAGTAGAATGTACCTCGATCTAATATTTCATTGATGGAATCCATTCCTCGTTCGTATCTCGCGTACTTGTGGATTACCATCGTTTCAGGAGGCGCACCATCATCCGGTTGATGTGATGATCCGACGACTTCTGCGAAGAGGTTGTGACTCCCCCGATCAATACCCTCTTCTTCATCCTCGTGTTCTCGCTTCCTCGCGTATTTCCTCGTGCACGTTGCCATCATCTATGGTGAATTGCACCGGTGCCGGATCCGGAGCAATATTCTCGGGCACCGAATTTAGGATTAGGAGACGTGGGATTTTCAATGTCTTCTAATGTCTCGGTTTTCATGGAACACTACATCCCCGCTTCGATAACCTTCTTTGTCTTTCGATCCCATAACTCGTATCCAAATTCTTCGTCTCCATAGCCTATAAAGATGCATGGAGTAGTCCTTGCATCGAGCTTCCGTCTTAGCTCCTTGATACATGCAAAGGCTAAACAACCGAATACTCTCGTATGAGAGTAGGAAGGATTCTTACTGCACCATACTTTCTCCGGAATTTCAAAATTCAACGCATCGATGGTGACCTATTGATCGTAGCAAAGTGCGACTCGCACAGCCTCTCTCTCCCCGTAATGGCTTCGACATCTTAGCCATACCGAGCATACTTCCGACCTTTTCCATGATTGTCCGATTCATTCTCTCCGCTACTCCATTGTGTTCGGGTGCGTGGGACCGTTCTTCTCATGTCGAATGCCGTGGCTTCGCAATAGGCATCGAACTCTCTCGGAAGTGTACTCGCTCCATTGTCCGAGCGGAGACACTTCAGCCTTTTTTCCCGTTCTCACTCCACCACGGCATGAAACAAGCTTTGAAGTAATCCAATACTTGGTCCTTCGTCTTCAAGAAGTACACCCATACTTTTCGAGAAGCATCATCAATGAATGTCGTAAAATACTTGTTACCACCTAGTGATTCAACCTCCAAGGGACCACAAACATCGTAATGTACTGCATCGAGCAACTCGATCGTCTTGTCAAGAGAAATTGAAAGAGACTCTATGTTGCTTACCAAATAGACAAAGGATTGCAAGGATCCACATGCCTTCCTTGGCAACAGCCGATTAGCTCCTTCTTTGTTAAAGTAGACAACCCCTTCTCACTCATGTGACCGAGTCTCTCGGTGCCACAAATTTTGAGAAGCCTCGCTCCACTATGTTGAGGCCGTCTCGCACACATTTTCACATGAGTTTTATATAAAGTGCCACAAATATGTCCTCGAGCGACAACCATAGAACATTTCTTCATTTTCCATGTGCCATTGCTAAAATGATTATCATAGCCCCCGTTTTGTCAAGGGCTATCCCGGAAAGAAGATTGAGTCGAAGATCGTGCACATGCTCTGACATCCTTCAGGGTTACTTTGCATCCGGTATTTGTTTGTATCCGAACATCACCAATTCCCACGATCTCGTAGGAACTCGGTATTTCCCATCTTCACCGCACCAAAGTCGCCAGCCACTTTGTATGTTGCGGAAGAAGTGTCCGCATGGAGTGGCGTGGTAAGATGCCGCAAGATTTCCACCACCCACTGCCTTGGCTTGAAACATGAAGACATGTCTCCTCATAAATGGAGCAGAGTAGCCACTCTCTCCGTAAATAGTGACTATGTCTCTCCTTCCTTATTTTTCACCGCGAATCGTTTCCGCCTTGCTCTCGTAGCAATTTTCGACAATTCTTCTTTTAAGTGACCCTCCATACCACAATAGTAGCACTTATAAGTAGGCTTTCTTCCATCTCGCGGATCTCGCTCTACTTTTTGCTTCTCGCTCTCTCCACCCGCCTCGATTGCCTCCTTGCCGTCTTCCTCGGGTTCCCTATGACAAGGGCATGCGACCGATCCTTGTCGATGTCCTTTCTCCCGGCTTCTTCATTAAATAGGGCATCCTTGACCATAGACATGGTAAGTTTGCCATTAGGGGCCTGAGTTGCTAAGAGATACTACTAGCGTTTCCACCACAGAAGAGAACTCGGCGAAGAGCTTGCATTTCATCCTCGAGCCGCATCTCTGCTGCACGATAGTTGGTTCACCAAGCTTTGGAATTCACTGGTGTGTTCAAGAATCGAAGTTCCACTCTTTAACTTCGTATTCACCATACGCCTCATCAACTGTGGCTTTGTTTCGAGCGCTGGCTGGCACACATGTCCTCCGTAGTCTTCCAGAGGTCATATGCGTCTGTCTCCTGTGCCACATGGTGAAAGACACTATGATCAATCCATTGTCGGATTTGACCGATAGTTTTTCTATTCAGCTTCTTCCACTCAATCTCCTTGGTAGGATCGGGGTTCACACCTTTAGCTTCCAGGGGGTCGTACAAATCTTTACAACTGAGAAGGTCTTCCATCCGAGGCCTCCACAAAGGTGTAATTTGTATGGCGAGTTTGATCATGGCTCCCGATGATGATTCATCCATCGACATATCGACTTCACAATGGCTTGATCAAAATTGGGTTTGAGTTTGGCAAACAGTATGCTGCTATGCTCTAACGATAGAAATTTGTGGATTTGACTCTTCCTTAAAAAAAAACCGACTCCTAGAAAAAATTCAAAAATAATGAGATATTTTGAAAGTTCTAGGACCAATCTGTAAATACCAAAAAACTACAAGGACCAATATGAAAAATATTTTTGGCTCTGATACCACTTGTTGTGATTCTCCGATCACGAAAAAGGAGTTATAAGAGGAAAAACTATTCTATTTCTTACTCGAATAGAATGTTACAAGAGAATTTACAAACTCTATCAAAAAACCTCTCAAACTCTCTCTAATCTATATTTCTTTCCTCACTTGGGTGTGTTCTTCAATTGAAGAAATGGGCTCTATTTATAGCCACCGGGAGGTGAAAGTGGGAAGAGATTTTCAACAATTCACATTAAATTGATGGTTGGCTGTTGCAAGAATGGTGGTTGGCTAGTGTAGAAAATCCTTGCAAATTAACTAGCCAATAGAAAATGGTGGCTGGGAGGTTAACAATTGAGTCAACAAAAGGGGCTGCAGGAATAAGGCTGGACATTACATTAACCATTATCATCAATTTAATTGGGGCATTATTGGATAAGATATTGGGGAGAAAGGTTGATGCATAGTTGGGCATTAATGGGGTTAGTTGTCAGCCTTTTTTTGATGGTTTAAACAAGAGTTTTGAAGATAGTACATTGCTTTTCGATGTGTAGACTTGTGTTTTTTAATTAATAGCTGCTCGGCCATACAAGTCGAGTGCGTTCATTTATCCTAGCTTATTAAGTGAGGACCGGTATTTTTTTACAAAATGATAGTTTGTGCAAGGCTACACAAGTCGACCACATCCATTTATCCCAAGTTTTTAAATGGGGACCTATGTTTTTGATAAATAGTAGTTATAATCGGTCATCCAAGTCGAGTATTATGAGCAATAGTAGCTCATGCTCGATGCAGATCGCGTGCACCTCATTATTGCGACTTTTAAAGTGCAGACATGTTTTTTTATAAATAGTAGTTTGTACTTGGCCTTACAAGTTAAACATGCCCCTTTATCCTAGCTTTTTAAGTGGATATGCGTGTTTTTGATAAATAGTACTATGATTCATTCGTTGCCATACAAGTACACCCCTTTATCCCAGTTGTCTAAGTGGAGATTTTATGTATTTTTTGGGTAAATAGCATTTTATACGTCCATAGATGTCTAGTAGGCCCCTTTATCTCAACAATTATTTGAGGCTTTGTGCTCGGCCATTATTCTGATGTGGACTTGCTATTCCTGAGCATATATGTTAGGGTTTTTAGTTGTATTGACAATTCTTTAAACAAAATGATTATCATAAAAGAATAGAATCGATGTAAAAATGAAGGAGTTTTTTGGAAGGTTGTATAGATGAATTATGAGTATTGGGGCTTGAATATGGAATGAAGAAAAAGAGTCGTCGGATTTACCCTATCGTGTCGCCTAACTGATACTCGAGCATCCAAAGTAGAATCATTATCTCTCGGTTCTCACTCGAGCGACACACTTCTCGCTCATCTGTCGCTGGCCTGGCGCTCGAGCAACAATATTTTCCGAGAAACTCTAATTTGTGTTTTTTAAAAGTTTTATCTATCATATACTACCTAAACTCCTCCTATTATAAATACCCAATGGTCATTACATTTTTGGGGGTGATTGATCATTGTTTTACATCTTTACATCATTATTCCAAGATCCAAGAACACATCAATCAACCATAAGTTTGGAAAAAATATCAAATTTATATAATCCAAAACACTTACTTCCTATATATTATCAGGAAGGTACTTTCTCAATAGCTTTCAGAGGTTGCTGAATATTAAGAGAGGTTGGACCAGAAACACATGAAGAGTATAAGAATGAGGCGTTCTTGGTGATCTACAAGAGATGACAATTCCAGAAGACCGGAAGTAGGTGTGAGTGAAACGCGTTCCAACAGGTCTTAGAGATTGCAGGAATTAGATCATGGAGTCTAGTGGGTTTTTAGGTTGGATCATACTATAAGTTCTTTTGGCCCCGAAATTTTTACCTAATTAAAAGAGTTTTCTCAGTCATCAAATCTTCTATTATTTATTGCTCTAATTATTATTGTGATAATTCAACATGAGATAACTTGACTTAATTGACTAAATATCTAGAACAGTTAAAAAGTGACTTGTTGCTTTTAATTGATAAATTTAATTCCCGTTATTTACCTATTATGTGATTTTAGGGTTGAATTAGTAACCTTAAAGGGGGTATCAGAACCCAAATTTGATTCATAACCCAAGTTTTCTTGCTTAGTAGTTCATTGTCTGCCTCGCTATATTTTTATGGCAGTAACTATGTCTACTGAAAAGTTAGAATGAGAACCATCCTGAAATCAATGGATGATCGTATTTGGTTGAGCGTAGTGAATGATTGAACTGCCCCATCTATCATAGTTGTAGGTGTAGTTATCGCTACTGATATTTCAACTTGGTATAAGAAAGATTTAGATGAGTGTAATTGGAATAGTAAAGAGATTTATATTCTATTTATGGTTGTATCACCTGAAGAATTTAGGCGTGTGTCTATGTTTGAGGTTGTTAAAGAGGTTTGAGATATTTTACAGACCACACATGATGGAACTCAACCTAACAAGAACAAGTCTATAGCCTTGAACACTGTTAGGGAAGAAGAGTATTATTCGTTTGATTCGGAATCATTTAATAATGAGGAAATAGCCTTTTTTTTTTTTATAGTAAAATTAGATCTAATTTTAATTAAGGTTAAGAAGTAAATATACTTGTTTGACACACTGCTTATCATATACTGGTGTATATGATACCATCCACTTGTAAAATTATTTCGCAACACCTTCATTAGATTGTGCTGGACTAGTGATGGTAACGGTGTGTCGGCCATCCCCAACCCCATCGGGGATTTTGGGAGGCGCGACGAGATTAGAATGTTTTATTTTTCACCATGTTTACTTATTTATTTTTAAAATATGATTTAAATTAGGAAAAAAAAAGAGTCGAGGTGAAACAATAAGCCTTGTCACCTCACCAATTCTCCTACTGGGCAGGGCTAGATATTCTATCATTCCTTTGTTATTTAATAATGTTTAGCATAGTCTAATACATCTCCAAATCTTTGTTAAATTGTCATATACCCTCGTAAAAACCTCCCACACTTCAAATTTCTAGTATTAAGTTCAAGTTGTAAACCATAACTCAGCTTCATAAAATTAAACATTTTCGATTAGAAAACGACTTAACATGAATTTGAACCATTTTCAAATTGCCCCTTGTTAAAGGTGAGAATTTACTGGCTAATGAGAAAATAGGTTGGGGAAAAATTGCGCAATGTTCCCTTTCTACATTGTATTCTGTCCACTCCTCAATTCTGCCTTGAAAATTTGGAAAAACTAAAAATTCCAAAAGAGATTTGGAATGAATGGCCTTTCTATTCAACCCATTTCCCTGACGAGATTTGTCACTACTTTTAACAGCTTGACCAGTTACTCAGGATTCTCAAGAAGAATAAGGAACAATGTACAGAACAGAAATGACACAACCTGAGCTACAACTGTCCCTGGCAGTGACAAAAATACTTCAAATGTGCAAGAAAATACCTTCATGTAATAATATCATCAATGTAAACCTCAAAATTTCGAAAAAATAAATCACACCAATTTTCCACTTAAAATGCTAGTAAGATCAGTTGAGCTGAAGTCAAAAATCACAGATTAGTCAACAAAAAGATAGATACACTGGCCACCAATGTCAATGTCCTCAGAACACAGCTTGGTAATCGTCCAGCATTCCCATAGTACGCCTTGATCATGATATTGAACTTGCAACTTTCAGTTGATGGATCAGCTCTCGTGGTTGTTCCAAGACCTGAAAATTTGCAGGCATCATCGAGTTGATTGTTCTTCTGGTAATAGCTGTTGAAAGCGTATGAAATATTCCCCTGAGAATCCAAATTGCCACACGATGTCTGATAACCAAGGCATGTGCAATCAGCACGTGCACAAGCATAGCTTACACTTGGGACGACGTCAGAACCATCAAGTTTTGCATTTGGCTTCATTATGCACCATTTTTGCTCCAAATAAATTATACCTCGTGCTGGGATGAGAGATCCTACGTTAGTGGTTCCAAGGTTCAGACGATATTTGGGTTGTCCATCATACCTGCAAATTCCCCAATGGCGCTCAAAGTTTCCAGGATCAATACTCTTATCATCCTCATCCATCAAGCTAAATAGATAAGCATTGATTGGCCCGGGCCTCATTGGGGTTCCTTTTCCACCTGATATATGAGCCATGAAACCTTGGTTGAATCTTTGTGCATACTCTAGGTTAGCATTTCGATCTCCATCAGTTGGCCACCCAATTTCTCCAACTATTATAGGTAAATTTCCAAAACCATTCTTTTGCAATGCCCAGACAAGAGTGTCGTGATTCGCATCAAACATATTGTAATAGTTCATACCGCCATCATTCAGAGGCGTCGCATTTCCATCAAAAAAGGCATAATCAACAGGGAAGCTGGGATCTGTATAAAGACTTAGGAAAGGGTATACATTGATCATGAAAGGAGCATTATTATCACTCAGTAACTTCACGATTTGACCCACAAAGTCATGGATATCGGCTCGGAAATCACCTCCAGACGGCAAGCTAGTTGAACTCAAGTAGACATCAGCATTTTGGGGAACAGTGACCTTTACTTGATTGCTGTGGCCGGCTTTTATCAACGCTTGCTGAATATTTCTGAGAGCCGGGTACGTTGTTCTAAGAAAGGTTCCATTATATGTTGTCAAGAAAGGTTCGTTTCCAACTGCAACATACCTGTGGTCATTGAACGTTATTTGCATGTAAGAGAGAATCAATCAAGCTCGTTACACCCACTACTCACAAAGAAGATTTTCTAAGAATGCTAATAATCATTTCACTTCAATACTTTCCAGCTTTGTTATAAAACTTCATTCACTAAGGGGAAAATCTCTCTTGTGAATAAGAAAATTTACAATTTACCGCAATGAAGCAAAGTATAGAATTACCTGATATTTACGTTATTGGTAGTGAGATGATGGGACACATTTTTGTCTACCCATTTGTCAGCTGCCTTCGAGCTGGAAGCAAAGGTTGCAAGCATGTCATTGGGAATACCGACCATAACCTCAATCCCAGACTTCCCAAGAGCTCTTAATGTATCATAATCCGCATCAAAAAGCTTAACTTTTTGAATCCCGTTCTCCCTAAGCATCCGCACAATTGTCTCGGGTGGCATGTGATGTGATGATTGTGAGCCCCAGTTGACGCCTATCCCACTCACTGGACGTACAATAGTAATAATGTAAGCTAGTAGCACTGAAACCCCAATGCTTCCTCGTAAAACATCAACTACATAGTTTCTATGTAAAACTAAAGGCAGGTTTATCAAATGAGCTCTAGAATATCGATTGATACTTACAACAAAGCAGATACACACAGACTTAACATATGAATCTAGTCAATAAATTAGAGGTGACCATAAAAGCTGAGTACCGACACTTTTGCAAAGAATAGAAATCCAGAATATCCAGGTAAAAAAACAAGTATCATATAGTGAAAATGATGTTCAAAACAACTAGGGAAGTATAGTTCCAAGAAAGGTAAAAGATAGAATTTAAAATCTAAGACAGAATCTTGGATTAGATTTAAGACTACATTATTGATTTTCTGTTGTACAACTTTACTATATTTTTCACACTTAGCAGAATAAAATTTCTTATTTCTTTCGTATTTCGCGGTGAAATACCTAAAAAGAAAAAATCGTGGTCGGGAAGGTTATAGTAGCCAAAGCCATTGAAAATTTTATTTTATACATTGGCAAAATCCGTTTAGTTATTAATAGACCAGGAAAGGGGAAAAGAATAACTGAAAGAAAGGAAATCAATTAGTAAGTAATGGGAGTCTAAAGAGAGATTAAAGAGTGTTTCACATTAGCTACTTAAGAAAATTGTGCAATGCATTCCAGAATAAAATTCAGCAAGTAATGTTTGGAGACAAGTTAAACCAACCAATGTTCATTAACTTCATTTATTTATTACTTCTTTTTCTAAAACTAAAATGTGAATAATGCATTTTGAATTATAAACATTGATGTTCGTTCGCACTCCGTGTTCCAAGCCTTAATTAACTTGTGAAACACCCCCATTCACTTCTTTCTTAATTGTTAAAGTTATTGAACAAAAGGAAAGGAGGAAAACATTGTTGCTAAGGAAAATAGGGAAAATTTGCTCGATGCAAATAGAAGGAATTTTTTGTAAGTGCGTTAACAAGGAAGAATCTACAGAATTTTACCGTAAAAAAAATGACACTCTATTGGTTCATAGCCGCCTTTATTGGAAGATCCTAAACAGCTTGATCTTTGGCAGCCACCACTGACCATATACATGTTCCAGTGAGATTGAATCTCTCTTATAAATGGAAGTCTCTTTATTTATATTCTACTGTGAAGATATAAAAAACCATATTCCCAAAAGATTCGCACTTTCCCTATTAGTTACACATTTTTTACAAGGAGAAAGGTTGGTAAACAAATATGGCTAGAAAATTGTTTTCTTGGACACTTGAAGCTCAACTAACAATGCATTCTAAAGGTGGCAGCAATATCAGATTCAAACAAACAATTCCATGATAATTTGAAGACCAATATCCAATTCCCTCTACTAAAAGGCCACGGCAAACAGAACAGGGATTCCATGAAAACTCTTTATGAATTGAAATAGACTAGAGAGGAGCATCATGATTCAACAGGAGCTACCTGCCACGGCATGATTAATGGTGCTTATTCTGCCCGGGCTAGAAGATTCCAAATTGCCATTATCTGTAAAAGAAAAATACACCCAAGATAGAGTCGACAAAACCATTCAAGAGATACCTTGAAAGAAGCATCTTTACAGTTGTGTTGTTCATGTAAATGGTGGCAAATCCATGGTTGATCTGGGGTTCTTTTTTATTACAGAGTCAAATAACTGATCCTTAACTTTTCTATCAAATACCTCAATTCTACACGTTTCCTATATATTCTTCATATTGCATAAATTTTTAATTCATTATGCTTTCGCATTATTGAGTTGCTCTACTTTTAGCAAGTATACCATCTGTTGAAGACAATATTCAATTGATATATATGTGACCATCTCTAAAAGCTTAAACTTTTAAATCAAATCATCTTGATATCCGAACAAGTGAAGGTCATAATATCAAGTCTTGTCGCTAACCATTTTGAATTGTTCATGTTTTAGGCTTTGGTCAGGAAAAGGGAGCGTGTTGGAAGGCAACTTTTAGATGATAAACATGTGGCGCACTCTAACTGCTTAAACTTTTAGATCAAGTGATTCAACACCTTTTACAAACATTTCTCTATAACTTCGGAAATTCCGATCTTTTCCTTTTCACATAGGGAAATATTGTGGCTAAACTTTCTCAAGATAAGAGGGATGTTTTTAACCTGCAGAATCAAATTCCACCATCGGCGTCTTTTCTGTTCTTTAATTTCAAGTTGATTTCATTTCCTCTCTTTTTTCTTCTCTGCTTCTATACATCTCCTCAAGTTCAAGCCTCAGTTACAATATCTTTTACCATTCAATTTCTACTAAGTTCTCTAATCATCAGCATAAATATTATTCTATTCAACTAGTAAAGATTTCAATGTATAAAGGTCTGTTTCATTCTTGCATTTATTTTGTCTAGTGACTACTTTCAGATTGGATGAGATTTCAATTCTTCCCAAATGTAAATTATTGATTATGACCTCACCCAATATCTGCTATTGAGCATCTGTTCTCTATTTCTTTTTTCTACTTCATATTAGATTTAACATGAATCAAGACTATCAGGCTCAGCCCCTCGTTACATGGCCAAGACTAACTCTATTACATATTAATGTTAAAAATACAAGATTTTATGGAAACACAAGATGAAGGTATATGGTTACCAATGTTAAAAAAGGTCCAAAAAGTTAAGCTATTCTAGATTTATAATGACAGATTGACAGGACTAAGGCTACGGTTAACGTTTCTAATTGTATGTTTGCATATTTGGCTACAGACATTATAACTGTTGACTTTTCGATTTCAAAAAATCTCAACAATTATCTCAGCACCAACAGAGACATGAAGTCACTCCCTACTTTGCCCTTCCCTTCAATACATCTGTACTTGATGAAGTTCATTTCAACACTAATTTACTATGTGACCAATAGTTCGCATTATAACGCTAAAGATTTTCCTATGATTAATGTTGCTGAAAGAGGCGATGAGAAGTTAATGACATTATTGTGGGTTTTTTTTTTTTTGGGTAGTTTAAGCAAAAATAAAAAGAGAAGATAACTTGAAAGGAACTTCATCAGCAACCAATTCATGAACATAAGTTACCTTGTACTTGCAGTATTACTATAATCTTATTCCAAGTCTTCTGAGGTTGTCAACTAACCAGAACCACCATGTAAGGCGATCTTAGCATATAAGTGTCTAGTTATTAAACCAATGTGTGTTTAAATCTTGAAATATACAAGTCAAATACAATTATCCAAACTTATCCTTCTCTGGAATTATGAACCTTTTTATCTAGATGGAATTTTAAAATCAATAAAATAAAAGAAAGAACACATTGACCAACCAATATGACTGATGGACTTTCTCAAGAATCGACTGAAGAATGAAAACGTCGACAATTTCTGACTTCCATGGTTTCCATATGATGAGCCATGCGATGTAACCCCTAACTGAGACAAAATCAAAGCAGCAATCAGTAAATCTGTGATGCAGGGGAAGCTTATAGGAAAGACAAAAATCTCACAAAGAGAAATTCAAGAAAAAATTTATTTCATTCAAAACTAAGCTGCCTCAAATGGCTTACAATGTTTAAATAGCGAAAAAACTAAGAAAATTCGGAAATATTACATAATAATAAGAAAATATTATTTTTTCCAAAAATGGAAAAAATTGAGATAATCACGGATCTTGATTCTCCTAATTACCAGGATCATCCCCCAATAAACGGAAATCAAATTCGAGTTTATTTGACTAAGATATTGTCAAAACAAAAATTACCATAAACGGCAAAAACGCTTAATTGATGGCCTAAACGACGGAATTTGCCCAAAATTTGACGTGCATCAGGGCCAAAGGCGCTGAGTTGTGATCATTGGCCCGTTTCCAATCAAATTAGACTAGTAATTCGCTAAAAACGAACAAACCCGAAATTAAATGGAATTATTATTTTGCCTTCATCATTCTCCACGAGTTGAGAAAAATTTGTCCTCGAATTTGACGGGGAAGAACCCTCATCATCATCAGAATTAACACAACGAAATGGCGGCTCCGGCGGCAATCCATCTGGAAGCTCTTCTGGGAAGTCCTCATGAAACTCCTCTAGCGATGGCTGAACCTACGAGTGACATCCTGCTCATCAACTAACTTTTCCACTGCACATACACAACCCCATATCCTTCCATATTTGTCTCGAACTCCACTGGTCGATAAATTGGCGCCATCCCCAAGCTGTTTTTGAGCCTTTATCTGGAAGCAACACACCATTCTTTCCCCATACGATGCGTCATTGGAAGATATTATTACACAACCGATCAGTGTTATTTTCCGGGGAGTCGAAAATTCCGCCTCACCACCAATGCCTGGCCCATTTCACCAACCACAAACTCTTCATTCTCTGCTGCTTCTTCTACACCTTCACTGTCGAATACAGGTGGACCGTAATAATCAAACTCTTCCTCCTCTATTACTTCTTCAGTATTTTCATCAAATACAGGCGGACCGTAATAATCAAACTCTTCTTCCTCTGTTGTTTCTTCAATATCTTCATTGTCAAATACAAACGGACCTTCATAATCAAATTCTCCCTCCTCTGTTGCTTCTTCAATGTCTTCATTGTCAAAAATAGGTGGGCCTTCATAATCAAACCATTCCCCCTCTGTTGCTTCTTCAATGTCTTCAATCGTAACATCCTGAATA
The DNA here is from genome assembly GCA_035079005.1 of Fraxinus americana. Taxonomy (NCBI): domain Eukaryota; kingdom Viridiplantae; phylum Streptophyta; class Magnoliopsida; order Lamiales; family Oleaceae; genus Fraxinus; species Fraxinus americana. Next base: position 2,746,743 of record CM068715.1, read on the forward strand.
TCACGATCATGGTGTTGGACTTCCTCAATCGGAACCTGCCCATGACGACCACGACCTCCAGGCGCATGTTGCTGCGGCATAAGTGCAGCGACTTGCTGTGTCAGCAACTCCACTTGTTGACGCAGCTATGCGATTTTATCACGTCTATTTATCTCCTCTACTAGGGCTTCACGGGCTTCTTGACGTCTCCTTGACGGCATGGTGAAGGAACGACTTCGGCTCTGATACCAACTGATGCAGGGGAAGCTTATAGGAAAGACAAAAATCTCACAAAGAGAATTTCAATTAAGAGAAATTCAAGAAAAAATTTATTTCATTCAAAACTAAGCTGCCTCAAATGGCTTACAATGTTTAAATAGCGAAAAAACTAAGAAAATTCGGAAATATTACATAATAATAAGAAAATATTATTTTTTTCAAAAATGGAAAAAATTGAGATAATCACGGATCTTGATTCTCCTAATTACCAGGATCATCCCCCAACAAACGGAAATCAAATCCGAGTTTATTTGACTAAGATATTGTCAAAACAAAAATTACCATAAACGGCAAAAACGCTTAATTGATGGCCTAAACGACGGAATTTGCCCAAAATTTGACGTGCATCAGGGCCAAAGGCCCTGGGTTGTGATCATTGGCCCGTTTCCAATCAAATTAGACTAGTAATTCGCTAAAAACGAACAAACCCGAAATTAAATGGAATTATTATTTTGCCTTCATCAATCTGCTATTCATTTTTCCCATTAAAATATATTTGCTATTTCTATTCTCTCTTTTTTCTATTCCCTTTTTTGTGGAGATGGAGGGACATTGATAAATTGTGCATCCTCAAACAGTTACACATAAGGCAAAAGAATATGTAGATAGTTCTCAATAACAGAAACACAGTTAAACATGGGGTTTATGAAATCATTCGAGAGATATTAATAAGAACAAAGTGCTAGAGAAATATGGGGGGAGAGAGAGAGTGTAGTATTTTTTTTTTTTTAAGATAAAAGGGAGAATCCCATCATGGCAATTAGCCATGTCAACGAGTCGAGCCACGAGCCAAAACTCAAAGCTCGAGCCAAAACAGGTCCGAGCATTTTTGGGCTCAAGCCGAGCCGAGGAAAAAGCTCGGTCAAAAAAATGAGGCTCTGCCCCAGCCTTAGCGGGCCGGGCCGGGCCGAGGCGAGCCGAGCCAGCTCGTTTTTTTTTTTTTTTTAATTCGTTATAAATCTATAATTTTTTATAATGTATTTAAAATTTGTGCAATTTATGCGTGTTATAAATAATAACTAAATATTAATATATAAAACAAATACATTTAAACTTTAAAAAAAAATTAAAAGAAATTTTTAATTTTTTTATATTACTTATTCACGGGCCTGGCCGGGCCGGGCCGGCTAGTGCCGACGGCCAAAAATGGGAGCCAAGCCGAGCCCGGCTCGGGCTTTTTTCAGGACGAGCTCGGGCCGCCCGAGCCACCGAGCTTTTTTGCTATCCCTAATAGCAACTTAATTTATCAGTTGATTTTACACTGAGCGGACATAATATGAATTATAGGGGAAAAAAATTTATATATATATATGCATCAGAATCAAGAAGCATATAGATTATTTTTCATTTCTCCTTTGAACAAAAGAATTAACTCTTTTTCAAGATTCTTTATACACTAACAGAATGCGGCTAACTTAATTCAAATATGGTATTACATAAAGGAAAGCTATATTAACATTCATCAAGTTCTATAAGGTTTCCTTGAAGGTGCGGGAGTCATAAAAATGAGAAATCTTAACACCGCAAAACATTGACTGACAAGTTTAATATTTATATTGTCATGGATTAAGCCCCTTTTAGACAACGTTTTTGAGCGGGTGGATTCAATAAAATGTGTTAAAAATGAAATTTTTACCAACTTATAATTTTAAAAAAGCTTTGTCAAATAGGGGGCGAAATGAATAATCGTATTAATATAGAAGGAATAAAGGAAATATTAGGATGACCTAATATCAGTATTCTAAAAGGCGCACTTTGACGTCGCCTAAATAAATAATCGTACTAATATAGAAGGAATCAAGGAAATATTAGGGTGACCTAATATCAGTGTTCTAAAAAGTGAGCCTATATGCACTACGAAAACAAGGAAATATTAGGTTAACCTAATATCAGTATTCTAAAAAGTGCATTTAGACATCGTCTAAGCGCGATGCATTGCGAAAATGCCAAGCCACTTAATATTAGGGTGACCTAATATCATTGTTCTAAGAAGCGTGCATAAACGTCGTCTAAGCGTGATGCATTGTGAAAACAAGGAAATATTAGGGTGACGTAATATCAGTATTCTAAAAATCGCGCCTAGACATCGTCTAAGCACTATGCACTGCGCCTTATCTAGCGATCAACGACAATTGTTGACCGCTAATATTCTCAAATTCTGTTAGATTTACTCATGAACTCCTAAAACTTCTGTCAGGCACTTTTTAGCAAAATCAGAAAAACAAAAGAATAAAACAGATAACACAAGAAGATACTCATATTATTGACAAAAGACAGATTAAAAACTGTAGAAAAAGGTTCTCAATAAAAAAGAAAAGAAGTAGCTTTTCTTACCAGTAGAAAGATGAAGAACACAGAATAAAAAAGGGTAAACAACATCCGTAGAAGATCTCTATTTTCAACTTTATTCATGAAGCAAGAACTAGATCTTTAAAACAACCCAAATTTTCACTTCACTTCGCTCAAGCATCTGCAAGTCGTAAAGGTACAGTAGAGTTTTATAGGAAGGGAGAGGGAGAGAGAGAGAGCACTTGCGTGGCCAATATTCTTTGATGTTGAGATTCTCCCGTCCCGATAGAGGGCGGTGAAAGAATAATGCTTGTGTGTCACAAAATGTATGATGGAGAGAATGATAAATATATGTTGGCACGTGATTTGTTGAAAAAGTTGACTGTATTTTAAACAAGAATTATGTTATGTGTACATAGCTGATCATCCATAACATAATGGACACGTGGAAGTCCCTATTGGGGATGCGCTCGGGTCCATAATGGACGCCATTATCGGAAATGTTATCCCTTTAAATAATACAATAATAGATTGTCATTATGTTAAAGATTATATCAACTATTATATTTGTGTATTATGATTGGGGGTAAAACGGGTATACGGATGCTTTGATATTTTGGATCTTGTAATTTTGGCAAAAGGGAATTGAAATGTAAGAATGGACGTGGAAAAAGCCATATGTTACGCAGCCCCTGATTGAAACTGCCAAGTGTTACCTGTCTGTCAGTCTGTGAACCAATTTTGTAGGTGTTGCATTGTCCTTTGTTAGGGTACTTTCATGTTTTAATTTTAATACTTTTATAAAATTGATACTATTTGAACATCATGATTTGATATGGACCGGAAAGTCCTCAAATTTATAGTTTTGATACAAAATGAGTCGGAATTGAAATGCGAAAATAGAGAAATAACAATGATGAATGTGATTTTCTACTTTATTTTTTTGGATACTCTCAAATTTTAATTATAATACAATTTGCTTATTTGCTATTAACAAGATTGGATTAATAAATACTTTCATTTGGTGTTTATTGGGAAAAGTTCAAAATTTATTATCGATCTGATATTACTTAGTCCATGTTTGAGCTCCATTACATAATTTTTCAATAAAATAATTTTACACATAAACTATTAAAAAAAATTATATTTCTTAACCACAAATTCTCCGAAAAATTACTATTATCAAATCTATTTTCCCAAAAAAATGGACTCAAACGAATTCTTAAAAGTTAGAACGTTCGATAAAAAAGTTTTAGCTTCGATAGTCTATATTTGGTGAGGATTAAAATTTTGATTTTAATCTAAGTCAAATTCAATAATTAATTTTAACAACATATTTTATGAGATTCATAACTTTTCAATCACATATTTTATCAATTTTTATCATAATCTACTAAAAATTTGATTTTAATCCTCATCATAGAGAAGCATACTATTTATGCATTTTCTATTAAGGATTATTAATACAAAATGTTCCTACGTTTCAACATCTTGCATTTATTTTGCATTTTTGCTCCTAGTTACACCTTTCATTGCTAAAATTATCCCTTAAATTTCATTTTTCACCCAATTTTTCAATAAAAAGCTGTGAAATGACAAATATATCATTCTATTAAATAGAACAAAAAAGAAAAATTAAGAATTAATTACAATCATAGTTTCAAATGATTTAAAAATGTGCAAATGAATCCCAATTTCTCCTCCCTCCTTCTCCGTCACCCTCACCCTCACCCTCACCCTCACCCTCACCCTCACCCAACCCATAATTCTTTAAATATATGTTATATCTCAACCACTACTTGGCCAACACCAATAAAACAGCGAGGGAGATTTTCAATAACAAGACCGACCAAAATGCACTTTTTCTTCCGACATATTTGGTCAGCCTGGTCTTATTCCAAAAAGATCAATTCCCAACAAAGAGAGAAATATAAAACAAAATCCAATTTACTGAAGCTCTCCTATCACAGTAATTAGGGTGTCAATTTGTCTTGTCAACTTGAATGATCCGTAACTTGGCGTAGGAAAAATTCGAGCTCGCAGCTCGGAAGAATCACTACCGAGGCTCGAGGTCAGCCCCATTTTGGAGTGTCGACCGTGTCATAGGCAATTTTCGCCCCGTGAACAAATTTTAAAAATGAATTTAAACTTTGGCAGCTACACCTGCCTGCAATGGCAGGCAACAATGCCTTTTTTCAAAAAATAAAATAAAAATAAAAAATCACAAGCCGACTTTGCTCAGCTTGGCTCAAGTCGAGCCTAGATATTTCAGTCGAGCCAAAGAGCAGCTCGGCTCAAGCAAAAAAATCTCGAACTATTTCTACTGGAATCGAGCCCGAGTTTGAGCGTCGAGTTTCGATTTGTTGACATTCCTAACCGTAGTTCCAATTCAAAAATCACATTTTTCCCAAACGAAAGAGCTAGAAACACATGCAAACTTGGGATTGTAGAAAATCTATTAAATATATTACCTTCAAGAATTGAAAGAGAGGAACATCCGAAGTGAAATAGATTAGATCTAGGGATCTACCCGATCAAAGAATAAATTGACCGGGTCGATGATTTAAAAGTTCTCCTCTCTTATCTTTGTGGGTGTTAGAATTGGGTTGTTATTCGAATTCTTGTTGAGTATTTGATTGAAAATATTATTTGAGAAGTATTGAGAGTTGGTAGCAAACTTGAAAATGTCTCGAAGGAGTCCAATGTGAAATTTAACTACTATATCATTCCAAATTCTCCATTATAAGTTTTACCCATTTATATTGGAACTTTACCTTATATTAAACTCTTCATGTATTAATTCTCCTAATACGTTAAGGATTCTTTGGTTATAAATAAGTGGTGTACAACATATATTGGAATTGACCAATTGTCAAATTAGTGATTGGTCCAAAGAAATCTCTTGTAACTCTTTACTATTGATTATAGTGAATTGTCTGTATCTACTCGTGATTTTCCCAAATTTGTGTTTTCACGTAAATATTGTTTTCTTTGTGATCTATTATTTTCATATTGCATATATTATTCTCGTCGTTATTTTTATATTATTCTCAACAAATTGGTATCAAATATCACTTTTACAGTACTTATAAAGTATTTCATAATAACGTGTAATGTATATCATTGAAAATTAATTATGCAACTATTATAAAAGATTGAGATATCAACTTTTTTATTTATTTTTTATAGATTGGATATTAACTTGATAGAGGCAATAAAGTTAGAGTCGATTGTGCAAATTTTCACAAAATATTGGATAAGATTGTAGGTGATACATACAATGTGAAAGTATTTAGCTTTGTTCAATGGAATGATGTGAATCTGTCCTTTGTTCAATGGTTTTCGAAAATTCACCAAATTTCTCAAGCGTGGAATCCAAACAAAAAGCGTGCATTTTTATTTAATTTTTTTATAGCCCTAATCACTTTTATAGGAGTGCTAAAAAAGAGTTAATTTTTAAGTTTTCTCCATTTGTTCAAACTATTCCTTATTTGGCGAGTATTAAAATTAGATTTTAATTAAATTAATGAAATGTATGGTTAAAAAGTTATAAAATTCATAAAATATGAGTTTAAAATTAATTGTTAAATTTAATTTAGATTAAAGTTTTAATTTCTACCAAACAGATGGTATATTTAGTCCTTAAGGTTGATAAGTATTATTTTGGATCAAGTCATAAAAAATTTAATGGAAGATTTGTACCTTTTTTTTCTTTCCAAAAGTGGAAATAAAAACTTGAAGCTTCAATTTGGTCGGAACTAAAATCAGATTTTTAATAAATTTTGATAAAAATTGATAAAATGTGTGATTAAAAAGTTATGGGACTAAAATTAATTGTTGACTTTGATTTAAATTAAAATTTTAATTTTAATCCGTACCAAACAGGATCCAAGATAGTACACAAGACGTAATGTTAATTCTCCTATTAAGTTCGTATTATGTTTTAAATTTTAGTAATAATAAATAATATGCCTTACATTAGTTTGGATTTAAAGAAATTAAGGCATCAATTAGGGTGGTAATAGAATATTTGGAAAAGTTAAAGAAATACGAAAAAAAATTAAAAGTCGAACAACTTGTAATTAATTTTATTCTCAACTCTCATGATCATTTTGAACTCGAACTTTCTTCCCAATGACTCCTCCTTCGATTGTCAAACAAATTGAAATCATAGAAAGAAATAGCTTTATAGATATTGGAGTATGAACGAAATTGTATTTGAGATATGAAGCAAGTTCTTTATATAGTAATAATTAAAGAGGTGACCGTTTCATTGTAATTAGTTTTGATTATTTTGAAATAAAAATGATAGTTTTGTTTATTTCATTATCATTTTAGCTTAATCCCTATTTGATTAAGTAATTGATAAAAATTTAAGTCAAAATTAATATCTCTCTCTCTCTCTCTATTATACTTACAAGTTACATTTTTTATCAACAGTTTAATTATATATTTTATCAGTTTTTATTAAAATTTATTAAAAATCGAATAAAAAATTAAGTTATAAGTTTACTGGTCATTTATTTTATGAAAATGTGAAAAACTACGTTTCTCTTTTCTTTTTTAGGATCTTTCGATTCCAGGTGGTGTCCTTTTTTTGGTCATATGTTAAGAAGTTCTTCTTTTCTTCGTTTTAGATTAAAAAAGTCTTCATAATCAGTGAAGTAGGATAAGGAGAAAAGCTTTACGTCTCTTCTTGGGTGAAATGATTTTTTCTCGACGAAAATGTTTGTTGTACATTACTATTTCAGTAATTTTTTACGAAGTGATGAGGCATCGAAAAGAAAATCGGGGATTTTTTTTTTTGATTAACGAGATTTTGATTCAATCAAATCTCGTCACATTATCTGTTAATAAATAAATCTGTAAAGAGAAAAGCTTTATGTCTTTTTTTGAGTGAAATAACTTTTTTTTGAAGAAAATGCTTGTTTTATATCATCATTTATATAATCTTTTACAAATTAATGAGGTGTAATAAAGAAAGTCATAATTTTTTTAATTGATTGATAATGCTCCGACCCAATCAAATATTGCCACGTCATCTATTGATAAATAAATCAGTAAATTGTGATGTGTACATAGCACAATCGTTTTTTCAATATGATAAAAGGCAAGAAGTTCTGTTCGTTCCTTTATCTCCAAGACTCTTCAATAAGCCCCCGTTTGGCACAAAATATTTGTAATCTTAATGATTGAAATAGTATTTTTTTTTCCCCAAAACAAAGTGATTAAGAAAGAAGAAATTTTTTGAGAATATGTGTAATATTATTTTATTAAATTATGTGTAATTAATAAGAAAAAGACAAATATAAATTTTAATTTTAATGAGACCAAACAAAGCTAAGAGTGTGTTTGGTAGAGATTAAAATCGGATTAAAATTGAAAAATTAACCGTTATTGTTGACTTTTATTAGACGGGTGAGATCCAATAACGACTATATTTTCAATTTTAATTGGATTTTTAGTGTTACCAAACAAGCTCTAAGTATCAAAGACACTTGTAACCGTTAGATCATGAAACCGTCCTCTAAAACGGTCATAATCTAATTGCGTCGCCTTTCTAAACTTTGTCACCATCCTCAATAATTGATCTAAGAGCAAATTGGGCAGTTCCACGAGTCCTCACCTGCCTTTAAGTGCTGGCCCATTTTGATTGGTAGGATTAAGATATATGGTTTAAGTGTCGTGATTAAATAGAATATGGCATCATATTTCTTTATTAAATAATTTTTTCTTCATTAAATATGTTTTCTATAATTTAATAGTCCACTTAAAAAAAATTACCTAATCAAGCCAAGCCCTAACCTTTTAGCCAGGTGGTCGATTCTTTATTAAACTTTTAGCAAATATTAATAAAAATTGATGAAAAATCAGATTGAAAAGTTACGAATTTTAAGAAATATATGATTAAAATTAATTGTTGAATTTTATTTTAATAAAAATTTAAATTATAATTGCTATCGAACGACGACTATATATTCGATATTTTTATTGGATTTTGATCATTCGAGAAGATTATAAATTTTCATTTTTTTTAGTTGAATAGTTTAAACATCCTTGTTTTTTTATAGGGGTCCGTGGCAAAGAATCGGTGAATTGATTTCTGCAACTAGAAAAACGTTAGAAGCACATTGGAAGAGATTCTACCGTAACGCTAATCATCATCGCTGGTGTTAAATGTCAGTTTAGATGACGATTACATTATATTAAGGGCTTGTGTGGGAGGGATTAAAATCAGATTAAAATTGAAAATATAGCCGTTATTGTTGACTTTTATTAGACGAGTGGGGTCCAATAACGGTCATATTTTCAATTTTAATTGGCTTTTAATCCCTCCCGAACAGGGCCTAAATGCCAATTTACATAGCGATTAAATGATAAATTCATTTAAATATTACAAAATCACATTATTTATTGAACTGAACCTATAAGATGTAGTGACATAAACGGATGATCTAGCACCACGAGTGCTAAATAGCATCATTCGAGTATTAATACGAGAATTTTGGAAAGATAGATGATCGAGATAATAGTTTAGAAAAGCGAAATTATTTTACAACTCCAAGAAGGGAAAAAAAAACTTCTTAAGCAGAAAAGAAACCATTGCTAGCTGCAAGAGTCATCTGGCTTTTAGGCTCCAAAAGAAACCCTTTGATCTGCAAAAACTCCATTAACGTCTCCTCTTTAAGCTTTTTCTTCATCCAAGAAGAAGACCCAGCTTCAATCCTCTGACCCAATACTGCCACACATGAGAAAAAATCAACGTTTTCACCATTTTTTCTTGAATTTTGAACCCTCCTTCCATATTCTTCTGCTACCAAAATTGCTATGTCTGCCATTTTCTCTCAATGTTTTCAATTTAGTATTCTCTCTCTTCTTTTTCTCTCTATTTTTTACGGCGGAGTATATATAGGCGTTTGGTTTGGTAAAATATTGAAAAATTGCACAACTAATCCCTAACCTATTGCTTAAGTAGCAAGTTTGTGAAAATCAAACATGTTTTAAAACATGACATATGAAGTTTTGTGAAAATTTGAGCAGATTCAGTCCCCAAGTACCAACTGTATAGCTATAGTCCCTCCGAATTGACCCCCACGGTGCCACACAATTTGTGGCGTGAATTTCCTAGTTAATTATAGAGTTGGGCAAAACTTTTGAACCGAACTGATCGAACCGGACCCAAACAGAATTGAATCGAACCGAATTGAATGGCTTTTGTTAAGTTAAATACACGAACGGGTATCTAAATCGAGAACCGACGGATTCGATCCGGATCTTGGTTCTAGACCAAGAATCGAAGACCAATTTCCTTAATTTTTAATTTTTTTTATTTTAAATAAGCTTAATTATTTTATTTTTTCTAAATAAATTTGCTAACTAATTAATTTAATCCAAACCCAAAATATGATTTTATTGTTTCTAATTTTCGGTCAAGCCCAACTTGATCAAATTGACCTAAATTTTACAAAAATCTCTTATTCTACTATAGTGATGTATATGTGGTTCTATTATTGTGAGTCCCCTTGCTCTTCTTGTAATTTTAACAGCCATATCTATGAAGAAATTAATAAAGAGAGGTGTAAAAGATATCACATGATTGGCCTAAATTATTTTGTAAGAATTAAGATTGAATATATCATGATTAAATTAATGTGGCGTTGTTATAAATATTAAAAAAAATTATTGTACGAAACTTGGGAAACGAATGGAATCGAACTCGAACGGTTCGATAATCAAATTTGGACCCAACGGTTTCACTTAAATACCCGAAAATTCAGGTTCAGTACATTTTATCAAATTCTTTTATCCACACATTTCATAGTATCTCAAGTATTACCTAATTTGATGTTACCCATTTTTATTTCTTTATAAAAACTTTCCAAATATATTCTTAGTTATTCACTTATTTGTATAAATAATTTTTTTTAATCTTATATAATTTTATAAAAATAGGGAAATGAAGTGAAAATTGAGGATCCTCACTCTATCACGCGGCACGCCGCTACCTTGCCTTCCCGAAATCAAGAATTGGGGCAAGAACAAGGAGCATCGCTCTATCCACACCTTTCCTTGCCCCCGCTCTACATTTTTGTCATCTCTATAATGAATTGTTGGAGATTAAATTATTGGGAAATAATGATATTGCCATTCAATAATATGGACATAATACCGACTTGTAAAAATGAATGAAATAAAATGATAATGGTCGAGGCAAAAGTTAGACTCTTTCTCCTTAAGAAGATAATGCACCGCACTGGTGTTTACGGTATTTCGACACACTCTCCAAAGATACAACGACTTCGACTTATAATAGAAGCATTCTAAATTACAAAACCCAGTGAACCTACTAATGTTTTTTATCTCTCTAAAATTGGAGGACTAAAATTTACGAAAATAACTGTCGAAATCGAAATACAAAATATGAACTAATGCAGGAATGAATGAATATAATTTGCAAGAGAGAAAAAATTAGCATTGATTTTGAAATGAATAAAATTCGGAGTATGTGGGCCTTTATATAGAAGTTGAGAAGTTGTGTCCAAAAGACACAACAGTCGAACCCGTTTGGACAGACTGTTCAACTGTCAACCAACAGTTTTCCAAAAGAAGCCACGTGTCGCGTACAGAAAATTTGGAAATAATAAATAATATAAATAAATATATTATTTTAACAAAAAATATATACCAACTTGGCTCAAGCCCAAGTCCACAACCCGTGTTGTGCCGACCGGTTAGATGGACGACAACGGCGCAGGCATTGACTTTGGCATGACCTACTAACATGTATGTTCTTTCTCCTTTAAAAACTATTGGTATCCCTTGGGACCCAAATCTAAATCACAAAGTTGAGCAATATAAAGTGGTTTATAGTCTTTTAGTTTTCCTACGTGGGATTGTCATTTTCCAATTTCCCAATTTTTATTCCCAATTTATTTTAATTTCAAGTGGTCATTTTTCGGTCTTAATTTCTCATTCATCCTAAATTGATTTTGAGAAGATAAATACATTACATCAATCTACTCATGTAGTAGAACACACTTGATCAAAGAAATCTTTTATCCAACTAACGGAACCCACTAAAATAATTGGTCAAAAGTTGGTCAAACCAACTAATTAAAACCAAAATTTCCAACATAAATTGCTTTTTCAAAAAAAAAAAAAAAAACAAAACAAAACAAAAAACAAAAACAAAAATGAGACTAAATTATTGCAGATGCAATAAGTTGAGTACCAATGGTACAATTTCCCTTAAATATTGGATAAGGTTCAAGCATATATTATTATATTATTTAACTGTTTATATATGTGTAACGTGGCATTATTGCAAAAATTATTACTTTTTAACTGTGTATACATGAATTATTCTATGTCTTAGGGAATCTACACTGTTTTGTTGAAATATTGATATATATTAAACTATATTCTATTGATCAATGATTTTGGAAACTGACCAAATTTCTCATACGTGGAATCCAAGCAAAGCGTGCAAGTATCAGTTCAAAAATTCATATTCTAATTTCACCGAAAATGGCCTGCATTTTTATTTAATTATATTTGTAGCCCCAAGTCCTTTTTTTCATATTAAGCAAGTCAATTTTTTGTCGGAGGACTAAAAAAAATCAATTGATTATTGAATAGTTTGTTTGGACTATATTAAGTCAACTTTTCGTTGATGAGAAGTGAGAAATTATTTTGGATCAAGTCATTATTAATTGTTAGAAAATATATTTTTTATTTTTTTTCCTTTCCAAACGTCGAGACATGAAGATAGCAAATGAGATGTGATTTTCATTTTTCATTTTTTTCTTTTTTTTTCTAGTAATTATAGTCTTACGGATTGGATAATTTTTCTATATTGTACCTTAATTGGTTAGAGATAAGGCCGCACGTCTGTTTTTAAATTTGTATTTTAGCATGAATAACTACTTCACGTGACAATAATTCGATTTTTAGGGGGTTTTTACAAATTTTTTAATAAATTTTGATAAAAGTTGCAGATTCCAAGAATATGAATTAAAATTAATCGTTAACTTTGATGTAATTTTTTATCAACTTTTTAAGCTTTCACAAAAAAAAAAAAAAAAGGGCATTAATTAGGGTGGTAATGAAACATTTGAAAGATAGAATAACTCGTAATTCTTACCTTTTATTTTATTTTATTTTATTAACTTGCTTGTAACTATTGTCTTTATGGATTGGATAATTTTTCTATGTTGTACCTTAATTGGCTAGAGATCAGACCGAACGTCCGTTCTTAAGTTTGTATTTTAGCGTTAATAACAAATTCACCTAACCATATTTGAATTTTAAGGATTTTTAAATTTTTAATAGATTTTGATAAAAATTGATAAAACATTTCAAAGATAGAATAAGTCGTAATAATACGAGGTAATCAATTCTATTCTCGACTCACGACAATATGAACTCAAACTTTCATCGCAACTTCTAAACGTTGTTATAATGGCTCGCAGTGTGAACCAAATTGAAATCGTAAAAAGAGAAATGATATTCTTAGAGGTTGAAGTATCAAACCTTAAAATCTTGTTTTATATGTGAAACGACACGTTGAAAAGGATATTTAAATAACCTTTAACTGTTTAACAGCTTGGCCCTTGGACATACTGGTCCGACTAATGTCCACAAATTATGTTCTGTTTGGCCCTTTGACTCGTCGACCTCATGGCCAATTCGAGCCATCCACGAATCCATGACTTGACTCGACTCATTTTTTTATATAGAAATTAATAAAATAAAATGAGCTCAAGAAAGTCGGTGTTTGAAAAATAAAATGTAACCAACTCAGCTCATAAATCGTCTCAAAACGAATTCTAATCGTCTACGAGTCGAGCCAAACAAACCGATCACACGAGCCTACGAAGGGCTCGATCCATTTTGCCACCCAAAGTGTACATGGATGGATAGATTCACATATGTATGTTTTCATTTTATATATACAAAACCATTGATGGTCGGTGACGGTGCGGACCCATGGGCGCTGAAGAACAAACCAGAGTCACACGTTAAACAGTAATGAATAATCAAGTAAATATGGAAGATCCAAAAAAATAAGGAACTGAAGAACAAACCAGAGTCACACGTTAAACAGTAATGAATCATCAAGTAAAATAAGGAAGAGCCAAAAAAATAAGGAAGTTGTACGATCTTTTCTAACGTTAAACTGTCATCCTTTGGAATTCTCTCATTTCTTGGAAGAGCCAAAAAAATAAGGAAGTTGTTCATTTTTCAATTCATTCAGAGGCAGAATACTATGACTATGACCAATGTTTTTACATTTTACGACCAACCTTAAAGGGTGTTTGATGCATATTATTGAAAAAAGAATGCATTTTATGATGTGATGTGATGTGATGAAAAATATAAAAATTTTGAATTTGCATGTAATATTATTTTATTGAAAAATGTGTTATTGAAAATAAGTTTTAAAAAATTGAATTTTGAAAAGAACGTAGATCAACAGGAGCTAAGTACTATTTGATTGAGTTTAATATAATGTACCAAATGTGTATGGTCAATGAAGTTATGGTGCCCAAAAATTATGCCAAGACAGTCCATGGTTTTTGAAGAAAACACATTCATTGCATGTATTCCATATTCCTTTATCTTTGTAATTGAATTAGATTGGCAATACGAGTAATGCTATTTATAATGAAAACTATCGACAGTCGCTTTAATATATATGAGGGTTTGTAATTTGATGCATTAGTGTGATAATTTTTTATTGACTCTTACATCAAATTACAAAATACTATATGTATGTCACTTATGACGATAATCGATAATTTTCACTATGAATAGTATTACTCTTAGCAATATATTTGCTGTGAATACTATGAATTTTGCCTATCTAAAAGTACTAACAAGCCAAAGTTTTCTGGCGTTTTCAATGGGTTTCTTGAAAACATGGGTCTCAAACTTGAGGCACATGGGAGCACATGGGAATGTAATAAAACCCCTTTTCCCTTTTTCTTTATAGAATTTACAAGTTTTCATAATAATTGATGTTATGAACCAACCCGATATCAATAATGTTTTGATATCACCTGTTGAGAAATCGATCAAATAATTAAAGACAAAAAATATGGATAACCTGAAATTTAATGGATCACACAACAAACAAAAATTGCTGAAGATGAGAATTTATTATACCAAGAAACAAACAATTGTTTTACAATATTTTATTCTCTTAATCTAATCTAAACAATTCTCTCTTGTTTCTAATATATATACAACAATGATCTAATTGTTATAATCTCTCATGAGTCTTTCAGTTTTCCCTTATGAAGTGTTTATACATTGTGGAGTATTTATATAAGCCAAATCTTGAAGTTGTGGAGTCCAAGATGAAGAAGAAGTCTTAAAATCCAAATATAACGGAAAAATCGTGATCAGGTTAATGTTACGGTGCCAGGCGCTAGTTGCAGCGCCTATCGTAGCTCCTGGGCACTAAACCTCCAAAACATGCTTTTTGCCATCCAATAATTCCCTTTCAAGCCAAACTCCTATTTATTATTGAAATTTAATCTCCACAACTGAGGACTCTACAAACTCAAGTACATTAGACTTCCTCCAATCAACCAAGTCCCAAATCACATGGAATCCAATCAATCAAGACTTCTAAACAAAGATTAAAGAAGCTTCCTTCATGCTAAAAACTTTTAAATCAAATAAAATTTTTATCACAAAACCTAAAAAAACTCCACCTTGACACAAATTCCATAACAAGAAATTAAATCTCCACTCCTCAAGTCATTCTCCAACTCTTCCACCATGTCCCAACTGGACACCCCATGCTCCCACCGGTACGACATGATCCTTCCGGGCATACTCAGTAACTGTGAACTACATCAAGCCCTGCATACCAGTAGAACTACCTTGTGCGCCATCCTTGCTTGAACAACCACAAGCAACCCCAACTCCACTTGAGTTGTCAAACCTGCTCAAATCACTATGAGTAACATGATCAACAAGATTACAATCAACTCCACTTGAGCTACTAGAAGGTTTCCCAATATTATTGTCCAAATCACCACAAACATCTCGATCACAACCAACTCTACTCGAGTTACCGCTTACTAAACCATAAGCTACAGCTACTTTCCTCCGTGATTGTCGAACCTTCCAACATATATAATCGGGGCTTTCTCTACCCCCTTCACACAACTCGGGTACCTTTGCTAAATTTCAGAACTCCACCTCCACCGGTATACATGTACCCTTTTGAATCAAGAGTACTCAAAGAGATCGGATTTCTATTTATACCTGGAGCATGTCGAACCTGGCTAAGTGTTCTAACCATCCCATTCAACATCTTGATTTTGACGTTACCAATCCCAACTATTCCACAAGGCTCATTGCTTCCCGTCATTACAAAACCCCTTGAAATTGTTTCATATGAAGAAAACCAATTTCGGTTTGAACACATATGAAAAGTGCAAGCTGAATGAAGAATCCAATCCTCGTCGGTTTGGAGTCACCTTCAGTAATCACCAACAAATCTCCATCACCGTTCTCTTTTGCAAGATTAACATTACCGAAATTTTCTAAATGTTCATCCTGATCTGTAGTAGCAAACCTCTTCCGCCACTTATAGCAATCCCTCTTCATTTGCCCCTTGTTGTTGCAATACCAATAGACTATACTGCTGTTGCTATCCTTGAATCTGCCCCTTCCATGACTACCTGTCTTCCTCTCACGAACAATAAGACCCTCTACATAAGCCTCAGAACAGACTACCTACACAATACTTAACTTAATTTATGTGCTCAATATATATCAAATTTCATATGGACTAGCAAAAATTAATTTAGGCGTGCGACTTATTCACCATTCATTGATCAATTTACGATTTAAAATATTTCTCATTGTCAGCCATGCCAACTAACTCACACAAGCAAACAAAAAGAATTTTTTTTTAAATCGAAAATTTTGAAATTTTTATTTTTTATTTCATCTAAAACAACAATAAAAGCAAACAAAACACATAACAAAAAATGAAAACTCGTGTTTTCCACCCCCAAACTTAAATTAAACATTGTCCTCAATGTCTTAAATCCTAAATCCGCATATAAAGGGGTGGGGAAGAAAATGAAGAAAAGACTTCTCTGATATGACTTGTACTCCAATGACTAACTTTCATATTGCTCATGTAAGCTCCTTGGTTCTAGTTGGTTTACGTGTTCCGCGATGTCATGTTCCTGCACAATGCGGTCAAATAAAATATTCAAGATCAAATACCTGGAACAAGTGTCACTTAGCTCTAACATCTAATAAACCAACTAACATAATGAAAACCTAAAAGGGGACGAGGTATGGATGACGAGTCCCTAAAATGGATAAAAATAATAATAAATAAATAAATAAAACTAATCTAAGTTATCTTAAAACTAAAAAACAAAATAAATAAAAGGGATAGAAGTATTGAATTGCCTCCCAACTAGCGCTTGTTTGAGATCTTTAGCTAGACTTCTGCCCAGGCTAGTCTGTAGTATTAAGTGGCACGATTGTCATCTTACTGGGGTAGTCACCTCCCCAATAAGCTTTCAATCGTTGTCCACTTACTTTGAACCTCCTATGTTGATCCTGAGACTCAACTCCCACAGCACCATACGGAAACACGGCTACCACTATGAATGGACCCGACCACCTAGACTTTAGCTTTCCTGGGAAAAGCTTGAGGCGTGAATTCAACATCAGCACTTGCTGACCAACTACGAACTTCTTTTCTCGTATATGCTTGTCATGCCATTGTTTGGTTTTCTCCTTATAAATTTTTGTATTCTCATATGAATCCAACCGAAACTCATCGAGCTCATGAAGTTGAAGAACCTTCTTTTCGCCTGCTGCCCTCATATTGAAATTGAGTAATTATGTCGGCCAATATGCCTTATGCTCTAGTTCAACCGACAGATGAAAAGCCTTTCCGAACACCAGCTTATATGGAGACATGCCAATCGGAGTCTTAAATGCTGTTCTATATGTCCAAAGTGCATCGTTTAGTTTCTTCGCCCAATCTTTTCACTACGCGTTGACCGTTGCTTCTAGAATCTTCTTTAACTCTCTGTTGGAAATTTCTACATGCCCACTAGTCTGAAGATGATATGGGGTCGAGACACGGTGTTTCACTCCATACTTAGCCAACAATGAAGTAAAGAGGCGATTGCAAAAATGCTTTCCCTCATCACTAATAATCGCCCTTGGGGTGCCATATCTTGTGAAAATGTTCTTTTTCAGAAACTGAGTCACCACTCGACTATCATTAGTTGGCAAAGCCACGGCCTCAACCCACTTGGACACGTAATCCACTGCGACCAATATGTACTGTTGACTGTAGGACGAGGAGAATGGTCCCATGAAGTCAGTGCCCCAAACATCGAATATCTTAACTTCTAAAATGTTGTTCAAGGGCATCTCGTTCCTCCTAGAAATATTTCCGGTCCTTTGACATTTATCACAATTCTTGACCATTTAATGTGCATCTTTGAACAATGTCGGCCAGTAAAAATCTGACTGCAATACTTTTGCTGCTATCTTAATTGCTGCAAAGTGACCTCCATATGGTGCTGAGTGACAAGATTCCCACACTTGATGCTGTTCGATTTCCGGCACATAACGGCATATAATCTGATCTGGACCCCTTCTATAAAGAAATGGATTATCCCAAAAGTAGTGTTTCAAGTCATTAAAGAATTTTTTCTTCTACTGACTCGAGTAATCCGGTGGAATGATGGAACGGGCCAAATAATTTACATAATCTGCGTACCATGGCGTAGTGATAATCTGAAATAGCATCTCATCAAGGAAAACTTCATTAATCTCCTCTGTAGGGTCTGAGTCTTGTGATACAAGGCGAGATAGGTGATCGACAACAACATTCTCGCTCCCTTTTTTATCTCTAATCTCCAAATCAAACTCTTGCAGTAGGAGTATCCATCGAATAAGTCTCGATTTTGCATCCTTTTTGCTCATCAGATATTTCAAGGCCGAATGATCAGTGTAGACAATCACCTTTGACCCAATCAAATACGACCTGAATTTCTCAAAGGCGAATACTACTACCAAAAGCTCCTTTTATGTAGTATTATAATTCATCTGGGCCTCATTCAAAGTCAAACAGGCATAGTGAATGGCATATGAAATTTTTTCCTTTCGTTGACTCAAAACTGCCCCCAGTGTGTGATCCCTAGCATCACACATAATCTCAAATGGATAGTCCCAATCTGGAGAAGCTAAGATAGGAGCATAGACCAACTTTTCCTTGAGAGTGTTGAAAGCCGTCAAGCATTCATCAGTAAAATGAAATGAAGCCCCTTTTTCCAATAGATTGCACAGAGGTTTCGAGATTTTGGAGAAGTCTTTGATGAAACGGCGGTAGAACCCGGCATGACTCAAGAAACTTCTAACTCCCTTCACTGTTACCGGAGCTGGTAGTTTATCGATGACCTGTATCTTAGCTTTATATACTTCAATACCCCGTGCCAATATCAAATGCCCCAACACGATCCCTTCCTGAACCATGAAATGACACTTTTCGCAATTTAATACAAGATTGGTGTCCTCACACCGCTGCAACACTTTTTCCAAATGTTCAAGGCATTCCTTGAATGACTTTCCAAAGACTGAAAAATCATCCATAAATACCTCGATGATATTTCCCACCATGTTCGAGAAAATAGACATCATACAGCGCTGAAAAGTGGCGGAGCATTGCGAAGGCCAAAAGGCATCCTCCTATAAGCAAAAGTGCCGTAAGGGCATGTGGAGGTAGTTTTTTCCTGATCATCTGGCTCTATAGGAATCTGGTTGTACCCTGAATAACCATCAAGAAAGCAATAATAAGCATGGCCTGCAAGTCTTTCCAGTATCTGATCAATGAAAGGAAGGGAAAAATGATCCTTCCATGTGGCGTTGAGTTTGCGATAATCAATGCAAACTCTCCAACCTGTAACTGTGCACATAGAAATGAGCTCGTTGTTTTCATTTGGAACCACCGTGATTCCCCCTTTTTTCGGCACGACCTGTACTGGACTGACCCAATGGCTATCTGATATGGGGTAGATGATTCCTGCATCCAGAAGTTTCAATACCTCTTTTCTTACCACTTCCTGCATAGCAGGATTTAATCTGCGTTGATGCTCAACTGAAGCTTTGTAATCCTCTTCCATCAGTATCTTGTGCATACAAAGCGAAGGCTGATCCCTTTTATATCTCAGATGGTCCATCCTATTGTTGTCTTGTGCTCTCGAAGTACTCTCAGCAGTTGATCTTCCTCTGTTTCTGAAAGTGTATTCGAGATGATTATCGGAAGTGAATTCTTTTTCCCCAAGTATGCATAGCAAAGGTGAGTGGGCAGTTGTTTGAGTTCAAGTGTTGGAGCTTGCTGTACAGATGGTAAAGGTTTTATGGGTCCTTTACCGAGTTCCAAACATGGTAGCTTGAAACATGGTGACATGGCTTCCAAATAGCACGCACATTCTTCCGCCTCCTCATTTTCTGCTGGTAAATCATGAGAATGCACTAAACAAGCCTCAAGAGGTTCCTCAGGGTGATCAAGTCTGAATGTCTCTGATACTGCTTCCTTTATTATATCAATCTGCATGCAAGAATCCAGTTCGTTCTGAAATTTGAAGGCCTTAAACACATTGATTTTCAATTCATCATCATCCAATCTCAATATCAACTAACCCTTCTGCACATCAATCAGAGCTCTTCCCGCAGCCAAAAATGGACGACCCAGAATGAGCGGGACGTCTTTATCTTCTTCCATATCCAGGATAATAAAGTCTGCTGAAAAAATGAATTTATTGACCTTCACCAAAAATATCTTCACAAATGCCTCTATGATACTTGATCGATCTATCAGCCAATTGCAATGAAACTGTAGTTGCTTTTGCTTCGCCCAAACCTAATTTCCTGAAAAGAGATAAAGACATTAAATTAATACTAGCTGTAGACATAAAAATAAAATAAATAAATAATGGGTTGGATCAATTTAAATAATCAGCCCAATTAAACTAAAACTTAATAAACCCAAAAAATTTTAAAGGTCCACCCTACTTTTTTTTCTAAATCCATAATTATTCAATTATAATTAATTTAATTGAATTAATTGTGTAATTACCAAAATTGGTCACGAATTTCTCCTATAAATAAGGTTAAAGGTTCATTGAAGAAGGGGGGGCAAAAAGTGAAGAAGAAATCACGAAGTTCTGAAAAAATTTCAAAGCCGAAGGAAGAGAAGAAATCATCTCAACTCCAAGTCCGGCAAACACGAAGAAGATCAAAATCTCCTTCAAATCAAACAAATCCAAGAAGATCAAAATCTTCTTCGAATTAAATCAAGATCAAGCCCAAGTTTCGAAGTCCAAATCCAAGCTCTGAAACTCAAGTGTCAACAAGTCAAGTTCTCGACAAATCAAATTCTCAACAATTCTCGAAGTCTTGGATTCAAGCCACGTGGCTCCTCGTCTTCAAACATTCAGATCATTAATCAGAGGGTTTTGCAATTTTGCAATTACAAGAAGATTCTCATTTATTTGTATTTCTTAAAATACAATTTGTGACGTTTTCTGTATTTTAATACGCGAAATCCGTCGTACAAATTTCTTGGCACGCCCGGTGGGACCTTCTTGTCCTATCATCTTTTGATCTCAGAATTTTCAACTTTCAACCACTACATCAACAATGGCAAACGGCCAAGCGAAGCAAACCATGACTCATCTCGAAGAGACACTTGCTGAACTGTTCCGTACGACCAGAGCCCAAACAAAAAGTGGGAAAACTCAACTGGTTCCACCACTAAAGAAGTTCTCCAACAAAGGCAGAATGAAAATTGCTTTCACAAAGCCAACTTCTTGTTCAACAGAAAAGACCAAGAGTTCGGCGAAAAATTCTCGTTCGGGCTCCGTCTCTAGTGGCAGATCCTTGTCCGGATCCCCTCATACCGCTTCTCTGCAAAGGTGGGGAGACTATAGTTCGTCTGAAGAATCACTTGAGCCAGTGATGGTCACGGAGGCGACCTCAGGCTCGGATGATTGAATCCAACAAATGGCTTTAGCCATTGAAAAACTAACGAAATCACTAGAAGAGAAAGACGCACAGGTTGCTGCACTCACGCACAAGCTACAACTGCAAAATCTGGTGAAAGAAGATCAAGAAAATCTAGAATCTTTCAAAAGTAAGGATCTAAAAGTCCAAGAACGCCAACAGAAACAAGATATACATGATCGAACAGTTGTCCAAAACGTTTTGCGTGATACTACTCAACTTTCTGTTGGTTCTCTATCCGTCCACCAACTTCAACATATGATTGTGGACACCATTCGTGCCCAGTATGTTGGTTCAATGCAATCTTCATTGGTGTATGCCAAGCCATATAGTCGTCGAATCGACGAGATAAAGATGCCACTTGGTTACCAACCTCCAAAATTCCAATGTTTTGATGGGAAGGGCAACCCAAAGCAACACGTTGCTCATTTTATTGAGACATGTAACAATGCAGGCACTTACAATGACACCATGGTGAAACAGTTTGTACGCTTCCTCAAAGGTGCTGCGTTTGAATGGTACACTGACTTACATGCTAGTTCAATTGATAGTTGGGATCAACTTGAAAGGGAATTCCTAACACGTTTCTACAGCACCGGCGGACTGTTAGCCTTCCAGAACTTGCTCGAACAAAGCAAAGCAAGGAAGAGCCAGTTGTAGAGTACATCGAACGCTGGAGAAACCTCATGCTCAATTGCAAAGAACGAATAAGCGAAGCCTCTTCCATTGACATGTGTGTACAAGGCATGCATTGGGGATTACTCTACAATCTTCAAGCAAATATGCCTCACTCCTTTGAAGAGTTGGCGACACGTGCTCATGACCTGGAGCTCCAAATTGCAAGGTATGGGAGTTACTTGCCAAGTGATCCACGTGATAAGAAAGATCTTAAGAAAGAAATAAAGAAGGACTTCAAGATAGGTAAGCCCAAAGAGGTAATGACAATTTCCACTATCCCTGCAAAGGTAGCCTTCCAAGGGACGAGATCAAACCCAAAACCAAAACCAGAGTTCAGACCTGCCAAAGGTTTAGTCCAAGGTAGAGGCCAAGTGACTCTGAAAGAACTTGAAGAGAAGGAGTACCCATTTTCAGATTCTGAAGTTCCTGAAATCTTGGATCAACTTCTTGAACAGAAGATAATCAAACTACCAGCCCCAAAGAGACCTGAGGAAGTTGGTAAGGTCGATCATCCTAAATATTGTAGATTTCACAGGATCATTAGTCACCCGGTGGAAAAATGTTTTGTGCTGAAAGATCTTATTGTTCGCTTGGACAAAGAAAATAAGATCAAACTTGAAACGGGAGAAAGTCAACTGCTGACTGCTCGATGGTTTCGTTTGGGTCGTTTGATCCAACTCCCATTGCAAAATGGGAACATACATTTTCTCATATATGCGATGCCAATAAATCTCCGGCTGAGGAGTTTGGACCACAACTTCCAGAAGGAGCCATCCCAGTGAAGTTTGAAGTAGACGGGGAAATCACTATCAGTTACGTCTACCGGGAATGGAGGGACCACGTGCACCCAATCGTCCAACCTTTTACGAAATTATGACAGACGATTTGGATGTTTGGGATTCTGATTCAGAGTCCAAAAACGAGGTTGGTGATGGCTGGTCTACCTTCATAAGTAAGAAGGAGAAATACCAAATATTAGATAAAACAAGTAAGATACCACCTTCTACACCTCTTGTAGGACCAAAGTTGGGGGCATCAGGTATGGAAGCTCAACCTAATGAAAAGGTAACACTAGAAGAAGGCCAGGAAGGATGGACCCTTGTAAAAGGACGTCATCAAAAGGCCCCACATTTCTCCTGTTCTAGTGTTTGTGACGAGAAACTGAGAACAAGAAACAACCAAAGGAGGAGGTCTAAAACCAATTCAAAAGTGCCAACTAAATCAACAGGAGTAGAAGCTGCTTCACGCATTCCTCCTAGACTGCCCACCCTGGGTGATTACCTTCCTAAAGGTTTCTTCGACAACGAATGTTTTATCTCCAATGTTGTCAATGTAGAGGAGAAAGACGAAGCAAGGAAGGAATTGAGAAAGATTTCAAAACAGAAGAAAACTATCTCGCGACTCAATAATATTCCTTCCGATACAAGCTTAGCAGAGTCTCTTAAGCTTCCTTTTGATGATCGAATGGCTCTAATCGCAGCGTTGATAGATCCGGAAGAATACGAAGGCAAAGTCCTAGAACATATTGGATCCACAACCCGACAAGACTGTATGGCCACCATCACATTTGACGATGAAGATTTGCAACTGGGCTCTCGTTTGCATAATAGACCACTCTATGTTAGTGGTCATATTCGAGAATACAAGATAAATCGCATAATGATCGATTGTGGATCTGCTGTCAACATTATGCCAGTCAAAACGATGAAGAGAATTGGAATTAATGTCGGTGATCTATCCAAAAGCAAAATTATGATCCAAGGATTCAACCAAAAGGGTCAACGAGCCATTGGCATGATTCGTTTGAAGTTACAAATAGAAGAGTTAATTTCCTCAGCTCTCTCCTACGTCATTGATGCTAAAACATCATATGAATTACTCATGGGACGTGTTTGGCTCCATGAAACTGGAGTTGTACCTTCGACTTGACACCAATGTTTCAAATACAGTCGAGATGGAGAAGTCAAATGTGTGGTAGCTGAGTCTAAACCATTCCTCGAAGAAGAATCTTATTTTGCTGACGCTAAATTTTACGTGGAGGATGAAGAATGTAATTCTACGGGGCTAACCATGGCCGGATTCAAAGTTAAACGAAATGCAAACGATGATAATACATCCGGCGTTGTTCAACCTCATCAAATCATCAAAGGTAAATCAAGACTTACATCTGAAGGGTTCTGTAAAGGTAAAACACATCAAATAGAATCGACCGATGTTGAAGTATTGAGGAAATAGTTAACTCTTCCAATACCTAGCATTCCAAAATTGTTTTTGCCCCATCAACTCATGACAATCTCGAGAGACCACGAATCAACAGTGGGAGCTTCGATGTCTAATCCGTACATATCAAAACTCAGTATTTCTAGCTTATCCAAACAAAATAATCCTCAAGTCAAAAAGCTATTTGAGAATTCCGGATTTGGGAAAAGGGAGCCTCCCATATTGGGTGATCTCGACGCTATCCTTTCGGGTTGGCGTATCCCTTCTCATTCTGACGGGACCCTCATGTCGCAACCTAGGTATGGTTTGGGATATGATCCAAATCCACCAAGAAAGATTAAGGTCAAGAAGGTTTCTTCGAACCCAATCATGATTCAAATCTACGAGGTCGCATGAGAGAAACCTGAACAGTCGAAACCTTCAGTGTTCGATCGAATTGAAAGTGAGAATGTCAAAGTTTCGGTGTTTAAAAGGTTAAAAGGGGAACCCTTCCAAATGGTTGACATACAAGGCAAAGCTTCTATCTTCCAAAAGTTAAGTAAGAATCCTTCTCCTTCTACTCAAATTGATACTAACGCACAAGCTCCCCAAAAGTCATCTCGAAGACAATCTGCATTTTCTCGACTTGGAACTAAGACTTCTGATCCAAGTCCAAAACCTCAACGATCAAAGAGAAGACTACAACGTCAAAATGTTTACCCTTCTCTAAAGAATGATGAGGATGAAGAAGAGGTCTCCATTAATCATATAGCGTTTGAAGAAGCTCCCAACTCAAAACTTGAGCCAGAAAACTCTGCCACAACAGATGAACCTGAATCGGCCCCACTTACGTTTGAAGAAGGGGGACAAGCTACTGTTGATGATTTGAAACAAATAAACTTGGGGACTGAAGAAGACCCAATACCAGTGTTTGTAAGTGCTCTCCTCAGTCAAAAAGAAGAATCAGAGTACACCCATTTGCTTCAAGAATACAAACGCGTATTTGCTTGGTCTTACAAAAAAATGCTAGGGTTAGATCCGAGGGTTGCAGTACATCACCTTGTAGTTAGACATGGAGTTCGGCTGATCAAACAATTTCAAAGAAGATTTTGACCAGAACTCGTTCCTCAAATCGAAGTGGAAGTTAACAAACTTATCGAGGCTAGATTCACACGTGAAGTTAAGTACCCAACTTAGATCGCGAATATTGTTCCTGTCAAAAAGAAAAATAGACAATTACGAATATGTGTTGACTTTCGTGACCTAAATCAAGCATGTCTAAAAGATGACTTTCCACTTCCAATAATAGAGTTGATGATGGATGCAACCACCGGGTATGAAGTCTTATCTTTCATGGACGGATTTTTCGGATACAACCAAATACGCATGAATCCGAAAGACGAGGAACTTATAGCATTCCATACCCCTAAAGGCATATTTTGTTATAATGTTATGCCATTTGGATTAAAAAATGCGGGGGCAACCTACCAACGGGCAATGCAGAAGATTTTCGATGACATGTTGCATAAGAATGTAGAATGCTATGTAGATGATCTTGTCGTAAAAACAAAGGAACGTGACAATCACCTACAAGACTTACGAGATGTTTTCAAAAGACTTCGACGTCATCAATTAAAGATGAATCCACTGAAGTGTGCATTTGGTATCACATCTGAAAAATTTCTTGGCTTCATTGTTCGACATAGAGGCATTGTAATAGATCAATCAAAAATTGACGCCATAATCAGCATGCCAAAACCAAGAAATGTGCATGAGTTGAAGAGTCTTCAAGGAAAACTCGCATACATTCGAAGATTTATCTCTAACCTTGCTGGACGTTGTCATCCATTCAACAAATTGGTAAAGAAAGATGTACCGTTCGAATGGGATGATGCATGTCGAAATGCTTTTCAAAGCATCAAACAATATTTATCTCATCTACCAGTACTCATAGCTCCAGTCCCAAGGAAGCCACTAATTCTTTATGTTGCAACACAAGAATATTCTCTAGGAGCACTTCTTGTCCAAGCAAATGATGAAGGAAAGGAGAATGCACTCTACTACTTGAGCCGGACACTGGTAGGCGCCGAGATGAAATATTCACCTATTGAAAAAATATGTCTTGCGTTAATTTTCGCGGCTAAAAAATTAAGACATTATATGCTATCACATACGATCAGTCTTGTTTCAAAGGTTGATCCTTTAAAGTACATAATGTCTAGACCGATTCTTTCTGGAAGGATTGGAAAATGGGCGTTGTTATTGTCCGAATTCGACATCAAGTTCATTCCACAAAAAGCCATCAAAGGACAAGCATTGGCAGATTTTCTTGCTGACCATCCAGTCCCAGCGGAAGGGGAACTACAGGAAGACCTTCCGGATGAGGAAGTTCTATTTACTGAAATCATACCATCATGGAGGCTGTACTTCAATGGGGCAGCCCGAAGTTATGGTGCTGGAACGGGAGTCATCTTTGTTACTCCTCATGATCTTGTTATACCGTACTCTTTTGCCTTAACGGAGGAATGTTCAAACAACGTGGCGGAATATCAAGCCCTTATCATTGGCTTGGAAACAGCGTTAGATATGGACATCCATCAGCTAGAAGTCTTTGGGGATTCTAAATTAATAGTCAACCAACTTCTAGCCGAGTATGAAGTCCGTAATTCAGACTTGAAGCCATATCATCAATATGCATCGACTCTTATGAAAAAATTTGATTCGTTGAAAATCAAACTCATACCTAGGAATGAAAACAGGGAAGCCGATACCTTAGCTAATTTGGCTGCTGTTCTAGCCAGGACGGACGAAGATTTCTCTTACTCCATTTCAATTGCTCAGAGATGGGTGCTTCCATCATTACTGCCCAGTGATATGGAAGAAAATAATAGTGTTGAAGTAATCAAAGATGAGGAAAAAGAAGATTGGAGACAACCGATAATCGATTTTCTTCAACATCAAAAGCTACTAAACATTCCACGGCGAAAAACCGAAATTAAGAGACGTGCATCCCGATTTGTCTTTTATAAAGGAACGCTTTATCGACGATCATTTGATGGAGTCTTCCTTCGATGTTTAAGTAATGATGAAGCAACATGTGTCGTAGAAGAAGCCCACTCTGGAATCTGTGGTGCTCATCAGTCCGGACCCAAGCTCCATTTTCGAATAAAGAGAATGGGATACTACTGGCCGACTATGGTACAAGACTCCATAGATTATGCAAAGAAATGTGAAGCCTGCCAAGTTCGTGCAAATTTCATCCATCAACCTCCGGAACCATTACATCCGACAGTAGCTTCATGGCCATTCGATGCATGGGGTTTTGATGTAATTGGACCCATAACTCCAAAGTCTTCAGCAGGACATTCATATATCCTCGCTGGAATTGACTACTTCTCTAAGTGGGCTGAAGCCATACCATTGAAAGAAGTGAAGAAAGAAAATGTTGCGAATTTCATCCGTATCCAAATCATTTATCGATATGGAGTCCCACGATACATCATCACTGATAATGGAAAGCCCTTCCGCAATAGCCACATAAACAACTTATGCGCAAAATTTGAATTTAAACAATACAACTCGTCCATGTATAATGCAGCAGCTAATGGTCTAGCAGAGACATTCAACAAAACTTTATGCAGCCTATTGAAAAAAGTTGTCTCTAAATCAAAAAAAGATTGGCATGAAAGAATTGGTGAAGTCTTATGGGATTATCGAACTACTTATCGAACTCCAACACAAGCCACTCCTTATGCCTTAGTGTATGGAGTAAAAGCTGTACTTCCACTAGAATGTCAGATCCCGTCACTTCGGATTGCCATCCAGAAGGTTTGACGACAGAGGAAAATGCCCGTCTTTGATTGGAGGAACTAGAAGCTTTAGATGAGAAGAGATTGGAAGCACAAATGCATTTGGAATGTTATAAAGCTCGGATGTCAAAGTCCTTCAACAAGAAGGTGAGACCAAGATCATTTCAAGTTGGAGACTTGGTACTTTGCGTATGCAGACCCATCATAATCATAAGAAAAATAGGGGGCAAGTTCCAACCTAAATGAGATGGTCCATTTGTCGTGACCCATGCATTCACAAACAGAGCATACAAGATTGTCGACAAAGACGGATTACAAATCGGGCCTATCAATGGGAAATTTCTAAAGCGTTTTTACGCTTGAAACACTTTATCTTGTAAAATTTTCATTGTGATACTCCTGGCCCGGAAGAGGATAAACTGTGAACGGCCCTCCTAAAAAAAATGAATTTTTCGTTCTTGTAACAAACTACGTTCGACTTGATCCCGTTTGGGTACGTAGGCAGCTTGGATAAATTATAAATTCAAGTTCAGTCACTACTAATAAATTCATTCAATTTGTTTACCATTTTTTCACAGCAACAAAAGAAAATATCCAAGAAACAAGAAAAAGAAAAGTTCATCGTGAAAAGAAAAAGAATGATGGAAAATCAAAATCCATACAATGCTTTTTTTTAAAGAAAATCATAAAGGCTCGACTTTATCACTCGCCGTTGATCACTTGCAGGAAACTATCTTCAAGGGTCTTCCTTCTCTGGTCAATGGATGCTGTGCTGGAAACATCTCTAGTCTGTAATTCTTCCAACGTGGCCTTTTCAGTTCCAAGAATGCTCTCCTGTTCCCAACAGGTTTGAAGTTCATCACGGAGTCTATCCAGCTCGAAAGTCAGCTGACTAATTTTATCTTCCAATGAAGAACGTGTAGAATCTTTCACTTCGAGCTGAATATTCAAAAGCTTCAACCATTCGGCCTTTTCTTCAAAGGTTGGACACTCCAAGTGTTGCTTTCTTTCAGATAAATAAATGTCAATTTCTTTAAGAAATACGTCCATTCATTTCATCAAAGGTGATGGATCTGCACGGAACGAGCTGGTAATCACATTTTGAAGAATTACATCATTTTCATCCCACCAAGATCGGATGTTAGAAAACCTATGCTTCAAGACGTCTCTAAAACACTTCTGAAGATAATTAGTCATGGCATCTTACAAAGCAGCCTTCAAATAAGGGGACTCTTGAGTTATCCCAGGTGGGGGACCAGCCACAGAATAGCAAATTGGAGCTACCCGATGAGTATTTGTTTCTAAAGGCGAAATGATAACTAAAGCCGATGAAGGTGGAGCAGCTGGAACTTCTTGATCAATCTCTGAAATGTTAGCTCTCGTAGTCTCAGAATTCACCTCATCTTCATCATGGAAACTATCAATGTTGAGCGCCGAAATGCCTTCGTTAATCATACTCGGGTATTTGCAAGTTGGGTCGCGAAAATCATGAGTATCATCTATTCCTTGAAGTGCACCGATCTTACCATCATTCTCGCCAGTCTGATCTTGCAAAGAGTTCGGGTTCACATAAAAATCCAATCCTTCAGGAATGCTTGGAAAACCTACAAAAATGGTAGAGATATAAAAAAAAAATAGAAGAAGAGATTTGAAAAAAAAAAAAAAAGCAGAAAAGCCTACCTGCGTTCCGTGTTCTAGGTGATATAGCTAAAAATTCGCCATCTGATGGTGTATTCGGAAGGCTGATGTTAATGTGAGAAACCGCAATGTCACCTTTTGGAGGATTCGGGACAGCTTGAAGCGGCATCGATTTTGTCGATCGTTTAACATTATATATTCGGGAAAGAGAAGTCTGAAATCAAAGTTCGTTGCATAAGACCAAATACAGGAAGCATTAAAAAAAATACCTGATCTCCAGAACTTTCAACTCCCAGAGTTAGAGTCTTTTCAGGTAAGTGGGACGCTCGATCTTCAGGACTACTGTGGTCTGGAATCAAAACTACCTCGGGCATCTTATCAGCAGGCTCAGAAGTAGGAGCAAACTTTGTTGAGAGAACTTTAATTTTAATCTTCTTAATGACTCTTTCGTTTCGAAAGTTCAATTCCCTCTTTCGAGAAATCTCTTCGGGGATGATGTGTGGAGAACTTAGCCCTTTGGCTATAACCCTGTTCGGAACTGGATTAAGAACAAAGTCGCGGCTCTCACTAGAAAATAAAACCTGCACATGAACCTTGGTCAAGATCGGTAACACTTGATTATTCCACCAAATTTGATACTCCGCATCAACATTTTGATGAGTATCCTTCACATACTCTGGAATGTGAAATATAGATCCACTCATTATTTGAGTCAGAGACAACCAAACGCGCCAACTTTCTTGGTGAACCGGGAAGTTTTTGTCTAAAGCCAAATTGTCTTGCAAACCTATGAGGATTATATGCCTCGAGAATGAAAGGAGAGTTCCCTGACGGTAAGAGACGAATTCGGACCGAATACTCATCATGAATTCTGAAGTATCTATAGACCTTTGTTGATCATCCACTCGTACGTGAGGACGAGACGATAAGGGAAATGGATTCCAGCAAAAGTCGTTCGCATCCATCCTTCCACGGATAAGGTCACGACAATCAACAACATTTTTCTCCCAAGACTGGAAAGCATTTAGTGTGCTAGCATATCTCCGAATTATATAACTCTTGTCCACATGAACATAAACACCTCGGACAAAATAAGTAGCAGCCCAAGCATAATGAAAATGTCCAGGAAATGAATGTGAAATCGAGCCAAGGTCCGGGTTTGATTGATGATTCGATGTCCGTGTAAGTTCTCTATAAATGCTCGCTAATATGGAAGGAACCAGGCTATAAGTGTACCCACCTGCCATTTTAGAAGACGCTTTAAAAGTCCTAACTCTCATACATTCGTTCCCAGATGGAAGAACGAAGCGACAAAGCCATAGGGAGAGATAAGCTGCTATTTCTAATTCCTCCTCCTCTTCTATAGACAAAGATATTGGCAAATCACTCCAATGACTCTGGTCCCTACGGAAAATATCTCTCGGCTTGTCTACAACCACGGGTCTCCGTACTTCCTTTGAAGCTCTTTGATGACGTCTTTTAAATGGATTAAGACTCATAGCAGTCTTATAATTTTTGTGTTGTCGAGGATGCTGGGCACAACCATTCTCGCGAAACCAGAAATTGATCCATTCCTCATGACTGACGCAATCAGATTCAATCGCATTCGCGATCAGTGCGAAAACATTAAAGAGATACAGACAAGACTTGGAGTGTTGATCGTCAGCTCTGAAAGGCCTGGGACAACTTCTTCATAGTAATGACCCTCGATCGAAAGTCCACTTATCTCGCGGATATCCCAAAGAGAAATACCAACTTCACCACAGGAGGTCACAAAAGTGTTGGTTTCTGGACACCAAACCTCACAAAGAGCTCTGTAGATAGAATTTGGACGATGATAATCCTTCGTGGCAGAACTCACTGCAGAAGCTAACTGGCGGAGATTCCTCTTGAGCAGAAGTTTCTGACCCATGAAGACCATTCCCAAAATTTTGGAAGAAAAGAAATTTCTCCACGACTGACAAGCGCGCTTCCTCATCGTATTTCTTTGCTATCAACCCTCTCACAAATTACGGCCTTTGGGATGCACTCCATGCTTTGGGAATGATGAGGCGGAAGACGCAAAAAGGGAAGATTGCTAGATCGGCTGGACATGGCATCTTCTAGATTCTCGTGACATTCACTAATAATGGGCATGTGCAACTCCGAAAAAGGTTCCAAGAGCTCAGGAGAAGGATATGTAGTCGGCTTGTGGATGCTAAGTTTAAGCTCACCTCGTACGCCAGGTTGGGCATGGTACTTCACATCAGTATCTTTGAAACGGAGATAACTTTTTCCTTGACTTTTTAGCTCGACAATTTCGTATATATCTCAGTCTCGGTCATTCATAAAAAAAGGGGGGAGAGACAGTTAGCAAAAAAAAAAAGTAAATAAATAATTTAATGGGCAATAAATCTTTTAAGTTCATTTATTGTTTAAATCATGAGCTTCTCTGATATGTAAATGGCCTCCAAAACAAAGTGCCCAAGAAGGGCGAAGGAGTCGGTTCTTGGTCCCAAACACAAAGTGCCCAGAACGGTCGAATGAGTCGGTCCTTGGTCCCAAACACAAAGTGTCAAGGACGGTCGAAGGAGTCGGTCCTTGGTCCCAAACACAAAGTGCTCAGGACGGTCGAAGGAGTCGGTCCTTGATCCCAAACACAAAGTGCCCAGGACGGTCGAAGGAGTCGATCCTTGGTCCCAAACACAAAGTGCCCAGGACAGTCGAAGGAGTCGGTCCTTGGTCCCAAACACGAAATGCCCAAGACTGTCGAAGGAGTCGGTCCTTGGTCCCAAACACGAAGTGCCCAGGACGGTCGAAGGAGTCGGTCCTTGGTCCCAAACACAAAGTGCCCAGGACGGTCGAAAGAGTCGGTCCTTGGTCCCAAACACAATGTGCTCAAGACGGTCGAAAGAGTCGGTCATTGGTCCCAAACACAAAGTGACTCGAATGGCGAAACGTGACAGCCTTTGGTCTTGAGTTGATTCATGAACAAATATTTTCTGAACCCATAAAATATCGCAACGCAAAATTTTACTCTACACCAAAAAAAAAAAAAAATCTCAAACCTCAAGATCTCTGACTTGTTCCAAAAGTTGAATCTGAATCCTGAAAAAAAAAAGAGAAAAAAAAAAAAAAAAAAAGAGAGAGAGATGAACAATGTTAGTTACAATTTTACAAAAAAAAAAAAAATTCGGTACTGTTCACGTGAACAGTACCACGCAAAAAAAAATTTTTTTTGTACTGTTCATGTGAATAGTACCCCCATCTTTAAAAAATTTTTTTTTTTTTTGTACTGTTCAAATGAACAGTACACGTTTTCAGCAAAAAATAAAAAGGGGAGAGAGAGAGAGAGAGAGAGAGAAAACCCTAACCTTTCTTGCCTCTATTTTTAAATTTTGATCTTTTGTTTCAAAACCTAATAATTGATTCATATAAATAGTTAAATATCGGGCTTTACTTGAACCCAACTTACCATAAAACATAAAAAAGGACTGTTAAAATATATAAATAAATCAAGTGAATCAATAATTGCGTAAAATAAATAAATCAAGCAACAATTACGTCAAAAAATAAAAAATAAAAATCGAAAATCAAGATTTACTAATTTATTTATTTCATAATAAATTAATAAAATCTTGAGGGGGGCATTTGTAGACATAAAAATAAAATAAATAAATAAATAATGGGTTTGGGTCAATTTAAATAATCAGCCCAATTAAACTAAAACTTAATAAGCATATAAAATTTTAAAGGCACACCCTACTTTTTTTTTTCTAAATCCATAATTATTCAATTATAATCAATTTAATTGAATTAATTGCGTGATTACCAAAATTGGTGACAAATTTCTTCTATAAAAAGGGTCAAAGGTTCATTGAAGAAGGGGGTAAAAAGTGAAGAAGAAAATCACGAAGTGCTGAAGAAATTCCAAAGCCGAAGGAAGAGAAGAAATCATCTCAACTCCAAATCCGGCAAATACGAAGAAGATCAAAATCTCCTTCAAATCAAACAAATCCAAGAAGATCAAAATCTTTTTCGAATTAAATCAAGATCAAGCCCCAAGTTTCGAAGTCCAAATCCAAGCTCTGAAACTCAAGTGTCAACAAGTCAAGTTCTCGGCAAATCAAATTCTCAACAATTCTCGAAGTCTTGGATTCAAGCCACGTGGCTCTTCGTCTTCAAACATTCAGATCATTAATCAGAGGGTTTTGCAATTTTGCAATTACAAGAAGATTCTCATTTATTTGTATTTCTTAAAATACAATTTGTGACGTTTTCTGTATTTTAATACGCGAAATCCGTCGTACACTAGCTCCTAAATCACACAATGCTTTATTTATATATAAGTTACCAATATTGCAAGGAATAGTAAAACTCCATGGATCTTTTAATTTTGGTGGCAACTTATGTTGGAGAATTGCGCTACATTCCTCGGTAAGTATGACTGTCTCATTGTCTTCCAACTTCCTCTTGTTTGATAGAATATCCTTCATGAACTTCGCGTAGCTAGGCATCTAGGCTAAAGTTTTGGCAAACGGTATCTTGATATGCAACTTTTTGAATACATCCAAAAATTTCTGAAATTGTTTGTCGAGCTTATGCTTTTGTAGCCTCTGTGAAAATGGGATCGGAGGTACATATGCTTTGACAGGTGCGGCTCGTCTACATGCTCCTCGCCCGAGGTAGGTACTTTTTCTATGACTGGTGGTGACCGCTTCACATGTATTTCTAGTAACTAGACCCTACTACGGGAAGTTATTGCTTGGACTTGCTCCTTAGGATTTGTCTCTATATTGCTAGGTAAAATCCCTTGAGCTCTACCTGATAGTGCGGCTGCTATCTGTCCCACCTGCTGTTCTAAGTTCTTGATCGAAGCTTGTTGATTCTGAAAGTTGGTCTCGGTTTTAGTAATGTACCGAGCTAGCAAATCTTCCAACGATGGCTTCCTTACTTGCTATTGTTGCTTCTGTTGGAACCTCGGTGGTTTGTTCTGATTGTTTCCTCCCTGTCCTTGTCCCTGATTACTAGTCCATGAAAAGTTTGGATGGTTTCTCCAACCCGGATTACAAGTGTTGGAATAGGGATTATTTTGCTGTCTCTAAAAGTTCTGCGCATAGCTCACTTCCGCAGGCTGACTAGCATGTGTAGAAGCCAAAGGGCAGCTTGTAGTAGTATGATCTGCTCCACAACCTTCGCAAACAGGTAGTGATTGG
This sequence comes from Fraxinus americana, assembly GCA_035079005.1. NCBI lineage: Eukaryota > Viridiplantae > Streptophyta > Magnoliopsida > Lamiales > Oleaceae > Fraxinus > Fraxinus americana. The sequence continues at coordinate 2,781,874 of CM068715.1, forward strand.
TGTACCATGTTAACTGACTGGAATAGATTGTCTATTTTTATTCTAAGAATTTCCATTTGTGCAGTCAGCGCTGTCATTGTATCCACGTTGTGTATCCCTGCTATTTTCTTTGGAGCTTCCCTGTCGGTTGGCCACATCGACTAATTTTCGGCTATTTTTTCATACAAATCATAAGCTTCATCAATGTCAAGTTTCATCACTGATCCTCCCTCTGAGGCATCTACCATATTCCTGAACTCTTGTTGTAGTCCGTAGTAGAAGAGATACTGCTGAGCTTGCATAGGAATGTTAAGGCTAGGGCATTTTCTGAACAATTTCTTGAACCTCTCTCATGCCTCAGGATAGCTCTCTAAATCTTTTTGCTTGAAAGTGTGGACTTCATTCCAGATTTCATGAACTCGAGATGTTGGGAAGAATTTCATCGTGAATTTTTGAACCATATCAGCCCATGATTGTATGTTTCCTGGTGGTAAACAAAGGAACCACTCTCTAGTAACATCCTTCAGAGTATGAGGGAATAACTGCATTCGAAAAGCGTCTGCTTATACCCCTTCGTGACTGATCACCTCAAGTAACATGAGAAAAGCCCAAATGTGTTCATGAGGGTTCTCCGTAGCTTTTTCAAAAAACCTGATGTCTTGGTGATTTTGGAACAGATTCATGACATCCGGTCTAAAGTGGAAGTTAGTGTAAGTGTTACCCTAGGTCCAATCAACTTTGGACATAAACACTTTGAATATATATATAATCAACGCATATGTATGGCAATATCTATTATTTAATTGAATTAATATTCTAATAAATTAAATAATAGAATCCGTATATTCAAGTCTTGGTGATCTGTTAATCACAAGGAGTTGTGATTGTGAGATACAAATTATATATAACTGAATCTTAAATCGTTCGTGGTCGAAGTAATAACGAGATACGGATATCGTTATTACGGATAGACTATCGCGTGTGGCACTCTTACTTGTGAAGTAAGTAGTTGATCTCACAAGTTAAAGTGTGGTGACACTTGAATGAACACGTGGATGTTTTGTTATAGAACAAAACATTGAAGACCCGCTGAGAGATTCCACATGGATAATTATCTGAGTATTAGTGGTTAATCTCTAACGTTCGGTAGTAGAATTGGTCCTTTGACTTGAGGTCATCATGGTACCTTATATGAGGACAGTTATACTTTGGTAGTGTTGGATGTTGCTCTGCCAAAGGTCGCTAATACAACATCGTTCGGGTATGTCAATAATCATATGAAGGTTGTGAATGACCAATAGAGAATTCGTCACTTTTAGATAGTAAGAGATTATGATCTACATTTTATCCAGTTGAGTTGATAATGAAATCCTTGGCCAAGGTAAACTCATAAGTCGGAAAAGAGTTTTCGACGTACATTGACTTAACAGTGGGATAAAAGATATGATCGATAATTGAGATTGACACATATCCATATCTCATAATTGATCGGATCATATTGACGAAAGGATTATAGTTTCACGGTAAATGAACAAGTTTGGTTTTGTCATACTACGTGATATTTCCCGTCACATGTATTGCCCTGATACATTGCTATATGTCAATCTGGGATAACGAAAGTAAATTAGTGATAAATTAAAATGGACGTTTTAATTTATCGATTTTGATTAGATCAAAATAATAATTCACGCCGTTAGGCATCGTGATTGGGAACCTAATGGGTCACACACAAAAGAGAATCAGAAAAATGAGATTTACCAATTAATTAATTGACAAGTGTTGGATAATTAATTAATTGTTAATTGGGTTGTTTATTAATAGGCCCGAATAAATTAATTGGATTAATTAAGTCATGGACCAGATTTAATTAATTTGATTAATTAAATATTGGATTGGGTTAAGTTTAACAGATGGGCCGAGCCCATTTGGACTTATATTAAGAGGCTACTAGGGTTTGAAAACAATATGGAATTTTTCATTATTCTTGCTGGCACAAGAAAAGAAAACATTAGCCGTCATTCTTGTTCTCTGTGTGGATCATCATTGGAGGCTGGACAATTGAACAACTTGAATTGCAGATCGTGATCATTGGAGTTCAAGAAAAAGGAAAAGAGTTTGTGAAATTCATCAAATGTATCATTCTCATCACAGTTTCTATCTAAACACATTGCAGATTCTCGTTTGGGAATTGAAAATTATTTTATTTCCGCTGTGCATGTTAAGTAAATTCTCAACAGTGGTATCAAAGCCTATTTTGTGTTTGTTAGAAATTGTTTTGCATGATCGAACAATTAAAAGTTAATTGTTTATATTTGTTTTTTGAATCTAGCAATTTAGAAAATTATTTTTCATCTTCAAAAATCTGTTTTGAAAAGGAAAATATTTTTTTAGTAAAAAAAATGGAAAAAGGGCCGCCAGGCATGGCGACAAAACCTGCTGCCACACATGGCAGCAGGCGTGCCGCCACGGGGAGAGGCAGCAGCAACAGTCAATAGTTAATAGTTGCAATTCTCAACCTGTGATAATTAATTCAATTCATGCATTTATGATGATCGATAATTCCACTTTTATTTACTATTCTTTCCCAAGATATAATAAATCTATGATTGCCACGAGACGATCATATTCTTAGTTCGAATTCATATGACAAGCATGCATTGACGTTTAGGATTATCATACATAATCCACACGCCATAAATATTATTCCTAATATTTATTGCTCTTGTGTTCCATAAACAGTGTTCTACCTGCAGTGAGTTTTCCAACACTACGAATAAACATCTAATTGTTCAAGCAAATTTATACATCAAAAGCATCTTTCAAATCTCCATCTCCATCTTCTAGTTTGTTCATGCAAATTTATACAAAAAAGCTATATATTTGAATCACCAATAGGTTATCTCTATTATTTGCAGAAGGGCATTGACTATAAACTATCAAGAACTGATACAATTTCTACGTAAATTCACACTTGTATGTTGAATGCCAGGGCTATGAACATGTGCAATATAATTGTTACTTTGCCAATCCCAGTTTCATTGGCATTTCAGAACCAGGGATTTTCATCTTACCTTAATGGTGATCTTAACTTAACATGGAATGTTCCTGATTGTATAGATGGTGAAGTAAAAGTGGTATTTGTGGATTTGAGAACAGCAGCAGCAGGGTAATTCAATGTTTTCAGATCTTGGAACATGTAATCAATTTCAGTTCTCATCAAATTTCATGATTTTTGCTTTAAAAAATTTAAAAGTTTCTTTTAAATATCTTTTAGTCTGCAAAAACGTTAGGATATATTACTTGTTTCTTACTTTTAAGTAAAATAAGTTCTGAAGTAACAAAATAAGTAACTTATTTCCAAATTTGATCAATAAATATATTATCTAACTTATTTACTAATTGGCAAACTTGCTTATGAAGTAAAGTTTTGTGTTCAATATGCTTAAAGGACATTCTGACTTTTTTGCTTGGGTCAAGACATTCTAAGTAGGGACAACTATGAAGGTCAATGTATGAACTATGAATTATACCTGTAAACGTTTAATTTATTCTGCTTGTGCATGTATTGTTTCCCGGGATACAATTTGGCGTGCTTTAAAATATGAAGCTAACTAACACTTGATCTAGAGGCATAAGCGGTTCAATATTGACAGTTTTTGACATATTGTCATTCAAACCCTTAAAACAGTTAGTCTAAACCAAACTATTTTTAGCAGTTAGAGTCATCATTGAGCTGTGAAACTCCTGCAAGAAAATATATGTCCAGTTTCAACATAGAATGTCTCATTTTCTTCCTTTTTGAGTCAGGTTTTAACCTTGTGTAGAATGTTGTTTTTTGAAGTTGTGCGGTTGATTCAAATCTTTGTACATAGAGGTGAAAGCAACTAGCAGATTAGAAGTCTTCCGAACATAGAGAACAAAGCAACCAGTTCAATAAATTTCTTTATTATTGAAGAAATTGGCAGAGCAGTTCCAGAAGCAGGTGTCTGGTGCTGGTGCTACTTTGGAACGAAAAGATGATGAGGATGAGGTGCCTGACCTTGTTGATGGTGAGACCTTTGAAGCTGCTACAGAGAAGGGGCACACATCGTAGTAGTTTATTGATTTTTTGCCATCCTCATATTTTAACTATTTTTGCTGTCTTTTTGGTCTCGAATTAAGTGTTTTAATCCATGATTTAAGCTTCCGGCTTTTTTTGCGTGGATGAATATATTTTAAAATTCATCACTAAGTTCTTGCTTTCAACCAATCTGCTGCCCAATTTATGTGAAAATAATATTATAATGCAGCCAAATCTTTCTCCTTTACTCTCCAAGTGTTGTCCCTGTGTATATAATATGTATTCAGTAACCATCTCAATCTGCCCACTTTCCAGCCTTCTGCGTGTATATATAATAGCCACCGCCTACATGTATAATCTCTCTTTAATTCTCCAATCTGCCGACCACTAAACGAATTAAAACCCTTTAATACAGACCACTAGAGTCCCCGTTTTCACCAAGCTGCCAGCTTATAAAAGAGTAAAATATGGCAGCCACAATTCTCTCAATTTTCTTTATGCCGGCTGCTCCCCTCCGTTTTCCGTCTTAACGTGTGTATTTATATCAAACCCACTGGCAACCCTTTTTTTCTTTCAACAATAAAGTCCAATACGTGACCCACCTGAGTTCCAAATTGAGGCCCATTTATAATTTATATTTCTCCAAGTCCTCAATTCTTTTAATATAATGCAATTTAATCCTCGTAATTTGAATTTTGTCATTTTTTCTCTATTTTGCACTCTTTTCTCCATTTCTTTTCTCAAACATCGAGTTTTACCTACAAGATATAATATAGCACAATTTATGTTGTATTTTGCCAAAAGAACAATAAAATTATATAGTTTCAAGCTCCGAATAAGTGTACAAAATACACTTATCATTTAGCATGGCATTACCAGAAAGTTGTTACTCAATGCTTTAATCAGTATACTTTGTCCATCTCTGTTGTTCTATCTGATGATCAGGGGCAACCCTCCGAAGCTAATTTATTGACCATGGTTATAAAAATCAATTTATTGTTATTGAAAAAGATGAAATTCCTTCGAAAAATGCATCATTAGTGTTGTTTGTAGCCCTTTGCTCTTTACATTATACTCCTAAAAATGCCAGCAAGAATTCTGTTGGTGTATGAGCTATTTCTGAACTTTGAGTGATTTTTGTTTGTGAGTGAACCAGCAGCAGAAACTACCTGGAGGGGGTAGACCGATATACCTGTGATGTCAGCACTCATCATCTTGTATCTCCGACTAATAATCTCAAAATGCTCGAACTTATATTTTCATAATTTCCCCTGCACTTGTTGATTCCCATGAACTTCTTGATCATCACATATTTCTTGTTATGCTGAAGTTTTAAGAGAAAAATCAGATAATGGATTCGTCAAACATGGGGGTATGTCGACGATTCTATTGATGAAGATTCAAGTGACGATGATTTGTTATTGACGGATGAGTTTGATGCAAATTTTGATGATTTAATGAAGATTCACCAACTACAAAATTTATATTTTATTTAATAATATATTAACATTAATCCATTAAAATTTATGTAATAATCAGATTTTTTAAAATAAAATATTATTAAAAAAATTCCCAAAATTTCAAAGTAAACGCGTTTTCCATTTTTTTATTTTCGAAAACAGTTTCTCAGAATGACAAAAAGAACACATTTTCAGAAATTTCAAAACAGACACTCAAAACACAAAACACAAAATGAATTCAAAACTCAAAATACAAAATTAAAATACAAAGAGAACATCCACTAAACTTCTGAAATAACTATGTCACTTTTCAACATAAAGTTTGCATCCTAGGAGATCATAATTAAGAATATATGTAAAATGTAATTAGTTTATTTAATTTGCAGTGTTAAACGCATGTATCGTGTGTCGATTACAACTTTTTCATGAAATTTTGTCGAGATTGTGCTCATAAGTTACTGTCTTTCTTCACTCGTATGACATTACTTGATACACAAGACATCGAGAAAGAACGCAGAAAAAATGTAATCAAAATTTATATTGCCTCATAAACAAACTAGTATGCAAACGGAATTAATGGGCAATGGATTACTAATTTTTCTCCAAACCAAATGTCAAAGGCTAACGATAATTTTCTCAATAAAGAAAGTGTTTTTTCATTAATGTGTGTGTGTGTGAAAGAAAGACCTTTTTGGATTTTCCTTTGACCAAAACAATAAAAAGAAAAAATGTTTATTGAAACAAAATTTTAAACATAATTAACAATTTAAAAGTCGCAGCTTTGTATTGCACGATATCAACTGGAAAACATTGCTTAGTTCCACCGCTGCACTTCCCTTCCACCATCCTCAAACCGGCCACGCTAGGTAAACCAATCGTTGTTTAAAAGTCGCAGCTTTGTATTGCACGATATCAACTGGAAAACATTGCTCAGTTCCACCGCTGCACTTCCCTTCCACCTTCCTCAAATTAGCCGCTGCTAGGTAAACCAGCCCTGGGGCGGAGCCCAGTTAGGCCCAGGATGGGCACAGGCCCATCCTGACTTCTGGGCTCAATTTTTTTTTTTAGTTATAGGCTTAAGTCCCAGCCCAAACTAACTTATATAATACCCATTAACCAACGGCCCAACTGTGAACTACCCAGCCCAATCCAAAAAGGCCGAATCTTAAACCTCATTCCCAAATCATAAATCTCCACTCGACGACTCCAGACTCCAGCGTCTCCAGCCATCCCTTCACATCCAAAGCCTCGCCTGAATCGCCTCTAGCCCTCTGCCCGCCTGAATCGACTCCACAGACCACAACTCCAGTTCGCAGCCTGAAGCCCTCCACTTCGCACTCAGCCTCCATTGGACCACTTCGCATCCTCCACCTGCCAGCCTCCAGGCTCCATCCTCTGCCTGAAGACCCTGACCGCCTCTGCATAGTGCAAACTGCAGTGACTTCTCTCCGCCGACCACCAGAATCAATGGTTCAGGTATTAAGTAATTTCTTAATTTCTTTAGGCTTTATCAATTAGATATTTCATATTTTGGTATTGTTGATTTGTTTAGGCAGACTTGAGACTGCAGTGACTTTTTTTGTTCTTTTTTTTAATACTACATTTCAGGTATTATTGTGTGATGTATGCAGTAGAGATTCATTGTTGGCTATTAATTGTTATGAAATTGAACTTGGGTATTGCCGTATTGTTGAAATTTGGGTATTGATGAATCATGAATGCTGACTGCTGTGGCTGAAATTTGGGTACTATTGAGTTGAAACTAGTGAAGTTTGGGTATTTATGAGTTGAAATTGAAACTAGTGAAGTTTGGGTATTTATGAGTTGAATTGGTGAAGTTTGGGCATTGTTGAATTGAAATTGGTGAAGTTTGGACATTGTTGAATTGAAATTGGTGAAGTTTGGGTATTGTTGAATTGAAATTGTTGAAATCGATAAGTTGAACTTCTATGACAAAAACTCGACGTTGAATATCCATAAGTTGTGCACCGCCCGACAAGAAATCCTGGCTCCGCCCCTGAACCAGCCGTCGTTTTCCATGTTTACATTCAACACCACCTATATATTCATGTATGTATGCACATAGAATTTGAATACAGAACAAGAAATTGAATTACACATTTCAACAGCAACAATGATAAGAAAAAAATTGTTTTTATACCCATTTTTGCATCAAAATTTTATCTTTACCAATCTTTTCTCCACTGTAAACCTCCTACCTGATTTCGAAGACGACATAATACCATTCGAAAACTACTCTCACAAGGTATTATCACTCTGGACTACGCGAAGTCAAAAGATAATATTGCGGATCCGTTAACCAAAGGGTTAACTCGAGAGCTAGTTGAAAAAGTATCGAAAGGAATGGGCTTGCAGCCTATGACGTTGAAAGGCATCATGGTGGAAACCCAACCTAGTTGAATGGAGATCCCAGGATTTAGGTTCAAAGGGACAACTAAATCATGTATATCTGTGTAAATCACTAAAAATGTTTTCCTTCTACTCATTCTTATGGTGCTCACAGTGATTGGAAGATGCAGGTTAAGCTATGCTTTTAATGACTCTTAAGCTTTGTTGTGAAACGCTGAGTTAAGAGGTCACCTATGTGAGTGTGAAGTGGGGCCGCTTCTATAAGGATTGGAAGGCTACATCCTTGAACAAACACTTGCAGAACCAGGCGTCGTGTTCATGGCCAAAACGAACACAACATTGAGAACTACGCTGTGTCTAGAATGGTCTTGTGTGAGATCTATTGTCTTGGTTTACACAAATAGCGAAACAGTTCAAGGTATCAGATCCACTGGTTTGCTAATAATACTTGATAGATTTTTACAAGGGAAGGTTCAAAGTTAAATGCTACCTATCTTTTGCAAGATTGATTCAGTCTTCTCTATCTCTCTGGTTTTCCAAATTTTCATTCATGTGGGGGATTGTTGGAAAGTGAATGAAAAACAGAAACATTTTCAATCAATTCAGCCATTATTTCTCCAGTTCAGTTTCAGCGTTTCAGATGAAAATCAGTTTTCATTTCTTCAGTTTCGATCGGCCACATTACATTTTCAGTTTTGTCCGTTTCATCACATCAATGTTGTAACTCCTCATTCAAGAGCTTGCTCCTCCTCTTTAGGTATAAATAAGAGCTCTCGGTTGGAAGGATGAGAACAACAAACACAAGAGAAAAATACAAGCCACTTTCCAGTATTATTTTTCTTCTTCCCGGTTTAGATTTTTCTTTTCTAAAATTTTGAGAGATAGAGTGAATCACAGCTAGTTCGTAGGTCGGTAACGTAGTGTAACGTGGATCGATAACCTATTGTATCTTGGGAATCGAACATCGATCAAAAACCTCGTACACCCCGGTGAGGCGGCGAATTCGATTTAAGGAAACTGTGTAAACATGGGCCTTCGGTTTGATTGATTTACTTTGATTCACCTTTATTTTTCCCTACAAGCTTAAATCGAATTCATTTTGGTGGATCATATTCACTCTGTTCATCATTTCGGGAAAAAAGAAATAGTTTCTGTCAGTTTGTTTTTGCCCGTATTAAAATTTTTTTTGTTTCCATTCATCAACTCATATGGTTTCTACAATCTGTTTACCATTTATATAAAATGCATTAAGATTTGGAAGAAGAATGGAAAGGACAAAAAAAAAAAACAGTTTCGGTAAGTTTCAAAAATGTGGTTTTGCATGTTTTTCCTTCAACTTGCATGGTTTGCATGGTTTTATAATCATTGACAATGATTGCATACTTATTTTATAATGATTAGTAATAATTATATGATTTGGTAATAATTGTGTAACTATTTTATAATGATTATATGATTATTTAATTGTTTCCAATGATTAGATATGATTAACATGATTATCTCATAATTAAGATATAACTGGTTACTTTTCTTTTAATAATTGATTTTAATCATTATCTAATAATTTTCTAATACATGTTTAAATTATTGGCTCTCATTTTCAATTCCGAAATTTTTCCGAATTGATAACATAGATTTTGAATCTATTTCTAGTTTACAAACTCACTATTGTTCTAATCTTTTGTTGTCGTTCTTTAAGGTTCAATGGCGTCACATGGAAATGACGATGTGAACAACAACACTGTTGGTACCAGTGTACCAAATCCCGCGATGACCGTTGTCAACCCTGTGGGGACCTCGACTGGCATTCCTTCTGTTGATGGGACTATTGGTGGTGGAATTCCTCATGTTGGAGTAAACCCCACTTTGCCTACGGCTGCGGCCTCGGCAATTCAATTTGGCACAATACCTTTGCCAGTACCTAGGGCTGCGGTCTCGGTACCTTTGCTACCGTTTTCGGCTCAATTTCCGGTGAATCATGCAATTCGATCGGATAAATTTGCTGGCACTGATTTTAAGACATGGCAGAATAAAATGATTTTTTATCTTATTACTTTGGGCCTTGCACGGTTCCTCACTGAGGATGCCCCTGTCGTGGCTGAAAACGACACTGATATGCATAGGCGTACGACTTGGGATGCATGGAAAAGTGCTGATTTTTTATGTCGCAACTATGTCTTGGATGGCCTACAGAATTCTCTATATCACGTGTATGTGGTAAAGAAGTTTGCTAAGGAGCTTTGGGAGTCCTTATAAAAGAAGTACAAGTCCAACGATGCTGGGTCTAAGAAATTCTTGGCCAGTCGGTGTATGGACTTCGAAATGGTTGATTCACGTTCAGTGGTGAGCCAAGTGCAGGAGTATCAAGTACTCTTGTAAGAAATGCATGCTGAGGGTCTGATTATGTCAGAATCTCTACAGGTAGCTACTGCTATCCATAAACTACCTCCTCAGTGGAAGGCTTTCAAAAGCTATTTGCAACATAAGAGGAAAGAAATGTCTTTCGAGGATTTAATTATCAAGCTGCGCATTGAGGAGGATAACAAAAAAGCTGAACATAAGTCAGGGAATTCTTACTCTGAGAAGGCTAATGTATTGGAACACGGTCAAAGTTCTGGTACTAAGAAATGTCAAATCTTTAAAGCCAAACATGGTAACGGGAGTTGGAAAGAGAAAAAACAGACCACGAAAGGGTCTCAGTTGAAGTCTACCGGTGGGGTAGGAAAGAAGCCTAAGTTCTAGTTCAATGGAAAGTGCTTTAATTGTGACAAAGTTGGGCATCGATCAGCAGACTGCCATCAGCCTCGAAGGGATAACAAGCAGCGCCCTCAGGCTAATATGGTTGGAAATGAGCGAGATCATCTCTCAGATGACATGTCTGACCTAAACCTTACGACGGTGGTTAGTGAGGTTAACCTAGTGGGATCTAACCCTAAGGAGTGGTGGCTAGACACTGGGGCCACTTGTCATGTCTGCTCCAACAGGAGCATGTTCACTACTTTTACACCAGTTACAAATGGTGAAAAGTTGTTTATGGAAAACTCTGCAACTTCTGAAGTACTTGGTAAAGGCAAGGTGATCCTGAAGATGACCTCTGGCAGAGAGCTTACTCTGACTAATGTGCTGTACGTGCCAGAGATTCGCAAGAATCTGGTCTCTGGGTCTCTTCTGAGCAAGAATGGTTTTCGCATGGTCTTTGAGGCGAATAAGTTGGTGATTACCAAAATAGGAGTTTATGTTGGGAAATGCTATATGACTGATGGCCTGTTTAAGTTGAATGTAATTGCTGTAACCCCAACTGTTATGAATAATGAGAAAACTCCTTCTGTTTACTTACTTGAGTCTCCTAATCTGTGGCATGGTAGATTAGGTCACGTAAATTACAATGCATTACGTAGACTAAGCAAACTAAATTACTTGCCTAGGTTTCAAATTGATTCAAAACATAAATGTGAAACCTGCGTTGAGGCTAAGCTTACTAGGTCTTCGTTTCATAGTATTGAAAGAAGTACCGAACCATTAGGACTAGTCCACAGTGATGTGTGTGACTTGAAATTTGTCCAAACACGAGGCGGAAATAAGTATTTTATTACTTTTGTCGATGATAGCACGAGATATTGCTATGTGTACTTGCTTAAAAGCAAAGACGAAGCTATCGATAAATTCATTCTTTATAAGAATGAAGTTGAAAATCAATTTAGCAAGAAAATAAAGGTGTTACGAACTAATCGCGGTGATGAATATGAATCACCTTTTGGTGAGTTTTGTGCTAAACATGGAATAATTCACCAAACTATTGCACCTTAGTCACCTCAGTAGAACGAAATTGCTGAGCGTACGAATCGAACGTTAAAAGAAATGATGAATGCTATGTTGATTAGTTCTAGATTATCACAGAACATGTGGGGAGAAGCTATTCTTTCTACGAATTACATTTTGAATAAAGTGTTAAGAAAGAATATGGATAAGACTCCGTATGAACTTTGGAGAGGTCGTACACCATCATATAAATACTTACGAATGTGGGGGTGTCTTGCTAAAGTTGTGATGCCTCCTCCTAAGAAGGTCAAGATTGGACCTAAAACAGTTAACTGTGTGTTCATTGGTTATGCACAAAATAGTAGTGTATATAGGTTCCTTGTGCATTATTCAAATGTACCTAATATTCATCTGAACACGATTATGGAGTCTAGGAATGCACAATTCTTTGAGAATATATTTCCTTGTAAATCTCCTAAACAATTAACTCATGTTAAACGAACTATGAAATCTTCTGCTACTGGCAACAGTAAAGATCCAATTGAAGAAGGTGAGGATGAGCCTAGACGGAGCAAAATGACCAAAACTTCTAAGACATTTGGCCCTGATTTCCTCACATATTTGGTGGAGAATGATCCTCAAAGCTATAAGGAAGCTATATCTTCTCCAGATGGTCATCTGTGGAAATAAGCCATCAAGAGTGAAATCGGTTCTATCCTACAGAATCATACTTGGGAATTAGTAGATCTTCCACCGGGCTGTAAACCTTTGGGCTACAAGTGGATCTTCAAGAAGAAGATGAAAGTGGATGGCTCCATTGATAAATATAAAGCTCGGCTAGTAATCAAAGGTTATAAGCAAAAAGAAGGCTTAGATTACTTTGATACTTATTCTCCTGTGTCGAGAATAACTTCTATCCGGATGATAATTGCTATTGCAGCCTTGCGAAATCTGGAAATACATCAGATGGATGTAAAAACAGCTTTCCTAAATGGAGATTTGAATGAAGAAATCTACATGGAGCAACCAGAGGGGTTTTCAGCTCTAGGTCAAGAAAGGAAAGTCTGTAAATTGGTTAAATCGCTTTATGGTTTAATGCAAGCACCGAAGCAATTGTATGAAAAGTTTGATAATGCTATGATTTCTAGTGGTTTTCAAGTCAACGAGTGCGACAAGTGTGTATATGTCAAGGACACTAATGATGGATATGTCATATTGTGTCTATACGTCGATGACATGCTCATTGTCAGCAGCTCTGATAAGATTATCAAAGACACTAAGAATATGTTAAACTCAAAGTTTGACATGAAAGACATGGGTCTCGCAAATGTTATTTTGGGAGTAAAAACTACTCGAACACCAAATGGACTTGCGTTATCTCAATCTCATTACATTGATAAGATACTAGACAAGTTCAACAAGTCGGATATCATTGTGGCCAGGACTCCAGTTGATTTGAGTCTCCACTTATCCAAGAACAGTAGTGATGGTGTGTCATAGTTAGAATATTCTCAGATAATTGGGAGTTTAATGTGTTTAATGACTTGTACGAGACCGGATATAGCATACTCAGTTAGCAGATTGAGTCGCTACACGAGTAACCCAGGTGCTATCCACTGGAGAGCCATTTTCAGGGTGTTACATTATTTGAGGTACATTCGTGATTTTGGGGTGCATTATTCTAGATACCCTGCAGTAATCGAAGGGTATGCTGATGCAAATTGGATATCTGATATGTCAGATTCAAAATCTACTAGTGGATATGTCTTCACTCTTGGTGGTGCAGCTGTCTCTTGGAAATCGTCCAAACAAACTTGCATCGCGAGATCTACAATGGAATCAGAGTTCATTGCTCTGGACAAAGCAACTGAAGAAGCAGAGTGGCTTCGCCAGTTTGTTGAGGATATTCCAAGATGGTCAAAGCCTGTGCCTGTAATTTGTGTTTACTGCGATAGTCAATCAGCAATTGGTATGGCACAGAGCAATATGTATAATGGTAAGTCTCGACATATTCGAAGACGACATAATACCATTCGACAACTACTCTCACAAGGTATTATCACTCTGGACTACGTGAAATCAAAAGATAATATTGCGGATCCGTTAACCAAAGGGTTAACTCGAGAGCTAGTTAAAAAAGTATCGAAAGGAATGGGCTTGCAGCCTATGACGTTGAAAGGTATCATGGTGGAAACCCAACCTAGTTGAATGGAGATCCCAGGATCTAAGTTCAAAGGGACAACTAAATCATGTATATCTATGTAAATCACTAAAAAGGCTTTCCTTCTACTCATTCCTATGGTGCTCACAGTGATTGGAAGATGCAGGTTAAGCTATGCTTTTAATGACTCTTAAGCTTTGTTGTGAAACGCTGAGTTAAGAGGTCACCTATGTGAGTGTGAAGTGCGGCTGCTTCTATAAGGATTGGAAGGCTACATCCTTGAACAAACACTTGCAGAACCAGGCGTCGTGTTCATGGCCAAAACGAACACAACATTGAGAACTACGCTGTGTCTAGAATGGTCTTGTGTGAGATCTATCGTCTTGGTTTACACAAATAGCGAAACAGTTCAAGGTATCAGATCCACTGGTTTGCTAGTAATACTTGATAGATTTTTACAAGGGAAGGTTCAAAGTTAAATGCTACCTATCTTTTGCAATATTGATTCGGTCTTCTCTATCTCTCTGGTTTTCCAAATTTTCATTCATGTGGGGGATTGTTGGAAAGTGAATGAAAAACAGAAACATTTTCAATCAATTCAGCCATTATTTCTCCAGTTCAGTTTCAGCGTTTCAGATGAAAATCAATTTTCATTTCTTCAGTTTCGATCGGCCACATTACATTTTCAGTTTTGTCCGTTTCATCACATCAATGTTGTAACTCCTCATTCAAGAGCTTGCTCCTCCTCTTTAGGTATAAATAAGAGCTCTCGGTTGGAAGGATGAGAACAACAAACACAAGAGAAAAATACAAGCCACTTTCCAGTATTATTTTTCTTCTTCCTGGTTTAGATTTTTCTTTTCTAAAATTTTGAGAGATAGAGTGAATCACAGCTAGTTCGTAGGTCGGTAACGTAGTGCAACGTGGACCGATAACCGATTGTATCCTGGGAATCGAACACCGATCAAAAACCTCGTGCACCCCGGTGATGTGGCGAATTCCATTTAAGGAAACCGTATAAACACGGGCCTTCGGTTTGATTGATTTACTTTGATTCACCTTTATTTTTGCCTACGCCTATAGATAGAGACAAATGATCTCCTCCTAGCGCAAACTTAATGTAATCATAACATGCATTTATAACCTCTTCTCTCAACCCAAATTATGGTTTACTGTTCATAAATTTTCAGCAAATTATTTTACTAGTTTTCTATTAAGTCCATATTTTATGGTCATTATTTTGAGAAAATAGAGTTTTGAATGGTAATGTTTTGAAGAATATGTGGTTAAATAATAGGAAAACTTTTGAATTTATGTGTAAAATAATTTATTGTATAAATGTGTGGTTGAAAATAAGTATAAGAAAAAAAATCGAAATATGATTGTCAAACGGGGGCTAAATTGGTCTAAATCTGCTATGTCATTTCTAGTGATCAACTACTTGTGTGTGTGCGCGCGTGTGCGTGTTCAAGTATTAGAATCGAGGATTAAACGGTTGTGATCAATTTCTCATTTAATTCAGTTTCAAATTATTATTTTTATAATTTTCATTTAAATTATAAAGACTCAGTATATCTATTCAAAATACAACACTTTTATCACATGAAATGGAATAATTGGAAGTATAACCGCTGACCTCGATTTTCGTAGGTTACGTGGCCAACGAGTAAATATTCTACATGGATAGCTTTCTACATACAATAGAAAATCGTTAGTCACTTGTGGCTTTCTCCAGTGGTGGTAGAGGCGACCGCGAGTGCTTCGACAATCAAGCCAGTTAATGTTGAAGAAGAAAGGAAATAACATACTTTAATTTCAAGATAATAAAGCAAGTGTATGTTTTAAGTGTATATGATTGCATTAATACTGAAATGAAAGTTGAGTGTGATTATTTATAGAGGAAGAGACGGATTTGGGACCGTTGGATGGAGGGACACATGGTCGTATCTATTGGTTGATGCTTCCTCTTCTAGGTATCAATTAATCAGTCCTTAGGTGGACGGGCATTTCATGCTCCCTAATGACTGACCTTTTGGCTTCTGCTGTACAAATATCATGTCAAATCAATTGTGTGGATCTTGTTTTGGCAAGACCTTTGTATAAAAGATATCCTATTAAATATAGACGAGGTGACGTGATATTGTTCCTGCAACATCGTTTTGCCTCTTGCCACTTCGGCGTATATCCTGGTCACACGTTTTCTATTCAAGTAAATGTTTTTATCCTAAAATAATATGAATGTGTAACAATTTAAATGAAATGAAAACAAGTTATAGGAGAATTATCAATGTTAGAAAACCCAGGGATTGATTTCACCTCACTATCAAAAGTGTTTTTCAACTTCTATAGTTGTTTCTATTGATTTTTCCTGAATTCATAATCAAGAATCTTAGGTTAAATTCCATTTCCTCTCTTGAGTGCTAATAGAATCTATTTCTATATTTTAATTCCAATATTTCTATTTTAAATTAACGCTATAGAAATCAAATGTGCAGTATTCTTAAATGAGATAAGACTCAAAGGAATCTCTCGAAACCTATAATTTCTTATGTTATGTTATTCTTAGATCATGCATCTCTCTCTCTCTCTCTCTCTCTCTCTCTCTCTCTCTCTCTCTCTCTCTCTCTCTCTCTCTCTCTCTCTCTCTCTCTCTCGTACCGAAATTTAAAGTTTCAATTCATTCAATTATTGATCAGGTAATTGACAGCAATGTTCAAGAATTAACACGAATAAATTAACGGAAAAATCAAATGAATTAACTATAATAGAATCCAAACACGTCTCGAGTTTAGTTACATCAAACCCTAGATATTAAAATTAGTCCATGACTATTAAAAACGACATATTCAATCTAAAGAAAAGAACATGGAGAAGAAAAGAATAATAAAACCGCTTGATTTCTTCTCCAATTCATTGTTGGTTTTGCTCTTGATGATTCATCCTTTTATTTGTCTCCTAATGCGTTTTTCTCTTTTTGAATTAGGTCTTCCAATTTATATTTACAACCTCTTATGCTATCAATGCGGATTGAAATTGGGCCGGGCCGAAAAAATTATAAATAACAACTATTTCTACTTCTCGACGCCACATCTTCTGCTTATTTTTCCATGCAGCAGCCAACTTTCTGCTAAATTTTTTTTTTGTTTCTTGGGCGCCTAGCCATGGCACTATGGTGCCCAAGTCTCTGCCCTCATTTACTTGCCTCTGTCTTCGCCACTTTTACACTTCATTTTTTCCCCTTGTTTCACCTCCTCTTCAAGTCCACTTTTATGATCGCACGTGGCTCCATCCCAAGCTCCAAAATATGTTATTTTCTTCGATATATCTAACCTACAAAACAACATGAACAAACACATTAAAGAGCTCAAAAGTGCTCAACAAGAAGCCGACAACTATGTTTTAAAGGTATTAGTTCGATTAGTAATTTACACTCATCAATCCTTCCGAGGTGTATCACATTGTGGCCTCAATCTAACCACTAATGTACAAGTAGCAACGCCTAAAAAACCACAAAAACGCAAATAAATTAAATTCCATCAAATGAAATCAAATTTACAGTAAACAATAAACTCAATTTGCCCCAAAAAAAAATTTGAGTCTCACCATTAGTATCTGCTGTCTTCTAGAAAGAGGAAAACCGAATGCAGGATCAAGAAATCAAGAGAGATCAGAGACTTGCAGAGATTTGCGCTTATTTTTGTTATGTTTATATATATAAGTAATAGGAGGAGTTGGGTTTTTTTTCCAGTGCTTTTGTGATTTGCTTTATCACGTAGCGTTAATCCAACGTGTTCATATCAACAGTTGGATTAAAAGTTGAACAGGTCGGGCGAGATAAGATTTTTGTTAAGATAATGTGTAGCTCAAGTATTCTAGTCCACAAACAACTGCCAAACTAAAGAATCGTGGTCTGCAGCACAATTTATGATGTTAAGGATCATCAAAAGAAGCAACAACATAGTCATGTAACTGTCCAAGCAGTTGATTAAGCCCCTGTT
Organism: Fraxinus americana; assembly: GCA_035079005.1. Taxonomy (NCBI): domain Eukaryota; kingdom Viridiplantae; phylum Streptophyta; class Magnoliopsida; order Lamiales; family Oleaceae; genus Fraxinus; species Fraxinus americana. The sequence goes on from CM068715.1 coordinate 2,799,661, forward strand.
TGATGTACATTAAAAATAATTTTTGAAAAAAAAATTAAAATAGAGAATTTTTTTTTTTTAGAATATGTGATTAAAAGTAGAAATAAAAATTTTGGTTATGTGTAAAATATTTTATTGTGAGAATGTGTGGTTAAAAATAAGTTTTAGAAAAAAATGATTTTTTTTGGAGAATTGTAGACAGAGAGGGACTTAATACGTTTTATTCAAAATAAATAATAAAATTATGAATATCAGTGTCTACAATTAAATACAATTTAGTACATTACCTTTAATAATAAATCCCATCTCCTTAAAAGACTCTTGAGAGGATTTACTATTCATAGTTGAGTTGCACGTTTTCACACCTTACTTTTCTCCAAACTGGTTAACAAATATCTCACCTCTATCTACTTTAAAAGAGCCCAACTGTAGCGACCGAGAACTTTTAAATGACATAAAATTATTTCTCGAAAAACGTGTCGCTAAACCTTAACCCTAATTTTAAAGAAATAGCGCGTTCGTCTAGCCGTTATAAATGAATTTAAATTATTTCAAATCGAATCCTATATCGAGTAATCATTTTAATTTCAATTCCGATTTATTTTATTGGGACCCTATTTTAATAAATTCAAGTCCAATATTTAAAGCCCAAAATATATAAGTCCAATATTTAGAGTTCAATTATATAAGTCCAACTATATAAGTCCAAAAAAAAACGAAATCATTTCAGCCCAATCCATCTAGACCCATTAGGAAAATCCTTGTTACCCAAATTCTTGGCCCAATTACCCACCTAGGGATTTGTACCCTAATTCCCACTATTCATATACACTCTTTTCCCCAATTTCACACATCACGCAGCCAAATCCATTTTGGTAAGAATTCATCTCTTCTTCCTCAATTTGGAAGTTCACAATTTATGATAGAAAGTTCAATCCCTAACATCAACAAATTTGAGATTCATGTGTGATGCTAGAAAATCAATTTCTAGCATCAACAGCCAATCTCAATCCATTCCAGCAGAACACCCAAACCCAAGCTGCAGCCTCCAACTCCATCAACCTCACTGGAAAACGCCAACACCACCATCTTCAATCTCCAAACCAGTTACTGCCCAACCAACACTAAGCTGCAACCTCAAGAACACCAAACTAGTACCCTGCCACCAGACCACCAAGCTCACACCACCAACACGCCACTGCCCAGACACTGTCCACACTGCAGCCAACCAAACCCAGAACCACCATTTCGAAGCTCCAGCAGAAACCCAAGCTGCAACCATCTGAACACACCATAGCCAATAGCTCAAAACCGAAACCACCATTTCAACCCCAAAATCGACACCCAAAGGCACTACCCGCCACCCTCCAAAACACCAACTCAAGAACCCAACAAAACCCTCCAAGAACAACAGTCACAAATCAACAGCTCCAAAAAAATGAGTCTCGTTCGAACCTCCACCAACACACAGCAACCCATCACCAATCAAACCACCCAATCATGAAATAAAGACCCCAAATCAACAACCATGAACGTACCTTACTTGCTAACCCATTTCTCGAGCTTGAACCACCTGAAAATCGAACTCCCAGTCTCGCTAGACTCTCAACCCGTATGCCAAAAGCCCCAAAAAGAAACCCCCCTCCCCCACTTACCTGACCGCCGGCGCCACCTCAGGTGGTGGCGCTGCCACCAACCGCCGCCGGCGGTGGTGGAATCGGAGGAAGGGGCTTCGCCCCCTTCCCCGTCGCTCGCTCTCTCTCTCTGTAATGAGAGAGAGCGTGAGAGAAATGAGATTGTTTTAATTTTATTTTAATTTGATTTTTAAAAATTACCTTTAAGCCCCAAAGTTTTAAGTTATTTTATTTCAGTCCCTAAGTTTTTAAATGTTTTTATTTCGGTCCTTAACAATTTATTTACAGTTTTAAGGAATTTCAATTTAGCCCCTAGTTTCTGTAAAAGTTTATTTCAGTCCTTAATATCTTATTTTCAGTTTTAAACAGATTTTCAATTAAGTCCTTAAATTCTGAAAATGTTTAATTTCAGCCCTTTAGTTTTAATTTCAGTTTTAATATATTTACAGTTCAGTCCCGAACTTTTAAAAGTTACTATTTCAGCCCTAAACTTCTATTTTCAGTTTTATTAAATTTACAATTTAGTCCTTAACTTATAAAAGTTCAATTTCAGCCCTTAAACTTTTATTTTCAGTTTCAATAGTTTTCAATTAAGTCCCTAGAATTCCTATTTTTCACATTTAGCCCCAATACTTTGAAAATAGTTTTTTCAACCCTTAGATTTGTCAAATTCAATTTCAATAACTTCCAATTTAATCCCTAAACTTTATTTTATCACTTTAAAGCCTTAAATATTCGAAATACTAATTCAAACTTATTTTCTATTTTGGCTAGACGATACGTACGAACAATTAGGAGATTGAGATTTCATCCCGCTCTACTTTTCACGCAAATCGAGATATTTGAGGTAGACTCGCCACTATTAATTAGTTTAAATTATAATTGCATGTCTTATGTGAATTTATGTGCATTATATGCTTAATTGCATGAGAAGAGAATATGTCATATGAGATATATGATGTTGTTATACTTGCCATAATTTATATGCTTAATTGCATGAGAAAAAAGAAAATCTCTTATGAGATAAGATGAGAATGTTATGCATAACTTATGTGCTTAAATGCACGAGACGAGACTACCCTCAGCCTATGTTTTTAAAGAGCCTATGATTTTCAAGAAAATGAACCAAAGATGATGATGTTATCACGTTGTATATTGCATAAGTATGTGTTCAATTATTCTGTAAATTAATTATCGGCGATGAGTTTACTGAGTATTTCTTTGAAATACTCACCCCGTTATTTTAACAATATTTGCAGACTTCGGAGGCGATCGTGATTGATGGGCAGTGTGGCAACAATTTAATAAATTCAGTTATTTATATTTGAAAATTTCGTATTTGAACGCTATTAATGTACTTTGTTATTTCAGTATTTCAAAACTCGAGATTTGAAGTTTAATCAATTTTCTTAAGTTATTAAAATGAGTTTTGTTTGTCGACAAGATTTTTACCGTTATAAATGCGAAGTTTGAAATTTAGTTATTTTTCGCAAAACTTTTTAGTTAAATCAGTTATAGAAGACGATGACATGGCAATCCAGGTTAACGGAACTCGAGGCGCTACACCAACAAAGCACTAGCCATATTGGAAGGTGGCGATTTTTGTCGAACTGGCTACGAGGAGGAAGAAAATGAATATGATGAAGAAGAAGGATTTGTCGCGGCGGTCTGCCTTCTTTTGAACGAAAGGTAAAAGCCTTTCTCGTTTGAGAGAAGGCATTTTGAATCATAAATCGATGAATATATTCTAAGTTTTAATCTACTATTTTTTTCTGGAAATGGACTAAAAAACTGAGAGTGGTGCAAGCTACGATCACGAAGGATATAAATTACGTGATGGAGGCGGCGTCGGGCCTACATTTCTCCGGTCTCCGCCTCGACAGCCTTATGTCCACCGCGGCGAGCTCATCTTCTTCTCGTTCTTCCTCCACTCCTACTACTCCCGCCTTTTCCACTCCCCTTGCCGATTCCTGTGTCATCAAGCAGCCCTTCATTATAGGTAATTTGATTATCAAGACATTTTCACCATTACTTCATGTTTTTAGGTTGATGGCCACTAGCTTAGTCTAATTTTTCTCGTATTTTGATATTCGGAATTCTGAGAGTTGTTCTTTCTCGGTGACTTTTTTTTTTTTGGTATGTTTGTTGGTGGAGTAGGTGTATCGGGCGGTACAACATCCGGAAAGACAACAGTCTGTGACATGATTATTCAACAGCTTCATGATCATCGCGTCGTGCTTGTTAATCAGGTTTGTGCTGGTGGTTGGTGCTTTTGATTTTCTTTCATTTTTTAATATTTTGGCCTTTTTAAAAATACTGGATGTCCAAACCGATCCAACTGAATTTTCAATTTTTTCATTTCCTTTCGATGGCATCACCTGGTAAAGTTAGATGTTAAAGCAGGGGATTATGACATTTCTAGAATCAAGGTCGGAGCCAGGAATATTGTCCCGTGCAAGCAGGCACAAATTAATCAAAGTCAAATTTTGATTTCTCGAGGCCTGAGATGAATTTTAAATTTGAACTCTTAAATTAAAGTATGCAATATGCATTCAATTTTTTTTTAACTAATATAAACTCAAAACCCAATAAACCAATTAACAAAATGAAACAAGTCTAAAAAAATTATTTAATACACAAACAAAGCAATATGTCAATGCACATTCTACTGATAAGTGTAATTTTTACACTTGTTCGAGGTCCTAAAATATTTATATTTGGTAGTTCTTTTGACAATATATATCCTAAATTGTTGTATTTTATGTTATATAGGTAAAATTCAATGATTGAACGAAGAATCGAAAGAAAGAAGCAAAAATTGGTGAAAAAGTGCAGCATCCAAAGTCTAAGGACCAAATTGAAAATATTCAATAGTTGATTTGGACCAAAAGATAATCCTTGAAAGATTTTTATGAGACAATTTGATGGAATTAGAACTCAAAAGGGAATGGAATATGATAAAAATCAATTTTCAATCGTACAAGTTATATTCCAGATTTCTTGTCGAAGATTGAAACCGATTTTTTCCATAGTAAATGTCCGAATTGGAAATATCATATTTCTATTAAAGTTGTATCTCTTTAAGATAGCTTTACAAGGCAATTTGAATCGCATCAATCGAATATCGAGAGAGGAAGTTATGATCAAAATACGGACTACTATGCAGAGACCAAAAGATCCTCGTGCGAATGGAACTTTCTTATTCGATTAGAATTCTTTTAGAAACCAATTTAGAAGTGATTGTCAACCAATTTTCGACTCTTATAAATAGAGAACAACAGAATACATATGGAGAGCTCTCATGTACATATTATACTCTAATATTCATCAATTAATATCATCAAAAGAGGAGAATTCATAATTCTTGTGAGAGAATTGAAGGGAATTTGTAAGAATCCAATCAAGTGAAGATTCAAATCTGATTTCTGGCAAAAAAGAAAAGGCGCAAGTGGAGATTCATCAAGAAACCATTGAAGAGATTCAAGATTTCAAGATTCATCTTCATCTTCTCAATTTATCAAAACCAGGGTATATCTTTTCACTTATACATGATTTCTTGTAATTTCAATATGCTAGGCTAATTTTATATATTGTTAGGATGAGATGAACCCTTATTATGATATTTTCAGTTCTTAATTAATTATTTCTTGTAAGTTCCCCTGCACTTGTTGATTCCCATTAACTCTTCTTGATCATCACATATTTCTTGTTATGCTGAAGTTTTAAGAGAAAAATCAGATAATGGATTCGTCAAACATGGGGGTATGTTGACGATTCTATTGATGAAGATTCAAGTGATGATGATTTGTTATTGATGGATGAGTTTGATGCAAATTTTGAAGATTTAATGAAGTTTCACCAACTACAAAATTTATATGTTATTTAATAATATATTAATATTAATCCATTAAAATTTTTGTACTAATAAGATTTTTTGAATAAAATATTATTAAAAAAATTCTCAAAATTTCAAAATAAAGGGTTTCCATTTTTTTTGTTTTCGAAAACAGTTTTTCAGAATGACAAAAAGAACGTATTTTCAGAAATTTCAAAACAGACATTCACATGAATTCAAAACTCAAAACACAAAATTGAAACACAAAGAGAACAACCCTTAAAGTTCTGAAATAACTATGTCACTTTTCAATATAAAGTTTGCATCCTAGGAGATCATAATTAAGAATATATGTAAAACGTTTTTAGTTTATTTAATTTGCAGTGTTAAACGCATGTATTGTGTGTCAATTACAACTTTTTCATGAAATTTTGTCAAGATTGTGCTCATAAATGACTGTCTTTCTTCACTCGTATGATATTACTTGATATATAAGACATCGAGAAAGAACGCAGAAAAAATGTAATCGAAATTTATATTGCCACATAAACAAACTAGTATGCAAACGGAATTAATGGGCAATGGATTACTAATTTTTCTCCACACCAAATGTCAAAGGCTAACGATAATTTTCTCAATAAAGAAGGTGTTTTTTCATTAATGTGTGTGTGTGTGTGTAAGAAAGACCTTTTTGGATTTTCCTCTGACCGAAACAATAAAAAAAAAATTTATTTATTGAAACAAAATTTTAAACATAATTAGCGATTTAAATGTCGCAGCTTTGTATTGCACGATATCAACTGGAAAACATTGCTCAGTTCCACCGCTGCATTTCCCTTCCACCTTCCTCAAACCGGCTGCCGCTAGGTAAACCAGCCGTTGCTTAAAAGTCGTAGCTTTGTATTGCACGATATCAACTGGAAAACATTGCTCAGTTCCACCGTTGCACTTCCCTTCCACCTTCCTCAAACCGGCCGCCGCTAGGTAAACTAGCCCAGTGGCGGAGCCCAGTTAGGCCGAGGATGGGCACAGGCCCATCCTGACTTCTGGGCTCAATTTTTTTTTTTTAGTTATAGGCTCAAGTCCCAGCCCAAACTAACTTATATAATACCCATTAACCAAAGGCCCAACTGTGAACTACCCAGCCCAATCCCAAAATGCCAAATCTTAAACCTCATTCCCAAATCACAAATCTCCACTCGACGACTCCGGGCTCCAGCGTCTCCAGCCATCCCTTCGCACCCAAAGCCTCGCCTGAATCGCCTCCAGCCCTCTGCCCGCCTGAATCGCCTCCACAGACCACAACTCCACTTCGCAGCCTGAAGCCCTCCACTTCGCAGCCTCCACTTCGCATCTTCCACCTGCCAGCCTCCAGGCTCCATCCTCTGCCTGAAGACCCTGACGGCCTCTGCAGAGTGCAGACTGCAGTGACTTCTCTCCGCCGACCGCCGGAATCAATGGTTCAGGTATTAAGTAATTTCTTAATCTCTTTAGGCTTTATCAATTAGATATTTCATATTTTGGTATTGTTTATTTGTTTAGGCAGACTTGAGACTGCAGTGACTTTTCTTGTTCTTTTTTTTTTTTTTAATACTACATTTCAGGTATTGTTGTGTGATGTATGCAGTAGAGATTCATTGTTGGCTGTTAATTGTTATGAAATTGAACTTGGGTATTGCCGTATTGTTGAAATTTGGGTATTGATGAATCATGAATGCTGACTACTGTGGCTGAAATTTGGGTAATGTTGAGTTGAAACTAGTGAAGTTTGGGTATTTATGAGTTGAAATTGAAACTAGTGAAGTTTGGGTATTTATGAGTTGAATTGGTGAAGTTTGGGCATTGTTGAATTGAAATTGGTGAAGTTTGGGTATTGTTGAATTGAAATTGGTGAAATCGATAAGTTGAACTTCTATGACAAAAACTCGACGTTGAATATCGATAAGTTGTGCCCCCCTGACAAGAAATCCTGGCTCCGCCCCTAAACCAGCCGTTGCTTTCCATGTTTACATTCAACACAGCCTATATATTCATGTATGTATGCACATAGAATTTGAATACAGAACAAGAAATTGAATTACACGTTTCAACAGCAACAATGATAAGAAAAAAACTGTTTTTATACCCGTTTTTGCATCAAAATTTTATCTTTACCAATCTTTTCTCCACTGTAAACCTCCTACCTGATTTCACTCCCAATGATTTACCCGCAGTAGAAATCCAAATAAAATCTCTAAGTGAAAAAACCCACACCAGAACCCAGTTTAATAAAGCCCTTGTGCTTTTCGATCAAGTTGTTGATATGGGTCTCATCCCTTCGAGACACACGTGCAATTCTCTTGTTCAAATTCTTGCCAAGAACAAAGAATACAAACTGTCTTTCAGTGTTTACAGGAAAATGACTTGTGTTGGAGTTTCGCCGAGTTTTCTGTCATTAAACTCTTTGGTTGAGTGTTTTGTGCATTTCAACGTGCCGGAATTAGCACTTGCTGTGCCTGGTATAATTTTGAAATGTGGGTTTAGCATTAATGTGTATGTTGCAAATCTTGTATTGAAGGGTTTGTGTTATAAAGGCAAATTTGTTAAGGCTGTGGAATTCTTGGATGAAATGGGAAGAAATTCTGTATTGCCAGATGTAGTTAGTTTTAATACTTTGATAAAAGGATTGTGCGCGGTGAGGAATTTGAATGAAGCTATAGATATTAGGAGTAAGATGGAGCGTGCTTATTGCGTTCCTAATGTGGTTACTTACAACATTTTGATGGATGGTCTCTGTTTGGAGGGTCGGGCTGATGAAGCGATGGGATTGTTGGAGGAAATGAGGATGAAGCAGTTGGAGCCAGATCTTTATATCTATAACACACTAATAAATGGACTCTGCATTAATGGCAATGTTGATAGAGGGAAGGAACTTTTGAACGAGATGTTGGGAAAGGAAATCTCTCCGAATGAAGTTACGTATACGTGTTTGATGAATGGTCTTTGTAAGATGGGAAAATTGAAAGAAGCCAAGGGTTTGTTCAATGCTATGCTGGAGCGTGGAATTCGTCCTGATGTTGTTACCTTCACAGGTTTGATTAGTGGGCTTTGCAAGGACGGGAAGATTGCAAAAGCGGTGGAGCTGTTTAATTTCATGCTGGAAAAGAGCGCAGAGCCTAACAACATTACATATAACATTCTAATAAATGGATTATGCAAGGAAGGATTGTTAAGTGATGCTTTCAAGATTCTTGAAATGATGGTCGAGAAGGGCAAAAATCCTGATGTGGTTACTTACAATATGATTCTGAGGGGACTGTGTGACATTGGGAACATTAATGATGCTCTGAAACTTTTTGATTTGATGCTGTCAAACAAGAATTATGTTGACCCAGATGCTTGGACAATCAGCATGTTGATCAGAGGTTTGTGTAGAGAAGGCCGTCTTGACGAGGCTGCAAAAATTAATAGTGAGATGGTTGAGCATAAGAAAGTTGGTGACGTGGTGACATATACTGCACTAATTGGAGCTTATCTAAAGGAAGGAAATGTTGAAAAAGCTATGGAACTGTGGAAGGAGGTTTTACAATTGGGCTTGATTCCTGATTCACGGACTTACAGTGTTATGATTGACGGATTTTGCAAACGTAACATCCTAAACATTGCGAAAGGGTTGTTTAGTAAAATGAGATCCTTAGGTCCTACTCCTACATTGCCCGACTACAATACATTGATGGCAACCTTGTGCAGAGAGGGTAGTTTCGAGCAAGCAAAGAGGCTGTTTAAAGAGATGGTTGATGGAAGCATTCAACCAGATGTTATCTCGTATAATATCATAGTCAATTCATCAATAAAGGCCGGGGACATTCAGTATGGCAATGAGTTACTTGATCACATGCATAGAAGGGGTTTGACTCCCGATGCTTTTACCTTTTCAATGTTGATTAATAGGTTATCAAAATTAGGACTGATGGAAGAGGCTAAAAGCACGTTTGAGAGGATGACTGCATGTGGCTTCTCACCTGACATCTCTGTTTATGATTCATTGCTGAAGGGCTTTAGTGTACAGGGTCAAACAGAGGAAATAATTGGTTTACTTCGGAAAATGGGGTCTGAGGGCGTTGTTCTTGACTCTAAAATCACCTCAACTATCATGACGTGTCTGTGTGATATTTCTGATGATCAAGACGTTGTGGAGCTTCTACCAAAATTTTCCCAAGAGAAATGGAAAAACGGTGGTGTTGCATGTGATGAGTTGTTAATGGAACTTCACAAGATTGTTCCCAAGCTTCATTCATAAGCCTTTCAATTGTACTGAAGCAGAAGTGCTGAAGGCTATTTGTCTGTTTCCTGAATTCGGTAATATGCATGGTAATGAACCATGCATATTTGTAAAGAGAGAGGATGGACAAACAAATATTTAGCATGTCACACAGTAAAAATTGTATTGGATCTTCTCGTAGAGGTGACAAAGAACTGAATGAGGGAAAATGGATTTATTTATGCAGAATCAAATTTATTGGGAATAAGATAGTTGACTGTTGTGTCTAAGTGGGGCATCGAGTTGAACTGTGAAAATGACGAAAGAGCAACAGCAATAGCAATAGCAATCAAAATCTTCAAAGGTCCCCTCTCGAGAACTTCTGGACAATCCTTACCTATTTGATGATCCAAGCTCCAGAGTAATCTCTCTCTCTCTCTCTCTCTAAATGTGTGTGCATGCACTTGTAAATGCACTTATTAACTGCATTGATAATGTGTACATGAATAAGTTCCTTTTCCTATCAGAATATTTGAGTAGATAAGAATATTTGTTGATGTTGTTTTTTTTTTTTGTAGAAGTTACCTGCGCTTCTTTGGTTAGTTTTTTCCAGAATCAGCTTCTGAATAGGAAGTTTGAATAATCATTGTTTTTTTAAGCTGATGTTGAACATTCTTTTCTTATGCTGATGTTTGCTTAATTCTTCTGTTTAGATTGTTGAGGACTAAAGACAACTTGTGTGCTGGCTTTCCATTTGTATGTATTGGCCACAAGACAATTTCACTTCAGTCGAGTAATGGCACTATAGAAGTCAAGTAAACATGTCGTACTAGATAACTTGATCCTCAGGTGAGATGCTGTACTAGGAATTACTAGACTTATACCTGCAAATTCGTGAATGGTGTTTATTATTAAATGTTTCAAGTTTTCAGTAGTAAAAACAGTATAAGCATTGTATAGATGAAATCACGTTCATCCCAAAATTATAGATCAATTCGTCAATTCATATAAGCAGTGTCATTTACTCAATCGCGAAGTATGAGTAGTCTATAGAGGTTCAACTGTTGCCATCACTACGCCGTATTGTTCATTAATGTCCAGATCACTGGTTAGCATTCCATTCCTAAGCTCCCAATCAAAGCAGTGCACAAACTGCGCCACCACTAGCTGAACAACCACGAGTCTCAACTGCAATCCAGGGCAACTTAATTCTTCTGACAGAAGTGGTATAAGCTGGAAATCCCGTACCCAGAGATCTATAACATTTCCAAGAAACCTGTTGGAGAGGAGCATGTCGGGGTTTTGACTAAACGTACTGATCACTCCTAAACAGCCTCTGCATTAATTATTACAGGTTTTGCATTGTAGTGTTTTGGAATGTGGAAGCCATTAACATTATAGTTTCAAGGGCCTGGTGAGGATTAAATAATGGTGCCACATATCGAGGTATTGGACATTTTCAAGTTCGGAATCTTCCACATTTCAGTCAATGCCCACAACTGATTCTAGTTCTTCCATATTTTTGCTAACGGGCCACATCACGGGATCTTAAAATAATTGGGTTACAGGCAGAAGAATTTAACCTTTAGCCCTAGGCAATTAAATCCATAAATTGTAAATTGTGCACCTTGGAGTTGCTAAGTACCCGCAAAATCAATCAATTTCAATCCATGAAAAGAAATGAGCTAGGGCTTGTGACTAATTCACTTAAAGAGACGATGTGAAATAGTTGGTACTAGTGCAGAAGTAGCATCATCGAGTGCAGATATGATTGCCTTATGTTGTTTGCAGGAAAAAAAATAAAATAATGATAAGAACTTTGATATGAAGAATTTTCCTATTATAACCCTACCAAGTTGGAGGCAATTTCGCAATGATTGCTTCGACCTGTAAGATTCAGGGAATTCAATCTTCACCATTTTCAACTTGCAGTGTACTAGAGGCAATAAAGGAATGTCATGCAAACATTTTAAAATAAAAATATTTAGAGAATAAAAAAATTCAGGCACCTTTCTCCTCGACTTTATTTATTTTTCAAGTGCATTTATTTAGCCGAAGTGGTGGTGGTATAGATAGTGATAACAAAAAAACCTGCCCCGCCTCGTCCCTCCCCGCCCTGCCCCGCCCCGCCCCGCCCTGCCCCGCCCCGATTAGGGTGAAAAAAACTCGTCCCGACAGGTTAGTGGGGTGGGGAGGGGGTGCTTCGCCCTGAAGCGCCCCGAACCCGCCTCGTGAAGAATAAAAGAAAAATTAACTAAAAATAAAAAAAAATAGTTAACTGAAAATTTTTGAAAAAATAATAAACTGGACAGGAAACGAGACAATCTCGCTCCCCGAATCAGCCTCGCCCCGTCTAAGGTGGGGCGGGGTGGGGTGGAGGAGTGGTGGGGCGGGGCAGGGTGGGGTGCCCCGAACCCTCCCGTTGCCATCTCTAGGTAGAGAGATCGTAAAAACGGTCGCATAGAACATTTAGAATGTGGTCTCGACAAATCAATGTATTATGGTTTCTTGTTTCTTCTTTTGTTCGACCCGTACTTTGAAATCTTTGTATTATGGTTTAAACATTGGTGCAAGATTTGGATCAAGATAAAAGATCTTCAATGCTATTAATAGAAACTTGAGTTTGTCTTGCCACATGGTAGAATTTATTCCATTGAACATATACAAGCAAACCAAGTACAACCGTCCTTTTGATGTGGTCGAGCGAGCTGAAAGAGAGGTTGCATTCCTCTTGAACATATACAAGCAAACCAAGTACAACCGTCCTTTTGATGTTGTCGTGGTCGAGCGAACTGAAAGAGAGGTTGCCTTCCTTTCTTTGTTAATGACTTCGAGTTAGTTACTTTGCGTGATTCTTGTTGAAGTATATACTCGAGGGGTAGGTATAGGACAAACGATATTAAAGAAGACTCTTCATTCATTAGATTGAGAAGTTCACCAAGATTTCATGATTTGCTGTCGAATTTATTCTAATTCCAAGAGTGGACCGAACTATATGTGTAGAGACCGGATACATTAGGGTTTGCATTTGAAGATGGGCCGAATACATATGGAAATTATATATAGGGTTATGGTCCCCAATTCATATGTGATTTTCTCATTCTTTGTGTCATTTCATCAACACAAGAATACAAGAGAAATCATATTGAGGAGGAAGATCGATAAACCCACAATCAGAAATCAAGAAGAAGGTTTGGAACAATCAAATTGAAGATTGAAAGATTCAAGATTCAAACCAATGGATCAAGGTATATTCCGCGTTAATTTAAATTTCTTGATGGTTTAACATGAAGATCTTGGCAAATTTATAAAGTTTAAATTTCATGAAAAATTTCAACAAGTCATTGTAGTTACGAAAAAAAAGGCTTAATAGCAGAAAAATCCCTTATCTATTAGACGTTTTGCAAAAAAATCCTACTCACTGGAAATAGCATAAAACATCCTTGTTTGAAACCTTTAGTGCGGAATATAACCTTTTAAATACGGAAAACTCCTTATCGTTCAATTCATTTAGTTTGATAATTAAAAAGGGTAAAAATTGACCAAATTAATTACATCCCTTATCTTAAACATTTTTTTTCTTTTGGCGAATTATATCCAAGTATTTTTTATGTACCACTCACAACTCCAAACCTTTAAAACTTTATTTTTCAACTCCAGCCTTGTTATAATCCTATGAACCTAAACTTTCTGGTTTCTCTATCTCTCTTTTTTTTTTTTTTTTAAATTATACCCAAGTTTTTTATTTATACGATTAGTAATCCCACAACTTTAAAATTTGATTTTCCACATCATCGCCCTCACTCCACCTTCTTTCCTCAAACCTCGCAAATCTGTAAGGCCATGTTTAATAGGCCACTTTTTCCGAGAAAGTAGGAAAATATTTTTCACTTTCCACTTTTTTAGCTGTTTGATAGGCGAAATTTTCCACGGAAAACATTTTCCGGATTTCCCCACACGTGTGCAATTTCCGAGTTTTTGATGAAAATGTTTTCCCGCCTTTTTGGTGGGAAAATATTTTCCCGGTTGGCTGGAAATTTTTTTTTTATTTTTTTTGGGCAATGAAAACAAATGTCATAATTAATGCTAAAAAAAAACTCACTTTAATTGACAATTTTCATGTAAAACAAAGTCAAACGAACACTAAATTTTGATTAAAAAAATGATTTTTTAGGAAACAAATTTTTTTCCTTTTTTTTTTGAATTTTTGGCAATGGAAACAAATTTTATAACCAATTGTGGGAAAAAAATATCACTTTAATGGACAATTTTCATATAAAATAAAGTCAAATGAATAGAAAATTTAAAAATTTTTCGGGTGGAAAATTATACCAATCAAACACATTTGAAATCATTTTCCCTACAAAACATTTTCTAGGCAAATTTTTCCCCTGTAAAATATTTTCTTTTCACCCATTTTTCCACCCTTACAATCAAACGCACCCTAATAGAAACCAAATAGCAATACAAGTGAAGTGTAATTTATTGGGGATTAATGAAGAGGAAAATGAATTAAGAGGCTTTGAATTCGAATTAATCAATGGCTTTGAATTCGAAAATCCAACAGTTTCTTCTTTTCCTCATCCTCATTCTCAGTCCAATTATAGTCAAATCTTCATCCCAAATTCTCTCCACGGACACCCCCGCCAACTCCCGAACCAACAGTGTACGAGTTACTCCTCAAATACGACCTTCCAAGTCGAAACTTACCTTACTCAGTCACCACCTACACCCTCTCTGAAAATGGTGAATGTGAGGTCAATCTCAAGAACCCATGTTACATTAAGTTCGATTACTTGGTTTATTACAAGAAAAAGATCACTAGGAAGCTGAAAATGGGGTCAATTGTCAATCTAAAAGGCATTCAGGTTAAGAGATTCTTGTTCTCGTTTAATGTTGATGAGATCAGGGGTGACTTGTAGCCATCCGATAGTATTTACTTCAGTGTTGGGATCATAAACAAGAAGCTTGATGTGCATCAGTCCCGATTCCCGAACTGTTCGTTCTTGCAAAGCAGATGCCCTTTTGACTTTTGAGACATGTTGAGAAAGGTCATTACTACTGGAGACATATCACAACGTATTTAGTATCACGAGGAGTTGAATTATGCACATCGTACACAAGTGGATATGGACACATTACCAAATCACTTAAATTTCTATGTCGATCTTATTGTTCTTTTTCTTTCCAATTTTATTGTCACATTTTGCATAATAATAACCCACACACCTAATAATATCATAAACCACAAGAGTAGCTATCACACAATTGAAAGTAGAAATTACGTTCTTTTGTGTTACTATACGTTTACAACTGAAACATATAATCTATAAAGTGAAGGTAAACATCAAGTCATAAATATGTTTTATAGTGATGAGTTACAATCAATAATTGCAAGATGGAAGAGCATTGATGAATAGGATTTCAATCCTAATTTTAACTCCTGGGTATTTACCATTTGGGTTGCTAGTCTGTTTGCTATCGCTCTTTCAGAGATCTTTGGTAGTTGGTTGAGAAACATTAGAGTATGGTAGAGTTTTCCTAACAAAGTACTTTTTTTCAAAATCTTGCATGCTTATATCGTTTCGTAGATGAAGAAATAAAAAAGATGGATAATATTTTCATTTTACAAATGTTAATGTACAATGAGTACGCAAACATCTAAATTAATGTATACGTGGGACCAGAGGATTCATAATTTTAATAGTATGAGATCAACTTATAAATTCTATATAATGACATTTAAACTTATTCAATTGATTTGAGCATAGAACAATTTCTTATAGACAATCCAATCGTATGATTAGGAGTTGATAGTGATTTCCATTGAAGAAATAAAAGGTCTAGTTAAAGGAAATAAAGGTATAAAGGGGTACCTATTCATGGTCTCCCACCATATAAAAGGAAGGATAATTCTACTTTACCAGAACTATTCACTTACAGAATAATTAAACTTCCCAAAATACCCCTTATAACAAAATTACAGCCAGAACCATTGCAAGAATATAAAACTTTCAAATTAGACCCAAAAAATTATAAGTGCAAAATTTATTCTGCTGACTCTGCGCACTCTGGTATAATTGGTATCTGAGCGTATATGAAAATACATATATCCGAAAGGAACTCTATAGGGAAAAGCAGTAATTACTGACTCTCCGCCCCCGGCTTGGCCCTCTACAGGATATGGTCAAGGACTCAGATAGGTATCGTTATACTACTATCAAGTCAGGGCCGCTTCCGTAAACCCGGACGATAGTGAGTGCGATCTGCGCACTCTGGTATAATTGGTATTAGAGCCATGTTAGATCATGGAAATTGAAATTATTAAAAATGATTGGTATTATATATTATGAGAAAGATATGGTTTGAGTTATCTATTTTTATATCCTCTACCTAGGAGATTAAAAATATTAACATTAATGATAGTTAAAAAATTACCAATAGAAATTAGAGAACAAATATTAGATAAATTAATATTAGGATGTATAAGAGATGAATATTTATATCAAAAGATAGTGATAGAATTTGAGAAAGAAGAAATTGAATTTTATTGAAAAGAAATGTATGAACCTGGAATATATTATGAATCTGAAGTCATGATGAATATAGTTGATGAAGAAAATATAATTGAAGAATTCTTAAGAAAAGTTGAAGAATATAAAAAAAACCTAATTATCCTTATTTACCTAAAAATAGTACAAATGAGAGTTTTGAGGATATACATAAAAGATTGGGAAATTTAGAATATAATATACAAATAGGAAATGCTCTATTAGATAAAAAACTTGAAGGAAAAGATAGAATTATAATCAATCCACCTCAAGATTTTAGAATGATAGAAAAAGATAAAGGAAAAAACCATGAAATAAAACAATATATGATAACGGAGGTAGAAGAATTAGAATAAAAATTCTTAGAATCTACTGGTGAAGAATATGAAGGATATAAAAAACAGTTAGAGGAATTAACTGAAAAATTGGAAAATACAAAAATGAATATTAATCCATCATCTAGTAGTACTATAAAAACAGAATTCAGTAGTGATGAAGAATATGAAAATTATCCTTATGGTATACCAATACCAAATAAAGAAGGTATTAACCAATATAGGAAAACACAGAAAATACACTGGAAATATAAGAAAACAATCTATTAAAGAAATAAGCCCAATGAAATCTTATAATGAACAAATCCATACAACAGGAATATGATTAGATTTAGATTGTGTAGATAAAAATAAAGCTATAAAAACATGGATAAAAAGTACAGACCTAGCTATATAGTTTAACAAATGGAAAACATATACAGCATTTGGATTTATAGAACATACTTTTAGAAGAATTGTATCTGACTGGTGGAGAAAGTTGTCAGAAAATATAAAAAGAAACATAAAATATGGAAAAAATACAATTGAAATAATAGACAACAGAAATGCTTTGAATGAGCAAAACATACAAGAAATACTTAGAAGAATGGAATGAACCTTAAGAACAGAATTCTTAGGAAATAGATTTACAATAGATGAAGAAACTAGAAAATAAGAAGAATATAATGAAGGGATGATGGCTATGGAAAATTTAAAGATATGTGATATGTGTGAACTTGAAAGATACACATGCAAGTTTGAAGAAATATATTATATATTAAACCAAGGAAATTATCAAGAAAATAAACCTATATTAAGGTCTTATTTTACAAAATTACCATTTCCATGGGGAATAAAATTACTAAAATAATATGAAAAATTATTACCTCTTGGAGAAGAGGATTGAGTTAATAAAGACAGTCTCGGATGTAGGATTGAATTTACGAAAAGAATGATAGGCATATGGTGCAGAGAAGCCTTAGAAAGTAAAAAAGCATATAAGATAAGAAGAAATTCTCTATGCTGTTACAAAGATATAGAACAAATTGAACAATTTGGTTGTTATAAATAGAAGTATAAACTATATAAGAAATATAAAAGAAAATTCAAAAATTATAAGAAGTTTAAGAAAAGATTTTTTAAATCTCATAAAAAATATTTTAAGAAAAGAGATTGGATTAAGAAACCCAAACCTAAATATATCAAGAAATGTAGATGTTTTATCTGTAATGAAGAAAGACATATTGCTACTCAATATCCTAAAAAGAAAGATAAATAAAATGTAAAAACTCTTAAAATCTATGAAGAATTTCAAAATGATAGTGATATAGAACCGATTGAAAATTTTGAAGATTTAAGTAGTGAATGTAGTAGTATTTATGAATTAGATACATCATCTTCAGAAGAAGATTCTGAGAAAATAGTATATATGAATCAAGAGATACAGCAAGTAGATCAAGAAATAGAAGTAGAAACAATTGAGGAAATTGAAGATTCAATAGAAGGTATAAATCAAGAAATCACTTTTGATGCTAAGAAATACAAAGGAATAACAAAAAAAATATTAGATTTACAGGAAAAAGATGTATTCCATCAAAAAATTTTGGGAATACTACCAAGAGTAAATAAAACAATTGTAAGTATGAATTACAAAGAAATATCTATCAATATAGAAGATACAATAGGAAAAGCAAGAATTCCTATAATTACAAAAGAATGGGTAAGACATCTAGAATCCCAGAAAATGTAAGAAGCAAACTAAAATGTATTGAAATAGGAGGAATCCAAATTATAGTAAAAGGATTTTTTAGAGAATGTATGAATATACCAATAGAAATATATTGCATGGACAATAGAATTTTACAAGATCCTATAGATGCCCTATTATGAACTATTGTAGGAAATCTAGTTTATCAGAAAATAATATTTACAATAAAACCAAACTATGCAGTCTCACTGATTGATGAAAATATTGATCAAGGTTCCAGTCTATATTATAGAATTGGAAACTTGAAAATGTTAAGAAAAAGTAAAGCTATTAGTATAAGAATAAAATCAATTTTTGCTTTTAGTACTAGCCATCATAATAATTTGAGAAAAATAACTGATAACATTATCATACATAAAGATTTTGAGGAATTAGCTCAATATATACCTCTTAGAAAATACCAAGAACATGAAGTAATAATACTTCAACAAATAATGCTTGACTTTCACAAGCAAGCAAGAGAAATTAATTTTGAAGGAAAATTGATAAGAAGAAATAGTGTCAGTTTAGAAGGAGACAATCTTATTACAAGATTTCTCTCCAGACAAGATCTTAAGATAAGCCAAGTTAAAAAAACTTAGTATTGCTGAACCAACAAATTCGCAATACTATATCAAAACAAGATATGTTAATAAAAAAGGATACAAGAAAAATCTTCTTGTCCTTATAGATATTGGAGCAGAAAAAAGTCATGTAAATGCTAAATTTGTTAGTCATTTACTAAATTTTGAGTTACCAGAACCATATACTTTTAAAGATTATTTGGGAAATAATCTTGAAATAAAGAAATATGTAAATTTCCCACTTATATTTGTAGGAGAGGACCATAAAGAATATAATAAATAAATAATTCTATATAAAGATAAATAATATGGAATTAAACGTTCACCTATACTATTAGGAATGAACTTTTTTGAAAAATTTAGCCCTTATAAAATTTGCCAAGGATATTTAAAAATAACAGTTGATGATAATCCAATCATCATATCAAGAATAAATGAAAATATGAAAACATTGTTATCATGAAAAGAATAATAAATACTAATCACATGAGTCCATATATTGAAATTATACTCAATATAAAAGGATATTGTAGAATTAAATTTCATGCTTATTTAGATACAGGAAGCACAATAAATTTGTGTTTGCCAAATGTACTACCAAACGAATACTGGAAATATGATTCAAAAAAGATAGTTACTGCCACAACAGCAAGAGGAAACAAAGTAATATATAGTAAATATGCTACACACGTACCTTTTCTAATAACTTTTAGAGAAGTATTTGTTGATACTATGTACATGTCATCTACAACTGGATGCGATATTTTATTAGGACAAAATTTCCCACTAAAATATGCACAATTTACTCAATATATAGATAGATATATGTTCACAACTCCTTGTGCACATTAGATATTTACACCTAAAGTTACTAAAGTTATTAGCATAGCACATACACCAATTAATCATCAGAGTTCCTCAACTCAGCGTGGTGGATGTTGGAATACAGAAAAAACTAAACCAATTACAGTTTTAAAAATGACAACAAAAAATAAGTTAAAAAAATTGAAAAAAGAAATCTCTGAAACTTATTTTGAAAATCCATTACAAAAATGGAATACAGACAAAGTAAAAGCAAAAATAAAACTAATCAATCCAGATACTATAGTAAGAGTCAAACCAATGAAATATAGTGTGGAAGATCAAAAGAAATTCAAAAACCAGATAAAAGAATTACTTGAGGCTAAATTAATTAGGCCCAGTAAAAGTCAACATAGTAGTTCAGCCTTTATGGTAAGAAAATATAGTGAGATAAAGAGAGAAAAACCTGGAATGGTGATAAATTATAAAAAGTTAAATGAAGTTACTAAATTTGACGGATACTACTTGCCTAATAACGATATCTTTATTAAACAAGTACAAAATAGGAAAATATTTTCAAAATTTGGTTGTAAGTCAGGATTTTGGCAAATCATGCTTATAGAAGAAAGTAAACCATTAACTGCATTTAGTACTCCCAGTCCTTTAGGATAATATGAATTGAATGTAATGTCATTTGGGTTGAAAAATGCACCACAGATATTTCAAAGAAGAATGTATGAGGTAATCAAACCAATCACTCACTTTTGTATTGCTTATGTTGATGATTTATTGATTCATTCAAATAATATGGATGAACATATTGAATATCTTGAAAAATTTTGTTATATTGTGAAAAAGAATGGTATTACACTTTCTCAAAAGAAAGTAGAGATAGCCAAAATAGAGATAGAATTTTTAGGATTATTCATTAAACAAGGAGAATTGCAATTACAATTTCATATTGGTGAAAAATTTCAAGAATTTTCTGAAAAAATCAGAGATAAAAAATATTTACAAAGCTTCTTAGGCATATTAAATTATGCAGAAGGATTTATTGAAAATTGTGCCAAATTAAAAAATTATTTTCTCCCAAAATTGAGAGAGGATGTAATGTGGTCTTGGGAAGAACAAAACTACAAAAATTTAAGAAAAGTAAAAGAGGAATTAAAAGTTTTGCTTAAATTTGCAATTCCACAGGAAGAAGATTTCTTTATCCTTAAAACTGATGTTTCAGTTAATTATTGGAGTGCAGTATTAAAGGTTAAGAAAAATCATAAAGAATATAAATGTTAAAAGAATTGCTCTTGCTCTGAGATACTTACAGGTTATGAAGAAAAGAACTCATTGCTGTGAAGCGAGAAGTACAGAAATATGAAGATTATCTACTACCAAAAAAGTTCTTAATAAGGACTGATAATACTCAAGTTAAAGCATTTTTAAAAAATAATGTTTACCCATATATTGCTAATAGATATATTATCAGAATTCAAATTTGGTTTTCTTACTTCAAATTTGATATTGAACATATAAAAGGAAAAACTAACTTTCTTCCTGATTATCTTAGCAAGGATGGGGCTAGAATAATTAAGGATGAAAGTCCAGATACTTGAGATAAAAGTTTCCTACTTGAAAACTCAAATTCAAAATATACAAGATAATCTTCGAGACCAAATGAATATAGCCCTTGTGGCAGAAGATACTTGTACCAAGTCTAGTATCCATTCACAGGGACTTGTGAATACTAGCGCTCTACCTGAGGATAAAGGGAAAGAAAAGAAGATAATAGAAACCCCTCCACAGGAAAAATTTGAACCTATTACTGGTAAAGAAGATATCCAAGATATCAAAAATAGCAAAGGTACTTTATCTGAGCTAAATATTGAAAAAATTGATCCAAAAGAAGTTGTCAAGACTACAAATATATACATCAGATTCTTCTCGGCAACAATGGAGTGGGATCTAGATCTTCAATATATGCAGCCAGCTTTTCATGTTATCAAATTAGGCTCACAAACCAACGTTTTTTTACCAACCAATCAAAAGGTTGTTAAAAATGGCTATCAAGATATTATTAATATGATGCCATCTAGAAGAGCCAAGGGATATAAAGAAATATTTGAACATATAACTCAGTTAATCACTGAAAAGGAGAAAATATGAGTTTATCCTTCTGAAGAACACATAATTTACTCCAATGCCAAGAAAGAGACAAAAGAGGAAGATATATGTTATCTTGACCATTTATTATCCAAGATAATTTCCAACCAAGTCTGTGGATCAGAAAAAATGGAAAAAGAACTATGCAAATTACTATGGGATTACAGTGATCATCATTGTAAAAAATTATGAGTCCAATAAAATATATGTTTAAAATTAAAGTTTGATCAAACAAGAACTAATGGTCCTCACTTTTGAGAATGATTAATTTTGTAAAAGATAGCATATCAATGAAAACAAAAGATAAACGATGACAATTTAGCTTATACGACTATTGAGCCGAATGTGGTCCGACGTGTGAGTACAAAACTTGAGATAAATACATATAAAAAAAAGGTTAGGGGAAAAAGAATTTCCACGAGTAGCTACTAAAGTTGAGTTGAGGAAATAAAGAGAGGCTTGCCTTAATAAAACTGTTTGAGAGGGTAAAGTGAAATTCACCTTGGTTGGTTGCAAATTGGTCATAACTTGGCAACCAGTTTAGGTGACAACTGCATATCATTAAATTTGTCCAAGTAGTTAAAGGGGTCATGTCCATGTATTTTTTTTTTTATATGACATTATGTGTTGGTGGACTATGTTTTGGAGTTGGTGGAATCATGTGTTTTAAGCCTATATTTTTTAAAGGCAAAATCTGTAAATAATATGTAGATGAATTATTTTCACATATGGTTTATTGCTCCCTCGAAATATCAATGGGAAGTTCTATATTTCCTCGAAATACTTGATATTTTTGCTACTCTTTAATTATTTTGTTTTATTCTTTGTTATGGACAAATTGTGTTTGTAACACAAAGTGCTCTCATCAATCGATTGCCTTGTGATAATATGAATTAGATACTTACGTAGAAAAGTACGGACTAGATCGAAAATTAATTTGTCTTAACTCATGAATAGATGCAAGCACTTTTCTTAACAAAGTCTTGGTGATTGTTACTCTACTACTTTGTTTTTCTTAATCTTAACAATATTCTGCTCACGAGTAATGACTCTATTACACCCAAAAATATATTGACCACGATCAGTAAATATAGATTAATATCTATAACATGATTCTAAGTGAAAATTAATCACATTTTACTATTTAATGAATTACCTAAATTTTCTACAAGGTGCTGATTT
Organism: Fraxinus americana; assembly: GCA_035079005.1. Taxonomy (NCBI): domain Eukaryota; kingdom Viridiplantae; phylum Streptophyta; class Magnoliopsida; order Lamiales; family Oleaceae; genus Fraxinus; species Fraxinus americana. Next base: position 2,822,685 of record CM068715.1, read on the forward strand.
CTACTCATGAACTTGTGGTTCTAGTTATGTGATTAATATCTCGATGTGTTGGAAGTTGATACGAATCAAAATAGTGAGCACTCATTCACGCTCAAAATCTATCACCTTATTCGATAAGTTAATGAGTACAATTAATGTAATTTTAAAGCAGATTGAATACGAGATTAGTACGACTAAATTAAACCAATAATCATATGATGGAGAAATTGATAAAGAAAATGTCATCACCTTTCACTGTTATTGTGGAAAACATTTCATCTTTTAACATTTTCACCTTTATTTTCATATTTCATTGCGCAAAAAAGTCGTTTTCATTCATTTTCTCAATTAAAAAATTGTGAAATGAAAAATATACTTTCTTTTTAAATAAAATAAAAAGAAATAGAAAAAATAATTGCAATTATAGTCTCAATTTTTTAAAAAAAGTGTAAATGAGTACCAAATAAATTATTAAAATGATAATTAACATATAATGTCTCTACTTTTCACTATTATTGCTAAAAAGTCCACACCTTTCATTTTTTTTTTTTTGACGTTTTCATCCTTAATTACACTTTTAATTGCTCAAACCATCATTTCTATACATTTTCATCCAATTTCTCAATAAAAAATTGTGAAATGATTAATATACTCTCCTATTTTTATTTGAGTTTTATACTACTAATATGACATGAAAGTAATGGCATCACTTTTGACCAATATGCTATGAATTGTTCTTTGACAGAGACATTTTACCTACTTATTATGACGTGAATGCAATCTTTACATTACGTTTTGGACTAATATGATATGAATTCTCTTCGAGATATACATTTGACCTACTTAGTTTGAACCTAAAATTATAATGGCATTTCAACGTTTTGGCATTTTGAAGAATAAAAGGTACAGTTCTGCTCTCCTGCGCATGGCGCGCAGGAGAAGCTTATACGCTTAAGGCAAGGCAAAACTGACAACTTTTACATTTTTTTTTTGTCTTTTGTTAAATTTTTTTTTTTATACAATCATGTTTGGTATCGAATGAAGTCTAAATTTTAATTTAAATCTAAATTAATAATTAATTTTAATAACATATTTCATGAGATCCATAAATGTTTAATTTTTATCAAAATTTACTAAAAAATTGATTTTAATCTCCACCAAAAGGGGCCAAAATTAAAATAAATTTGAATTTCGATAATATACGTAAAATTTAAAAATTCTCCGACGATCGTACTCTAAACGAATCTACAAATTACTTATGTCATTTTGAAACTTATTTCAAAAACTATGAAATGATGAATATAACCTCCTATTTTTATTTGAGTTTTATGCTATGAATCTTCGACTTGTACAATTTATCTTATCAGTGAAAGGTGTTGGAAGTTGATTAGGGATGGCAACGGTTCGGTTCGGGGTCGGTTCGGCCAAAACCATAATCGCACCACCAATTTTTTGGCCATACCATAACCACACCATAACCACGAAAGTCGGTTCGTTTAGTTCGGTTTATATCTCGGTTCGGTGTGGTCCGGTTCGGTTAATAACCACGAAAATAAATTATTTTTTATAGGTCCAATCGTCAACTTGAAAAAAAATAATTTACTAAAAAAAGTCAATGAAAGTTAATAGTACTAGATATAAAATTATATATAGAGCCAATTTTTGTTTCTCATTTTAGATACATACTGCACATGGTCAAGTGAACTACACACATTCAATACAGTAAAAATGAAAATGGTAATATACTTACCCTTGCCTTATGAACTAAAACTATTCGTGCAAGCAAAATGCAAGAAAAATCCAAATACTGAAAAAAGCATTTATAATGTCAAATTTGCAATAATTAATATATAGTAACATCTTGTTTTAAATTATAAGCAAAAATAAAATGTTTACAATAATCAATTATTCAAATCATGTTTGTGTTAGAAGACTCAATTTTCCTTAATTTTTCACAATAAGATGAAAAACGAATTTACAAAATTACTTTTGAATTTATTAGGAATAACTCAATTTTACTTTATTCTTTGGTACAGTTAGAAAATCTTGAAATTTCTCCATTTATGCCAAATTTGTTACCAGTTACCACTCACTGCACTGAATTTTAGTGCAATCCTAGTCATTGAATTTCTGACAATCTATAAAAGGGAAAATCACTACCGTAGATAACGATTCTTTCACCCATAACTACGGTATAGCCAAAAGAAGGAAAAAATTTTCGTTTCTACTCTCCAACTCATTATTTGAATAATAACTTGATATCTAACCTTTTAAGTAGAAAATTAATAGTTAGTTACACAATATTCTCAATATGAAACATTTAAATTTATATAAAATTATCTTGTAAACCTCACATATACAAGTTTGTTGAGCTAGATTTTGTTTCCGAACTTGAATCGATGCTTAAATATCTAAAATAAGTTATGTTTAGTCATGGATAATGATATATAATCTTTGTTTGATGGTAATTAAAATCAAATTGTTAATAGATTTTGATAGAAATTAATGAAATGCGTGGTCGAAAAGTTGTGGGATTCATAAAATATTTGATTAAAATTAGTTGTTGATTGATTTCTCGAACCGAGAAATCCATGAATCGGGATCCTGATGCATATAGATACAAATGGTCCAATGGGAGCAAGAATTTCCAGGAACATTTCGTTTCTGAATCCTAACAAATACGGACATAACATTATTTATATTTAGCATCAATTTAGGCGGTATTGGACCTACACATTTATTTATCATCAATTTTAGTCTTTAGATTTGTGACCTACAAAATTTTTAATCTGTGACCGATAAAAAAATTGTGACCTATAAATTTTTTAATAAGCTGTGATCTAAAATTATTTTTAACTAATTAATAAGATATTTGTGACCAAATTGCACAATTAAATATTTAATTAATTAATAAAAAGTAAAAATCTGGTTTTTGCAATTTTAAAACTTTAGTACCTGATTTTTGCAAGTGTCAAAGTTAATACCTGATCTATGAACTTTTCCATTTTAATTACGTGTAGGGTATATTGACATTGAATTGGGCTACTGGGGCATGAATTATTGGGTTAAAGTTTAGTTAATATTAATTGGGAAAAATTTTGGGAAACCCAAAAAAAATAAAATTGCCCAATTAATTTTGAGAAATAAAAATGAAAAGCCCAATTGTCCAAATATATATATATATATATATATATATATATATATATATATATATATATTTTTTTTTTTTTAACGGGTAATCGGTTCGGTGCACCATAGCTAAATACAATACTCGCCCCTAAATGAAGCAGTTCGTTAAAATCAAAACCATAACCGCCCCATTGCACCATATGTTCGATTTTTTTCGCCCCATTCGGTTCGATTAACCGCGGTTTTCGGTTTTCACAGTTCGAATTGTCATCCCTAAAGTTGATATGAATTGAAATAGTAAACACTCATTCATCTGATAAAGAAAATGGTAATTAACACATAAAGTCCTCACATTAATTGTTATTGTGAAAAACGTCATTACTGTTCATCTTTTGACACTTTCACCTTTATTTTCATCTTTCATTGCGCAGTGGTCCTTTTTCTTAATTAAAAAAATATGAAATGACAAATATACTCTTCTTTTTAGATAAAATAAAAAGAAAAAGAAAAAATGATTGCATCAATAGTCCCAACTTTTAAAAAAAAATGCAAATGAGTCTCAAATAAATTATTAAAATGGTAGTTAGCACATAATGTCCCTACATTTCACTATTATTGCGAAAACGTCCACATCTTTCATTTTTGATATTTTCATTCTTAATTACACTTTTGATTGTGCAAACCATCATTTCTATATATTTTCATTCAATTTCTCAATTAAGAGATGTGAAATGATGAATATATTCACCTATTTTTATTTGACTTGAAAGTGACATTGGCTGATTGGCATCAGTTTTTGGACTAATATGCATGAATTGTTCTTCGACATAGACATTATACATACTTATTATGACGTGAAAGCAATCTTGACATTACGTTTTGGACTAATATGATATGAATTTTCTTCGAGATATACATTTTACCTACTTAGTTTGAACCTAAAGCTATTTTGGCTTTTTTTTTTTTTTTTGAAAACGTCATTGTCTTTCATCTTTCGACATTTTCACCATTATTTTCATATTTCATTTCGCAATTGGTCATTTTCATCCATTTTCATAATTAAAAATTGTGAAATGATGAATATACTCTTCTCTTTAGATAAAATAAAAAGAACAAGAAAAAACTGATTGCAACAATAGTCCCAAATTAAAAAAAATAAAAAACGCAAAAGGTGACGAATTTTCTTCAAGATATAAATTTTACCTACTCAATTTGAACCTAAAGCTATTTTGGCATTAATTTTTTTTTTAATTTTTTTTTTTTTTTTTTTGTATTAATAGGTGAAGGCATTTCAACGTTTTGGCATTTTGATGAATAAAAGGTAATGCACAAAATAGGTAAAGACATAAGCTATGTACAGAAGACAGAGACAAGTAATTTGATAGGTGACCAACTAGCGGGCTCACATTGTTGGAAAAATAGGTAAATGTGTTTAATTTGGAGGATATATATAAAAGAGAAAGAAATCAAGAAATTTTGCTAATTTGGATTTATAATCAGTTAAGTAGTATTATTTTTGGGAAATTATCTTTTAATTATTACTATTTTTTTTTTCATTTTTTAAATTCTTCTTTAGGAATTGGGGTTAGATCTCAATCTCTTAAATTTTATCATGCACAAAGAACTAAGGGTCTGTTTGATTGTAAACGTGGAAAATGAGTTGAAAGAAAATGAATTCCTGGAAAAGTAATTACCTAGAACTTGTTTTACAGGGAATTGTTAATTAAGTGTGTTTGATTGACATAATTTTTCACCCGAGAAAATTTTGAAATTTTGGATCTTTTTGTTCACGTTTGACTTTTATTTTACATGAAATTATTTTTACAATTTGTTGTGAAATTTGTTATCATTGCCAAAAAGTAAAAAAATAAATAAATAATTGCTCGAAAACTATTTTTTCATCAAAGTTTAGTGTTCGTTTTGTTTCGTTTTACATGAAAATTGTCCATTAGAGTGAATTTTTTTTTTTCACAATTGGTTATAAAATTTATTTCAAAAAAAAAAAAAAAAAAAAAAAAAAATATATATATATATATATATATATATATATATATATTGACCAAAAAAATTATTACCACGTAAAAGCAAGTTTCTTAAAACGGAACCTAGAAAATATATAATTTATTAAAGTGTGGAGTTTATTTTTATTTATAACATACCCAAATTGGGACCAAAATTATTTATAATTATTACTTTGAGATGTCTATTTAGAGTATTACTTTGAGATGTCTATCTCAATATATAACTTTCATGCCTTCCAAAGTGTGAAAAGGAGAAAATTTTAAGAGCTTTAATGAAGAGTAATGCTACTTGCAGTCGCTCACTACAACAGTTGTCCTATGTGGCACACACATAATGTAGTATAGCTATTTGATGCATTAATGTGGTAGTTTTTTTTACCACATTTAATGTATCAAATACACACTTGCCATATGTGTGCCACATAGGACGACTACTACAATGAACGACTGCAAGTAGTATTATTCTTTAATGAATGTGATCGAAAAATAAAGTATGCATTTATGGAGTTCACTTTAGTCTCAATCTAGTTATTGGTGAAATAATTTAGTCTCAATCTAATTATTAGACGTCCTAAAAAAAAAGATATATTGGTGACAAGGTAGCTGAAATATATTGCTTATTTAATATAATTTAAGAGTTCACTTTCCCATCTGAGTCCGTCGAGTCTTTAATTAATGACTTTTCGCCTCACAATGTCAAGCCATGGAAATGCCTTCGCCTATTAGTCCAAAAAGAGTGGTCAATTTCACATTCATACTGAATAGGTAGAATGTATATCGAAGAATAATCCATAGAATATTAGCCCAAAAATTGATGTCAAGTTCGTTTTCTGTTCGTACTTATGACATTCTTTACATTGGTGAAAACCCACCGACTATGCATAATAAATTAGTAAATTGACATTGGTGAAAAGTGAAGAGAGTTTTAAGAGAGAGAGTTAAGTGGTCCCTCTGTAAATGAGCTAGATTGCATTCTTTATCATTGTAAACGAGAGATTCGTTTAGTCTCTTTGACCACAAAGCTATAATCTTCTTCATCAGTTACATTTCCTTTCCTTTCTGGCTTTTATTTGATTTTCTTAGCTACATGGTACTCAATTTTAATGCTTTAAACACAAAGACTACTTTCACTTCATTATCCTTCTTTTTTCCATTATCAATGTCATCAGAGGTGGAAGAATTGGATCTCTCTGTAACGTCTCAGAACTACTCATCAGAGGAGTGTCGGAGAGAGTCCTTGCTCTACTACCTCATTGGAATTCTACTACCTCAGAACTACTCATCAGAGGAAGAATTGCATATATCAAAGTCGTCATCCCAACATGGACATGTAATTGATCCGTTAGAGAGCCTTATGTTTGTATCAGAATTCACATATAACGATACACTCAGAAACAATTTCAATGCATTAGTGTCACTTGTGCAAAAGCTTAAGGTGTTCTTCACAGTCCCGAACCAGCAAATCATGTCCCATGTTAGCCTTAATCTCAATTCGAATCAAGTTGTTGTGGCCTTTATCAACTTTCTCCTCCAAATGGTAGAAGTTATCCTATATTTTGAGGCAGATTCCATTGCTCGTGTAAAGGGTTCCATTCAAAATCTCCGGACCGAACTTGGATTTCTTATTACATTTCTTGGGGACACCACAATGCATTTGCAGCCCAGCAAGAATATAGTGATAGATATCGAAGCTATGGTTTATGAGGTAGGACGTTTCTTTTATTTATTCTTTGTCACTCTTCTTCTATTTATTATCGCCATGGAGATAGGACCCAGTAATATTGCAATAACGGATTTCGAAGCTATGGTTCATGAGGTAGGAAGTTTGCTGCATAAAAATTTTTTCGACTGGATTGAGGATATAACATTGCAGACCACTGAAGAGGAGGAAGGAAATAAGAAGAATGGAAAAAAGTTGGAAGTAACCAACGAAGCAATGACGGGTATCAAAGCTCTGGTCCACGAGGTAGCAAGTTTCTCACATCCATCCATTTTCACAGGGAACGATCAAGTTCCAGAGAGTGGAAAATTGGATCTTGCTCTTTCCAATTTGTTAACAAAGCTTGAGCTCTTGAAAACAAAGATCGAGGAGCACTGCATCACAGTCTCAAAGATGCCAAGTGATATGGCTCCAAAGACTGCTGTTGTTTCACTATTCATTGTTGACTCCGTTCTTGATGATCTCACGGACCTTATAAATAACAAGTCTGACAAGATAATTGGTGTAGAAGATCAAATTGTAACTCTCCATAAGGAGTTAATGTCATTGGGATCTTCTGTCACTGATATAGCTGTGCAGCAGGAAGCAGAACATGAAGAACTTTTAATACAAACGAGAGACATAGCATATGAAGTTGAATATGTTATCAACTCATTTCCTCATGTTTGGTATCTCAACATCAGGCTTCCTCAACTCATTGAGAAGATTCAGCTTATTGCAACGGCTATCACAGAAATAAAGAATAATGTTGATGCAGCTGGGATGCCAGAAGTTGCAAAATATCCAGATGAACAAGTATCGTGGCAGTCGAAAAAATCTCCTGCGTTGGAAGACAATATTGTGGGGTTTAAGAAAGTGGCAGCTGAAATTCTAGAACAACTTGTTAGAGGAGAAAACCACCTGCAAATTATTTCCATCTTTGGGATGCCTGGACTTGGTAAGACCACTTTAGCAAATAAACTGTACAATCATCCCTCTGTTGTCGATCGTTTTGACAAGCGTTCCTGGTGTGTTGTATCTCAAACATATGATAAGAAAAAACTGTTGATTGAGATTTTGAGCTCGATGAGCCACGGTAAGAGAGAAACACTTCAAAATATGGAGGAAGAAAGTTTGGCAGAAAAACTTTACAAAAGTTTAAAAGGATCTCGGTACCTCATTGTGATTGACGATATATGGGATATCAATGTGTGGAATTATTTGGAAAGATATTTTCCAAACGATAGAACTAGAAGCAGAATCTTATTCACTACTCGGAATAAAGAAGTTGGATCGAAAGCTTCACGTCATAGTGTTATAAATGCACTTCCTTTCCTGTCGAATGCTGAATGTTGGAAATTATTACACGGGAAAGTGTTCGAAGATAAAAATTGTCCTCAAGAATTGCTAGACATTGGGAAGCAAATTGCAACAAGTTGCCATGGCCTACCACTTGCAGTGGTCGTAATAGCTGCAGTTCTAGCAAACATGGAGAAGAAAGCACACTTGTGGCAAGAAGTTGCAAGAAATTTGAGTCATATATTGGACAACCAAAACAAATTCATGAAGATATTGGAACTTAGCTACGAGCATTTACCAAACCATTTGAAACCGTGTTTTCTTTACTTTGGAGTATTTGGTGAAGATGCGGAAATTGAAGTACAAGTTTTGATGCCTCTTTGGGTGGCTGAAGGATTTATAAAGAAGGAAGAGCAGAAATGTTTAGAAGATGTGGCCCTAGAATATCTGATGCAACTAATTGATAGGAGTTTGGTACTTGTTTGTAAACAAAGATTTGATGGAATGTGCTCGAAATGTGCTCGAGAATAGGTGAACAAACGAATTTTTTGAAGAAAGTCAAATAGTAAGTTTACCGTTTCTCTTCATCTTTTCTTTTCTTTTTGTCAATTTTTGGTTAAATGATTACAGTATTTGATGATCGCATCAGTAGTGCTGCAAGTAATGGTGATGATCTGCCAACGCTCTTCAGTCAAGTACCGATGTATTGGCAACACCATTTAGTGAGGATTGACTTTAGGAAATCTCCAATTTACACTCTACCTTCTGGCCGACACGTGCGTTCTCTTCGATGTCACTGTGCTCATTCTGAGATGTCCACAATAATCACATCCAGCTTCAAAGTTCTTAGGGTCTTCATTTTATACGGATCATACTACTCAGACTGTGATGTTTTAATAGGAATTGAACATATGGTTAACTTGAGGTTATTGGAAATTCCATTTGAACTGCCACCAATGAAAAGCTTCCACAAACTAGAATTTCTTTATGTGAAAAATTCAGATCCAGTTGAAATACCGGATGTCCTTCTTACTATGATGAGTTTGAGACTCATGGACTTCAGCGGCAATGCGTACTTCAGTGCATCTTGTTATCGGCAAGCTGTCCAAATTGTAAGTAATAATATACAAAGTATTTCTGTGCTTGAAATTTCCAAGGCAACAGATGTGAAAATTTTAAGATGCTGTCCAAATCTTCGTAGAGTGAAATGCAGCCTTACATCTTCACTCGATTATTCTTTGGACTCTCTTAATCAACTAATTTCCCTGAAGCTTAATATGGGATATGATTCTTCCAGATTGATCAAATCATTTCCCTTAAATCTCAAAAAATTGTCACTAGTTCGTGTAAAAATATATCCGGAACAAATGGAGATAATTGGGAGATTGCTGAACCTTGAGGTTCTCAAATTAGAAATAGTTTCTTTTTATTTACTTGAATGGAATGCCTCGAGTGAATCCCCCCAACTTAAATTCTTGAAACTCAGTGAAGTATACCTTAGAGAATGGAATGCCTCAAGTGATAATTTCCCAAGTCTTGAAGGACTAAAATTGCAATATTGCGAGAATTTGGAAATGATCCCTTCCAGTTTTGGTGATATTCCAACGTTACAGAAGATTGAGGTATGCGGGTGTGCGAAATCTGTCAATGAATCTGCTAAGAAAATTCAGGATGAACAACGGGACATGGGAAATGAAGTGCTTAAAGTCATAATATCTTAGGGGTACACAGAGCATTCAGTTCTTGCCGGTACATACTATAATTCTCTACGAATTCCCTTTTTGCTTTTCTAAATTGGATTTTGAACAATTTCCTTTTTCTTGCAGGAGCATACCTTTGGCAGCCTTCCCAGACATTTCAGATGGAACTAAGAGAGAATCTCTTCTAATATCTTTCACGGTTTCATCTTGGTCTTGTATTTTTGCCCTGTAACGATATTAGAAGTTGGCTCTATTTCATAAGCTTGTTGATGCTATCCTACATTATCATCCCGCGAGGTGTTTCTTTTGGGCATTAATTCTCTATTATTGGACTTTTTTGTAGTTTTTGATTATTTTGAAACAGGTAGTGGTAATACAGATCGCGTAGTAAGAACTTAGCAAGTAGAATAAATTCACTGTCATAGTGCCTTAAAATTTACTTGTATATTGAACAAATGCATGATGATTAAAGTTCATCCCATCAGGCAAGAATTGAATTTGTAAAATATATGAATTTTATGTGGTATGTGTAAAACATTACTGCCTGGCAAAATTCGAATTGTGTTGAATTCTAATTTTATCTGTAAAATAAAGTTAAGTTAAAGACGTTTTACAACTTATTCATATGAAATGGCTGAATTTTATTGCATCTACGAATTCATTCCATCAATATTAAGGCACGTGTTTTGGAATTACAAATATCATTGATCATATCGATTCATAAAATACAATACCAAAAAAACTAGTAGAATTAAAGGACAACCATATCAACTTCCATATTTTACTTTCTCGACCGCCAAATGAGTGAAATCAAACTCACATGTCTTAATCTTATGCCATTCCGAGAATGTGATCGGACTCTTCCACAAATTGGACTAAGAACCACATCTTTCTTTTCACGTTGAAATACCATCTTTATGTATAGATTCACTTTACTCTTCGTGAATGATGATCTTCAATATAAAATGAAGAAACAAGAAGCCGAGTTCTTTTTCTTCCATCTAGCATGAGAAAACGTCTCTCCCCCTTATAAAGGTGAGAGACCTCATCTTTTCAAGGCCAAGAATCATTAATCAAATAATTTGTCAAGTCAATATTTTTCAAAGATGCCCAAAATATTTATTTCAAGTAAAACATGTTTTGTTCTCTTTTAATCACAATTTATGAAAATTAGCATTCCCTAAATAAATAGGGGAAACAAAAAAACGAAGTTCACAAATTCTGGAACATCCGAATTAAACCAATTTATTTTCATATTTATTTAAACAAAGGATCTTGAAAATATTTGAGGAGTGCATTAATGAAAATGAGACTTGCTACAAATATAACTCTAAAAGATAACATGGCCTGCCGACGAAGAAGTAATGGTGCCACAAGATGCAGCCTTTGGCTTTCCGTGACAACCATAGAAACCTCGTTCATCAATATCACCTCTAGGGATGGCAAAAAAGCCCGACAGACCCGATACCCGTGGGGATCTGCCCCGAACGGGGAGTGGAAAACCCGCTTAAACGGATAACGGGGTGGGGACGCGGCCGGGAATTTTTCCCCGGGGCGGGCCGGGGACCCCGGCGGGGACGGGTAAATAGGTCCCGCCCCGCCCCGTTAAAAAAAAAATTTTTTTTTTTTTTTAGAATTCAATACCTCAAATGAAAAATTTCATTAATTCTAATAGAAAATAGCAACTAAAATTATTTGTCTAAATATAATGAATATGGATAATAAAAATAAATTATGAAAAACTAAAAAAAAAAAAAAATTTAAACGGGAAATAAACGGGGAAATAACCTACCCCGCCACGCCCCCGACCCTGCCTTAAACGGGGAACGGGAAGAACTCCGAACGTGTCAGTGCCGGTGCTCCGGTGAACCCCCCCAAATCAAAGATTAATGTGGTGAGGGAATAGGAAAAAGCAAAACAAAGAAAGGGAAACACACAAGTGAAAGCAAAACTAAAATAAACAATGACACCACAACACAAAATAAAACAGGAAGGGGAAGGAGAGGAAGGGGGGGAGCTCCCCGACGAGCACACAGGGGAAGCTTTGGGACGGTAGAGAGAAGGGAGGGAGTTTGGAGAGAAGGGCGGTTATTGATTAGCTTTTTGATTCTAGTAATTTAAATTTTTATTTTGAGTTTTCATTGTTAGAAAAATCAATTTAGAGTTATACATTTTTATTTAATTTTGTCTACGTCTATTTAAGTAAATTTACAAAGAATTTAAAATATAATAAAATTTAATTTTTTAAAGTGGATGTATATATAAAAAGTGTGGATGGAAATAGCGGTATCCAACTAATTGCCACTGATGACTGACCAGCAGTATGGCCTTCAAATTGTATCAACAATATCCTTGAAATTTTTGTGTTCTTTATTCTTAAAACGATCGTCAACTATTTTCTTCAAAAACCATAAAAAAATCTTGCTAACAGCTTTTATTCAACTCGTCAATCCTTGAAGATCAAGAACACGAAGGGAAGGGAAATAATCTCTTGGTTGGAAGCAGCTGCAACCTGCTCTGCCTCCTTTATCACCGCCAACTCACTGAAAAATGAATAAATATACAAGATGAGTGCCTAACGCTAGATACACAGAGAAATGAACAAATGAATATTCTAGCCTAACCAATTCCATACACTCAGCCAAAGAAAAAAAAAGTACACATCTCACTAATTTGTTATAATTGCAGAAGATAGCTTGTCTTGTGTATAATGTTGGGAAATAAAACGGATGGAGGTAATATATATGACATGGTACGAAGTATATGATCGCAAACAAACTTCAAAATAAAAGGCAACTGCAATCCTGGGCAACTTAATTCTTCTGATAGAAGTAGTATAAGCTGGAAATCCCTTACCCAGAGATCTATACCATTTCCAAGAAACCAGTTGGAGAGGGACTTGTCGGGGTTTTAACTAACCGTACTGATCACTCCTAAACATCCTCTGCATTAATTATTACAGTGTAGTGTTTTGGAATGTGGAAGCCATTAACATTATAGTTTCAAGGGCCGGGTGAGGATTAAATAATGGTGCCACAGGATGTATATTTAAGGTTTCCTTGACAACCATATCGAGGTATTGGACATTTTTAAGTTCGGAATCTTCTACATTTCAGTCAATGCCCATGACTGATTCTAGTTCTTCCATATTTTTGCTAGCGGGCCACATCACGGGACCTTAAAATAATCGGGTTACAGGCAGAAGAATTTAACCTTTAGCCCTAGGCAATTAAAAGCGTAAATTGCAAATTGTGCACCTTGGAGTTGCTAAGTACCCGCAAAATCTCAATTTCAATCCATGAGAAGAAATGAGCTAGTGCTTGTGACTAATACACTTAAAGAGATGATGTGAACTAGTCGGTACTAGTGCAGAAGTAGCATCATCGAGTGCAGATATGATTTGCCTTGTGTTGTTTGCAGGAAAAAAATAAAGAAAGGATAAGAACTTTGATATGAAGAATTTTCCTACTATAACCTAAAGTTCAGCACGGGCGGCCGACGATCATTGACTATTGACTGCAACGACATGAATGATGATATTGATTATTAATTTTTAATTAAATAATATTAAAAATTGTTCGATTAATATATATATATACACTAAAATGTAGGAATGATATAATGTGAAAATATAATCCAATACAAGCCAAAATAAAAAAATAAAAAAAAGTAATACAACTTCACTTCGTAACTGTACGCTCAGATAATTGGAATCTCCGTGGTCTCATATTTTGAAAGAGATGCAAGATTGTCTCATTATCAATTTTTTTTAAAATCTTCTTGCTCAATGTACATTACCAAATTGTCATTCAACCAGTCATTCCCCATTTTGTTGCGCAAGTCACTCTTGATTAGATTCATAATAGAGTGTCATTTCAACACTTGCACTTGCTACTTATAGTTTCAATATCAAATTTTCAACACCAATTTATCACAAATTTCTAAATTCCCAAATGAGGGATTCAAACCCGGGACCTACAACGTAAACATGCAACCTCTAACCAATTGAGCTACTAAGTATGTTTGAAAAAAAAATGAATTCCAGTAATATAAGCTTAAAAGTTTATCTGTTGTAAAAAAAAATTGCTCCAACGAATCTAGCACAGACGGTTGCGGGGGCTCGCCAAGTGCTGGATCCGCCCCTGCTTAAACTTTTAGATGATGTGATTCAATATGACATCATAGTAGGAAAGGTCTTGTGCTCAAATCCTGTCGTCACCCATTTATAAAAATTGTGCATGTGTTGGGCCATGGTGAAAAAAGTAAATCCAACCTACACATAAAGGGAGCGTTGAAGACTAAGAGCATGTTTGAAAGTGTTTACAAACGGTTTAAATTATAAATAGAAAGAAATGTGGTAAATAAGTGAGTAATACTTGTGGGTCCTTCAAAACATGAGAATAAAAAGCTGCTAGAGTGTTTATAAACGACTTAAATAAATTATGTCGTCTCTCCTCTAACAAGTAACAACTATTCCTTATAGATGAGAAGATGTGAATTTAGATGCAATTTTGTCCAACAAATAAAGAAACCAACGGGAAAATCATACTTGAACAAAAACCCCTCTCTTGCCGGCTATGTAGCAATAAAGTTCACCATTACGCACTCGATGTGTTTGGGCTACTATCCATCTTATCTGGCCGCCTAGATTGTATTGCTTAATTACAGAATGTATTTGCTCAATTTCTGCAATTTCTTCTCTAATTTGATTTTTTTTACATCAATGGAACCTGCCACCACAGCCAAGTTCACCAATTCTCTGAGCTTGGGATTTTTAGCATAAGACTCCACCAATCCCGTAATGTTTTTAACCCGGTCGAGCTTTGCCATGGAGAAAATTATAGGTTTTGACTGATCTTTCAATATACCACTGCACCAAGAAGAGAACAGTCGAAGGTAACGTGAAAAGGCTATTTTTCAATATACCACTTCCACGGTCGTCTCCCTCCTCTAAGGTTTGGGTGAAATTTTGGAATTGGGCATTTGGAATCTTGGATTGGGTTTTGTTTGTGGCTAATGGGTTGTAAATTGGCCCAATTCATTGGGCCTTATTGTTTTAAAAAAAGGCCCAAAACCTAAAACAAAATCAGAAAGGAAAAAAAAAATATCACCTGGTGCCGGCTGCCTTCTTCATTTCTTCCTGGCAGACGGAGTCGGACTTCAAGCTCCCGGCAGACCCAGTACTGGCGGCTGCGGGGGCTGGCCAGGTGCTGGGTCCGTCCCTGACTATAACCGTACCAAGTTGGAGGCAATTTCACAATGATTGCTCCGACTTGTAAAGATTCAGGAAATTCAATCTTCACCTCTTTCAACTTTCAGTTTGTGTACTAGAGGCAATAAAAGAATGCCATCTAACATTTTAAAATAAAAATACTTAGAGAATAAAAATTTTCAGGTACCTTCCTCCTCGGTTTTGTATTTATTTTTCAAGTACATTTCTTTAGTCAAAGTGGTGGTGGTGTAGAGATCGTATAAACTGTCGGATAGAGAATTCAGAATATGGTCTCGACAAATCAATTCATCTTCTTGTTTCTTCTTTCGTTTGGCCCGTACTTCTTCGAAATCTTTGTATTATGGTTTAAAAATTGGTGCAAGATTTGGATCAAGATAAAAGATCTTCAATGTAGTTAATAGAAACTTAAGTTTGTCTTGCCACATGGTAAAAGTTATTCCACTGAACATATCCAAGCAAACCAAGTACAACCCTCCTTCTGACGTCGTTCTTGTCGAGTTGAAAGATAGGCTGCCTTCCTTCCTCTGTTAATGACTTCGACTTAGTCGTTTTGTGTGATTCCTGTTGAAACATATACTAGAGGGTGTGTGCACAACAGACGATTTTAAAGAACTTTTAATTCATTAGATTGAGAAGATCACCAAGATTTCGTGATTCATTGTCGAACTTATTCTAATTCCAAGAGCTCGGATCGAATCAGTATATCAATGCCGATTTGATCCAAGATCTCCTTGTTTCATCAACTTGATAGTTGCAAAAAGTTTTTTTCGTCTCTATTGCAGTAAAATATTATTTTTAGATTGATGAAAATATTTTCTTTGAAAGATTAGAAAATGGAGATGGAAAAAATAAACCAAAAATATAGAATAAAATGAGGCCTGAAGCACGTATACGATATGCTTGTCTAAAAACGATATTTACTTCCACTCGGGTTGCTTTTAAAATGTTTGGCAAATAGTTTAAAGGATGTCACAAAGTGTTTAAGAATTGAATTTGGATATTTAAGAATTGGAATTACACAAATATTAGAAATGGAAATCGATTAACTATTCATAAATTTCCATCCAAATGCTATGAAAATGCTCCAAATATTCATGAAGAGTCGGGATCTTTTCACGAAAAGAATCAAATTGCCAAACTATGCTAGCGGCTATTCTATTAGCCCATGCATACGCATGGTTATAAGCCATGCGTACACATGGTTCAAGCAAAACGCAATTTTGGAAAATCCATATCTTTGCCATGAGTATGCGTGGGCAAAAATCAATTCACATTCCAATTCTTCGTTTTTTGGCCCAATCTCTCCATTTTCATCCATTTTTGGGCCTAATAGAATTTGGGACAATTATAACATCGGAAAATTCGACCAATTACCTTCCAAAATTAAAGAATTTGAATAATACTCTATTAACTAATTAAAATCTTTAACCACGTAATTATTATGTTCTAAACCTCCAAAACTCCAAAGCCCAAATCAAAGCCCTCAATTCCTGATTCCAAAAAACTCCCAAACGATTACACGAAAAAGAAATCCTCAACCATGCCACGACTTCGCTCATGATCCTCACCCATGACTCCGCTCCTCCTCACCCATTACAGATTTCAAATTATTTATTTTTTTGAATTAAATGGATATATAATTCATTTATGGACGAGGTATGTATATGTATGCATGTGATTGTCAATTGAAATTCAACTTTTTATGGCTTATTTTTTTTAGTCACCTATTGAAATTGGATTTCTTTTGTTAGTTATTAGGGCTTTGTGTAACATCCCAGATTTTCATGAATCTTGAAGTGTTACAAAAAAAAAAAAAACTCACTTTTCGTTATGTTAAATGCAGACTGATAAAAAAATAAATTTCTTTAAAATAAAATAACATGAATATTCATAAATTTAAACTAAAACACGAAAATTGTACCTCTAAAAAACATAATCATATAACCAATTAAATAGCACGCCTTCGAATAAACTAAACTAATAAATTAAAGGACACGAAAACTTAATGTTTAATTTTTCTTCGGTCCACTGGTAGCCTACATAACAATCCGCCACGAATCCAATCGACTCGAACTAACCTCTAAAATTATTTTACTCATTTACAAATATCTAGTAAGATATGTGCAGTTTCCATAAACAATTATATAACAATCAATTTAAACAAGTCATGCCACTATTCTCTTATGGAGTATATCGGTGACCAAGCGATACATCCATCTTAGGTCATCTAAAATTCTCGAAAGATTTCATATCTTTTTATAAAGAACTCGAAGGTACACTGGCAATTCATGCATAAATAACTGAATACATAAAAGAATAAGAAAACAAACCAGTTGCACATAAGTATCTTACCTTAATAGATCAAATGAATTTTTAAAAGAATATGAATTCATGTGCCAAATCCTTGTCTCTGCTTTGGTGAATGTGTAATGCTAGACTATACTATTTAATGCATGCAAACTTTCTAATTTCCAACACTAATCTCTCTCTCTCTCTCTCTCTCTCTGCCCATGTATGTATTTGATAAGTGCATTTTTGTGCACTTATTAAGGCCATATTACTAGGTTTTTGTGTCGTTTTAATATTGGATTTTACTTAATTTAGGTTAATTTTATCTTATTTCAGTTTTGGACTCATTTCTAAGTAATTGGAAAAGAAAGAAGGATCAATTGGCCAATGGATGGAGGTTTGGGGACTGATATGCATTTGAGTAAAAGTTGAAGCACTAATATTGAAGTAATTTGACGTGGAAGACTAAAATGAAAGAAAGAATGAAGAAAATGGCTAAAAGGAAAGTTCGCAAAATTTTTATAACTAGGCAGCCGCTCAATTATATTGGTCGGGTGGCAGTCCGACTCTAGACTTCAATAACATAAGCCAATTTTTATGCTTAGGTGGCCGCCCCATTTTCTACTGGGTGCCCGCCCAGGCCAAGTCAGGAAAAAAAAATTGTTTTATTCATAATTCAATTCCAACAGGAAACTTCCGTTTGATCCATGATATGCACGATTTTTGAAGATCTTTTGGGACTCTTTAGAGAGATATAAATACTAATTCTCAAAAAATAATTAGGGTGTGGAGAATTAATTGCAAAGGGAGGAAAATAACACATCAAGATCAAATACAAGAAGTTCAAGATTGAATTCAAGAATTTTCGGGTGATTAACAACATTTATATTTTTTACTTTATTCTTCACAACATGTTAGGCTAGATTTCTTTATGTTAGGAGAACGATGAACCACGTAATATAAATTTTTAATTTTTAGTTTTACGTTCTTGAGATCAAAAGCACGTTTTTGAACATTAAATGATTTATTTGATTTTATTTTCTCCACAATTATTGTGCACAATAGTTATGTGAATTTGGTGACTTATTTTATGCATTCAAAAGAAGGAAAAATAGGTTCAACATATATAAATTGTCATATAGTCCGATAGAAGATAAAAATATACTGTTATGTCTTATGTAAATCTTTAAGTGTTCATAAAAACGCATGCATTCTTTTATGTTGACATTCGTCATAGAGTTATAATCAGGTCACATATGAGAATAGGTTTGACATTGCTCGAGAGAGAATGTTAAATAAAATATGAACATTAATTCGTCAAAATTCAATCGTGTTGTCAATGTGTAAAACTATAGCTAAAATTGATTATTGCATCAGAATTCGAGATCCTAGTACGTTTGTTGTTTATTCAACACATTAATTTGCATTTGGCATAATTTGCATTTAGTTTAGTTAATTCACTCATAATTGCATAAGTAGATTAATTTAGATAGAATTTAGTCGCAAATACATAATATTATTCTAGTTTCGATTTGGTCGCGATAATTAAAATTGAACTAATCAATCTTCGTGAGACGATACTTGGATTTAAAAAGTTTACTTTATTACTTGTTAACGAACCTTTTATTTGCTGTGATTTTAATTCGAAATATATTTTCGTGAACAGTATAAATGAATTTGTGTGCAAAAGTTCCACCATCATGTCATATATATATATGGATAAATCTACTTATACATAAAAAAATGTACATCAAGGTCTACACCCCTCTCACATGGGAGTGGGACCCACTTGTGTAAAATATTTTTTTATTCGAGTGGGCCCCACCCCCATGTGAGGGGGGTGTATACCCCGATGTACATGGTGATGTACCCCTAGCAAAGCCGTGTGTGTGTGTGTATATATATATATATATATATATATTTGTGTGCGAAGTGGAGAACCATATATTGCTACAAATTGGATTAAAATTGGTTTTAAAAAAAATAGGCTTTAGGTAGGAATAGGTTTAGTTTATAGTGGAATACTAGTATTAGGATTTGGCTTAAAAAAATGGTTTCCTGGGCAACCAATTCTAATAATCTAATTTTGCCGAATTTCTGTAATGGGGAGAAAATAATTAGGGTGGTTATGAAAGTGGATACTAATTAAATTGAAAGACAATAAGTGGAATTGAATTACAATTTGACCTTTTCATTCTAATCAAAAGATTAACGGTTAATTCTAAATAATCAAAGCGTAATTGTCATATTACTAAGTTAATATTCTGAACTACTCAAAATTCTAATGATCCTTATTTTCCTTCGATAGAGTCTAACTTAATGTGGTATTATCCAAAATATTTTTTTCCTGAGTTAAAGACTTCTAATTAATTACAAACTATAAAAAGTGTCCAATATTGATATACTAAAATTTGCTCTATCAAAATATAATTATTTGACACTGAAAAAAAAAGAAGAAGAATTTAAAACATATTTCACTTTAGCTAGTGTTTGGTCCCCATTAATTTTTTTTAAAAATTTTTCTTTTTCTCAATTTTAACCACGCATTCTCTAAATAAAATAATATCACACACAAATCTAAAACTTTTTATTATTTTTCAACCATGAATTCTCTCATCAATCACTATTCCAAAATTTATAATTTCTTCAAAATGGGGCCAAACACTAGCTTAGTCCATCAACTTTCAATGTTATATATAAAAAAATCTAAACTAAATAATTATATTCTATAAAATTTCAGGATATTACATTTTTTGTAATTTTTGAAATGCTATACAGTTCAAGTCTCCTTGCCATTAGTTTTGTTTTGAATTTTGAATTTTTCTCTGAGAGTAATTGCATTAGTTGTGTTTATTAAGTTTAGCTTAGTAGATTTATGTTGTTTGGTCCATTGTAGTACTTATCAACTGATCGATATATTTTATTTTAGTTTTTCTAATCAAGTAACTAATTGTTAGCCAATTATAAACTTCATTTACTAATAAAAAATTTGCACCTAATAGGCATTTGTTTAAAGGGAACAATACATAAATAAGATATTTAAGTATCACCATTTCAAAATTAAGGTTTGATGTTTTAAATTTCAAAAATCAAGTTTTCAATAAAATTTATTTATAATTTAATTAATTAATTATATATTTATTTAATAAATATATAAAGGTCACAGATCTATACAATTTGGTCACAATTCAAACAATTTAAAATCACAATTCAGAAATTTTATAGGTTACAGTTCGTTCATTTGTCACAAATTAAAAATTTGAAAGTCACAATTTTTATAAGTCACACAACTTATTTTATGGTTTCAAAACATCAAATTATAGGTCACAAATTACTTTTATTGGTCACAAATTAATAATTTTGTAAGTCACACAATATTTATTAGACACAATTTATTCTTCGTTGGTCACACACCAACCAATTTATTGTTCACATTCAACAAATCATTTGTAACCACCACCAACACAACACCACAGAATCGCACCACCGCTGCCAACACCAACACCACATAAACGCACAATCGCCGCCAACACCCACCACCACTTCCCAGCAACAAAATCATAGTTTCAAACATCACAGCAAACATTTTCACCACCACCACTACACTAAACCATCAACATCACCACCACACAAAATCACAGTTTCAAACATCGCATCCAACGTTTTCACCACCACCACCACACCAAACAGTCAATATCACCACCACCACCACCACCCAAACACCACTAAAACCACCGGACTACCACATCACCACCACCACCACCACCAATACCCATCCAACAACAAAAAAATCATCTAGGCTACTAGAGGATATTTGTAGCGCACCTCATAACTTCATCGTCCCTCACGTCACAGATCACACCGTAACTGTCGTCTCCTCCATCTCCACACCATACCGTAACCACCAACCCCACAAAAAAATTCCCAATCCGCCCCTGCCACCACGAATCACACAAATCCACAATTCACAACCACAAATCCACCACACCGCAACAGTCTCCACAAGTCCACCAGATCGCAATCATGTTGTCGCTGCCATCATCACCGAACTGAAGAAGGTGCAGGTTCACATCACTACGCTGTGACGGAGTGAAGCAATTCATCAACTGTCACAGGTGTCTTCGGCAACTGCTGCTCCTCGACAACGACAACGACAACGAGAATTGGATGGGCAGGAACGAAGCAGCGCCATTGGAAGCGAGAATTGACTACATGAGGGAGAAATTGGAGAAGATGATGGAGAAATTAGATGGGCAGGAATGAAGCAGCGTCGAATATTAACTGGGACAATTGATTTTAGGGCTTCTGAACAATGGCGATGCTACAGAATAACCGCAAGCGGCAATGAGTGCTGCGGTTTGGGTGAAGAGAAGGAGAGGAGAAGAGGAGAATAGGTAGAGTGAGCGAAAGTGAGAATAGAGAAGGTGGAGACAACATGAATTATTTCTTCGGCGAGGGAAGAATCATCGGCTGTATTGGCGGCGGCGAGGGTGTTTTAGCAGATAGAGTGGAGAGGAGATGGGTTTGATTTTAGGGTTTGATATGAGGGAGATATCGTAGGGATGGTATATAAATTAATTTATATTATATATAGATATAAAAATAAAAATAAAAAAATTAAATTATTAATTAAAACCTGATTTTTGTATTATGAAACTTGATTCTTGATTTATGATAACGGAAATCTAAAATCAGGATTGGGTGTAATTTCCTCTTGTTTAAATTGTTTCTGCCCCTAAGTAAATTGTGAGCTCGAGGAAAAGTGGACATGGATGTACACTTAAAGATGACGTAAGAAGTTATGATGATCCAACTAAAAATTTGAAATTCAACTTAGTAAGTACATCTAATACAATTAACAGGTTATTGTCAATTTACTGATGTTTATATGATTTTTTGTCGCTCTTGTTATTTTTTTAAATAGTATGATTTGTTAGTTCTTATGTTTTACTCGCTTTCATCAACCATCTTTATTATCATAGGGGTTATGTTTTTTTAATACCACGAGTGAAACTATTATATGAGAACTCAAGTTTTAGATTTTCATTCTTGGTGTTTGCATAAATCACCCACAGCCCACCGTTTTCTCCATATCCTTATGCTCTTTTTCTTCTGTTACATCTATTTGTGAACAACGAAGTTGTATTTGTGTTTTGTGATGAATAAACTTGGGTGTTGTACTTTGTATTTTAAGAGGAATTAGTAATGACAAAAAAAACCCATCCCACCCAGACGGGTTGGCGAGGCTGGGTAGGGATCGCCGCCCCGTCTCTGGTCTCGAGGCGGGGTGGAGATGCCGAGCCCCAAACCCGCCCCATGAAGAATAAAAAAAAATTATTTTAGACATTGTTCGATTCGAGTGCTTGCTTTGGATATTGATGTAGTTAGTTTGAGCATTATTTGCTTTGGATTTTAAAATTTTGAATTTGTATTTTAACTGGAAATTTTTGAAAAAAAACGGGAGGCCCTTCGCCCCGCCCCTCCCTACTGCCATCTCTAAGAGGAATCCATTTTATGTGTTCAGAAAAAGAGCATATGCAGTTTCTATTTGTGAAAAATGTGTTATTTTTCTAGTGTCGTGACTATTTGTGAAAAATGTAGTTTCTACATTGTTATCCTTTTCTCCATTCCTTAGCAATTAGATGGTAGAGCCATTTTGATGCTGTTCCCCTTCCAAATTGTAGAAGATTAGTGGAGAAATTGTTCAATGTTGGAAAAAAGGGATAGTATGATGTACTTCGGTCACAGTTTGGCATGATATCTCCTCTATTAAGCATTTTGACATGAAAACATGAAGATATTGTAGTCACTTTTTAGAGATTTTGTTAACGTTTTCGAATATTTGTCACTTCTTTGAATTTTTGTCACTTTACTCTATAGATGATGTATGACCAAGCGTTTTAGACAGTTGAAATTTTGGAGCTCGTGCAATCAAAAGGCACAACTATGCCTTCTCCGCTGCAAAAACTTATGGAATTATGATTGTGGCACTTGCTTAAAATCAGAGAATAGAGGAATACTCCAAACTCTTAACTGATATGAGAAATAGTCAATGCCTTCCTGATGGGTCAACACACAAGAACAATCCATCTGATGCCAGGGTCACCAAAACTGCTGCTAAGATGGGTGCCAAGGTCGCCAAGGCTTCAATTGATTTTCGATTATAAATTTGGTAGAAGTGTTTAGTTGTCACAATGACTTCGTTTTGTTGATGCTTAACATGGTAAATGTCATTTGTATTACCACAACAACGGCTTGTAATTATGTGCCTAGATCTTTCTTGTCTCGGGATTTTTTTTCTTGGGATTCTTGTTGCATGGAGTGGAATCTATAGTTTTACACTGAAATTCAATTATTATAGTAACGCATATAGTTGCCAAGGTTAAGATCTATATTATTTGTACATGTTCAAAGTTAATGGTACTTGAAGCATGATTTAGCTAAACTTAAAAATTACCGTCAACTAACCTTTTTCTTTCAGAAATTTATTGAATAAGATTCTTCTTGTTCACTTGTTTAACTTTAGTGATTTACTACTACTTCCAAAAATTCGGTTGTAAAAACTTTGCTTTAACTTTATTTCCCTAATAGACTATCAAAGGTCAGAAGAATAGCAATAACAATGAACGAAGATAGTTTAAGAAACATTTAAGCTTGATTCCGTTCATTGCTTCTTTTTCGAAGCGAAATGAGGATCTTCGGTAAGCCTTTTGATTCTGTTTGCACAAGCTGTTGAAGCTGTAAATTTTCATTTGGGTATTGTTTTATGTTCAACAACACACTGTTTGACTTTCTGATGGGGGAGGATCTGATCTACAGGAGTTCAATGGTTCAATTTAGACTCTTCTGGAGTCTCCGCGAGATCACTGTTCCTTAATCGGGGTTTCCTGCGATTCGGTTTGTCAAGTGGTGACGTTGAATATTTGTCGAGCAAAGTTTTTGAGTTATATAATTGAGATTGACTGGGTTATTTATTTCATCATGCAGCTTAAGGTGTAGTGTTGTGCCAAGTGATGGCTCGATAATGTGCAACAACGCTTGAAGTGAAAATTCCTTTTCATTTCTAGTTCGATAACGCATTAAGCATTTCAATTTTGTGCACTATATAGATTAATGTTGAATTCTTATATGGTTAGTCTATTGAATATGAAGTTGAAAGGAGAATTAGGATCCATAATCTGCTAGCTGAAATTGGATTAGATTCATAGCGTATGAAGTGAATCAAGTTATGCAACACTTAAAACATGGGTATTTGGGATCTTCTAATATGTTTAACAATATCTCTGTTATAAATGGGTGTCCCTAAGGCATTGGCAAGTAGACCATCATCCTTAATCCTACCATGATTAAAGATTATTCTGTGTATACCATCTTAGTTTTGCTATCTATAAATGATTTACACCGACAGTAATAGGAATCCCTATTATTAATGATTCAAAAATATAAGATCTATAGTATTCAAATTAATTTTTTTGTCTGAAGGTCATTTTGGCATTCTCCATTTTCATAATAAGTGATATGTTTTTATTGTTATATTAACCCAGGGAGATAATTCTCTTATTTTGTTATTGCAGACGCTTTCACTATTTCCTTGTTCAACGTGCTGGTATAAAGACAATCATCGTGTCAGCATGGGAGCCGAGAAATGGTTGGATATTGAACTATGGAATTCCGCCAAAGAACGCTATGAAATTCTAAAGTCACGTGGAATAGAATTGTAACTAACCATTTGGGGATGGACGCGGTAAAATATAATTCATTTTCGATATCTTGTCATGTGCACATTTAATTTTCTTTTAATTACTCTGTTTTTCATCCCTGTTGCACTGTGCTGCATGACATAATGCTTGATGCTTTCTCCAGGTCTCTCTCTATGATGTGGACTGGTCATGCTCAACTGCACTAGTTGTTGGAAATGAACACAGGTAAATGTTTCTTATTTTCTAACTTTCTGTTATCTATATATTTTTTCCTTTTATCTTAAGACAATTGCGCATTGCCATCAAGGACAATAAAACACAAGGAAAGTTGTCATAACAACATGGTAAAAGTCAAGAACCTATAGATCTGTTGCTTATATGCTCTATGCAACCAAACTTCCATGTCATTAATTTAGACGTCATTAGACAAAATTGGAAGTTTTGAATTTTCTCACAGAGAGATTATGAATTTCAGGGGAATAAGCAATGAGGCTCTTGAACGATCATATCTGCATTGCAGTATTCCAATGAGACTATGAGAGGCATGGTAGGTTTGTTTAATTTTTCGGTTGCTACTGGCCTTCTTATGCACCATGCTGTCTATGATAGGAATTTGCGCATGGTAATACCTTTTTTCTTCTAATTGATAACACCTTGTTTTGCTACAAACCACTTGTTGGAAATCATAGGAGCTATCTTCATTCAGTTTCATGTGTCTATTTTTTTACTATAAACGTCTTAATTAAAAAAAGAAAAAAGGAAAAAAAAAGAAAAGAAAAGAAGCCTATGGCTTATAGTTCATGACAGATGTTTCGAAGTACACACTATCCAGAGTTAGATGTTTTTGTAGATTCTAGGTTAGATGTTCCGAAGTACCCACTAGCCAGATTCTGGTGGTGTATTGTTGTGGGAAGTACATTACGGAAAAATGGGATTGAAACGTCATCTCTTATTTTAAATTTTCACGATTTATTTTACAGAGAATTGTTTTTTTTTTTTTTTTTTTTTTTGCACTGACTGTTTAAATTTGGAATTTAAGTGGGTGTCACATTAGGCTAATTCTAATGTAGATTTAATCACAATCAGAGTTTTGTGCCTGGATTCTTTTCTCTAGAATTACATTTCATTTGTACCTCATGAAGTCAGATTAGCCTACAAAAATACTCATCACTTTCTAGATTGACAAAGTTTATTAGTTTATATTGCCATATGCCCTCTATAATGATTAAGCCCCTGTTTGACATCCTTTATTTTACAATCCTTTTTTCTACATTCTAATTTTCAACCACATTCTCCAAAAAATCAATATTCAAAACATTGAAAATCCCAAATAATGGCATCAAACAGGGGCTAAACCTGTTTTATTTGCATCTTGTAAATACTGGAAAAAGATTTGCTTAGAAATCAGATGTTTTTGATTACTGCGATTTGAGAAAGAGAATAACAATGGCACCTTATTGTGTTGATGTCCTTCTTGATGTGGTTTGATGTCAAACTCTTATAAATTTAGGTAGAGAAACAATGCGGAAATGATTCTCTCAAAAGAATTTAAAGTTATATTTTTGCGGAAATGATAATTGTGCTTCATTTTGTGGAGGTCAATGATAGTGCACTTTTATCCCCTCGATTCGCACGTGTTTCTGTTATGAGGGTATATTGGGTCGTCCAAATAATCGTGAACTTGCTAACGGTTTTATTAGGAGACCCTTTTCAGAGTGCAATAAACTCATGTAAACTTGTATCCTTCTCGTGAAAAATTGAGGATATAACTCTCACATTTAGGACGTACTGTCAAATTCATGCGTGCTTTGCTCATCTTTATTGTTTTTCTCACTACTACTATGATAGGACATCTGTCCAACTCATACCATATGCAAGAAAAGGATGAGGGCAGGAAAGGAAATCGCCAAAAGGGAAAATCAACAAAACACATGGGGGCAAACAGAAATGGTTGAAGGGGTTGTTACAGAACACATTATAAATACAGGAAGCAGGGGAGAAGAGAAGGGGGGGAAAATACAGAATGGTCTAGGGGAGAGATTGGCCTCTCGAATGCCAAATTACCTATTTTCTATTTACTGTTGCAGAGTATAGTTCTATAAGTTTACATACTGTTATTTTACTACAATCTAGTTGTATTTCCAGTACTCAAATTAGCATAAATATAAAAAAGCTCTTCATACCAGCTAGCTTGCTCTCATATCTGCCTTTTCAATTGTTCTTGTACTTGTTGGAAGCTGCCTTTGATACAGGGTTCTATCATATTACTCTCATAAGTATGAATTAGGGATTAATCTATAACAATCTAAAGTCTGACTTCTTGCAGCATTTTTAGGTTTGGTCATTGGTGGTAGGATTTGATCAACCATAGAAGTACAAGCCCTTTATTAGCAGGTGCTCCAATGAGGGTGATCTAAAGATTCGAAGTGCTAGAGAGGTGAATGTAAAGTTGGAACCAGCACTTAGAGGTTGGAACTGCTCGATGACAAGAAGCACATACTCAAGATCAAAATTGTTGGTGGTGATCACAGGCTAAAGGTACTGATTCTTTAGCCATTCACATGTAGTATATTCTGTTTCTTAAGGTAATATTTGAATTGTAGAATCAGTAATGCCTGACTCAATTACTTTTGATGATAAAAATTAATTAACACAATAAGTTGGGAGACCATCAGTGTTTTTAAACTCTTGCTTCCTCTGTATTTGTCAATGGCCTTGCATTATGAGAACTCAATTTCAGTTGTTATATTAAATTTGGTTGTTCTTCATGTAAAATCCTTTTTATAATTTTGATACTATGTTGTATTATTTACAGGCTCTGATTGGTTTCGAATAAATTGAAAAATGTTCTCTTTCTTTTTACTTTTATCAATTTAATTAAATTCCAATCCTCTCTTGTTATCTGTTAAGTAAACGAACCAACTTGGGATTTCAATTTACTTTGGATTTATATCCTTTATTCCTTGTGTTTTCTGTCTTGCCATTTATAAACCTTTGGATGGTTTATACTGCCATGGATGTTCAATCATAAAGTTCAGGGCTGCATCTCCTGCTGTCTCCAAAGTCCTTGAATCCATTCCTGCAAGTTTTTTTCCTATCTATACTCTTCATCTGTTCTTCTGATCGAGTAATTGCTCTTGCTAAGAGCCGATATAGTCACTTTGGGTTTGCAACACAATCTACTGAAATACTATGTCTTAAAATACTTTCTTTACCTTAAAAGGAAAACAAGAACACGCCTGCAATTTATGTTGGTCTTTAAGGGAATTGTACAGAGGCATCGAACAGAAAGATGTTTAAGGGAATTGATTTCTGGTCAACTAATTAAACCATGTTGTGTGATAATGAAAAAAAAAGTTTCACGTGTTGTTTCCTTGTGTACTTACTTATGCAGCCATCAATCACTCAGTCTATCACTAATTTCTATGAAGATGATAGAAACTCTTTTGTATTTGTGTACAGACCAGCTGAAGCTCAGAACTTAAGGAATTCTCGTCTGCACAGAAGTCAAACCTATGTGGACATCTTATACGAGTGTTATGAAGATGTAGCCAGTTGCAGTGAGATCAGGAGTGTCGTCTTGGCTGGACGTAGCTTTTATGTATGTCGGATTCTGTTCTATCTTCACAATTTAAGCATTGTCATTTTTTTTTTCTTCTTCCGTTCAAGAGAAGGAAGGTTTGCGTAGCATGTAGCAAATTGAAAAGGCTGATAGCTTTGCAGATGTTTTCCCTCGTATGTGTGTTCTGTTCATTGTCTTGAAGTAGGATCCCATGTTTTGTTAAACTACTTGTGCAATCTTCCATTTTATAATATCTTTACCTGGATACTATCTCAACTAAAAATTACATAAGTTTTAGGGAAAATTGCGATCGTGGTCCCAAACCTTTCATTTTGTTGCAAATTACACCCAAACCTTTTATTTTTGCGACCGAAATCCCAAACCTTTATATGTAGTTGCAGCGTCAGTCCCAAGCCTTTAATTCCATCCATAAAACCGTCAGTCAACGTTTCAACGGTAATTTTGACTCGAAAAAATTGCAACGCTGGCCCCAAACCTTTCATTTTGCTGCAGATTACACCCAAACCTTTAATTTTTGCGGCCAAAGTCCCAAACCTTTATATATAATTACAGCGTTGGTCCATTTCAAGCATTTCGTCCATAAAATCGTCAGTCAACGTTCAAACAGTAATTTTAACTCAAATGGCATCTTAATCGATAGGTAAAATTATCAAAACAAGTTATTCAAAAAAAAAAAAAAAATGTTTGTTTTCTTCAAATCCTTCAATCTTTTCACAGACATCACATTCTCATCATCGATAACTATCTGATCAGATAACAATTCGATCCGATTTTTTATAATAATCGAATCGATAAATTCTTTTTATGGCATGTTATTTGTCACTAAAATAAATAAATGAGAAAATAAAAATAAATAAACTATATTTGGTACTATAATTTGTATGTATTATTAAATAATTTTTAGATTGATTAAAAATTAAAAACAATATTAAAATAAAAAATACATTTTTTATTAAAAATTAAAAATAATATTAAAAAAATTTATTTAGTACTAAACTTTTTTATTTTCTCATGTATTTATTTTAGTGACAAATAACATGCCTTAAAAAATAAAAAAATATTGCAACGCTAATCCCAAACCGGCATGTTTAGACAAAGTCTAGGCATAGATATTATTAAAAAAAAAATTCTTATTTTAATATTATTTTTAATTTTTAGTCAATTTAAAAATTATTTAATAATACATACAAATTATAATACCAAATGTAGTTTGTTTATTTTTATTTTTTTATTTATTTATTTTAGTGACAAATAACATGCGATAAAAATAATTTTTCGATTCAATTATTTTAACAAATCGGATCAGATTGTTATCTGAGCAGATGGTTATCGATGATGAGAATGTGATGGCTGTGAAAAAATTGAAGGATTTGAAGAAAACAAACATTTTTTTGGATAACTTGTTTTGACAATTTTACCTATCAATTAAGATGTCATTTGAGTTAAAATTACTGTTTCAACGTTGACTGATGATTTTATAGACAAAATGCCTGAAATGGACCAACGCTGTAATTATATATAAATGTTTGGGACTTCGGCCGCAAAAATAAAAGGTTTGGGTATAATCTGCAACAAAATGAAAGGTTTGGGACCATGGCCGCAATTTTCCCCAAGTTTTATTTCCTGTCATTTGAGAATTTTGCATATGTGGCTTCAAAGGCCGTGATCATAGTTTTCTCATTTTGATGAGAGTGGTTAATGTGATCTTCAATTATTGTATTGCATTTCCTTGGCATTTTGATCTACCAAATAATATTTTTTACTTTTTTTATTTTACAATAAACTTTGGTCATTGTTTAATGGGTACATATGAATATTTTGGTGTAGAGCACAAATATGAATTGTCAAACCTTTCCAAGCTTTCAAATGTTAATATCGTCCACATTAATTTCTTCATTGGGAAAAATTTTGGCTAGCAAAAACTTTTGAGTTAAATCTTACTAGAATATTATCCTCATAGGGATAATTGCAGCAGCGGTTCCAAATCTCTCTTTTTTTTATAAATTTTACATCGATCTTCACTTTGTGTCATCCGCAATTCCAAACCTTTCATTTTGTTGAGCCACAAGTTAGTTGACCAAGAAAATGAAAATTTGGCCAAATTAGAAAGGGTAAAATAGTAACTTTACATTTTCCTCACATTAAATAATTAAAAAAATAAGTAAATTAAAAAAATCAAAATATGAAATAAAATAAAACTCACCATCTTCTTCAACCCCATCCTACCATTCCACCCATTCCATACAAATTGAAACTGGAAAGCCATTGGCCTCTGTCGGCCAGCGGCCATCGTTGACCACCGGCTAGCTCACATCTCATCAAAATTCATCATATATTTTAGCTTTTATATGCCAACATTCTTCTTACCCCATAA
Organism: Fraxinus americana; assembly: GCA_035079005.1. NCBI lineage: Eukaryota > Viridiplantae > Streptophyta > Magnoliopsida > Lamiales > Oleaceae > Fraxinus > Fraxinus americana. The sequence goes on from CM068715.1 coordinate 2,853,691, forward strand.
ATCTTCACACTTTTTCTGCACAATCTATTAGATTTGCAATTTACAACTGGAAGTTACTAAGTTCTGGGTTTGGAAAGGCCTTGCATATGAATTATGTTGTAATTTGATGTATTAAGATCCAGAATGCAATATCTTCAAACCCCTAACTTGCTGTAATAAATTGCAATTGGAATTACAATTTCCTTAATTTGCTATAATCAATTGCAATTGTTGTAATTAATTTGAGGAAACTGGTGGTCTCGTTGTCGTTTGATGGAGGTGGCGGCGATGGTGAGTCGACAAAGGACGATTGTGACACCATCGTGGATTGGGAAGACCAGATTTTGGAGGACATAGTGCCTCTTGTTGACTTTAAATTTGAGCAATTTAGCAAGGATTTTGAAGAACCTCTCTTATTTGTAGTGAAGAACATCTCAGATCTCTCGCAATGGAGAAGATTTTTTCATTTGGGTTCCATTTTGGTTCGAGTTTTTTCTAGTTTGGGTACCATTCCAGTGGCCGTGGCCGACGGGCCGTGGTTTTTCGATTTCGATTTGTTTGGGTGGTGGTGGTGGTGGGGTGGGATGAGGTGGGTTTATTTTCTTTTATTTTGGTTTTTCTAATTTACTTATTTTAATTATCTCATGTGAGAAAAATGTAAAGTTGTTATGAAAAGAGAGAAAAGGAGAAGAGAATAAGAGAAGTCAATAAACTTATGTATTATAATGAGAACCAAAGCCCTATATTTATAGGAAATGAATGGGGATACATATGATAATAATAACCAGGGTTGTAGGGGTACAAGTGTCATTCACATTAAACCCTAATTTACTTTCCTTTTACAACACTCCCCCTTGAATGACACATTACAAAATATCTGCCTCGTTAAAACCTTGTTTGATAAAAATTCAATGAGACAAAAAAAAATCAAAACGAAGGAAAAAGAGTACAGTTATTTTGGAGTATTAAAGATAAATGCTGCCTCATTAAAACGTTGCTAGGAAAACCCAATGGGATAAAACCTAAGCGAAGGAAAAAGAGTACAGGTACTCCCCCTGATGTTGATCACTGAAAATCTTTGAGTCGACGCATTCCAATCCCGTGAACCAAGTTCTTGAATGTAGATGTTGGCAGTGCTTTTGTAAATAAATCAGCCAAATTATCACTTGAACGAATTTGTCGAACCTCAATATCGCCATTCTTCTGAAACTCGTGTGTATGAAAGAATTTTGGGGAAATATGCTTCGTCATGTCGCCTTTGATATAACCTCCTTTGAGTTGTGCAATACAAGCAGCATTATCTTCATACAAAATTGTTGGATTATCTTTTGTTGAAATTAATCTGCATGATGCTTGGATATGATTGGTCATGTTCCTCAACCATACACATTCTCGGCTTGCTTCATGGATTGCAATAATTTCAGAATGATTTGAGGATGTTGCTGTTAACGATTGCTTTACAGATCTCCATGATATAGCAGTTCCTTCACGTGTAAACACGTATCATGTTTGTGATTTAGCTTTATGTGGGTCAGAGAGATAACCCGCATCTGCATATCTCACTAAAGCAGATCCCGACTTTTGAGAATAAAATAATCCAAAATCAATAGAACCCTTTAGGTAACGAAAAATATGTTTAACACCATTCCAATGTCTTTGTGTTGGTGTAAAGCTATATCTTGCAAGGAGATTTACAGAAAAATCTATGTCGGGTCGAGTGCAATTTGCAAGATAAGTTAATGCTCCAATTGCACTAAGATCTGGTACTTCAGGACCAAGAATCTTTTCTCCATCTTCAAGTGGACGAAAATGATCATTTTTTATATCAAATGATCGAACAACCATAGGTGAAGCCAATGTATGTGCATTATCCATATAAAATCGTTTTAAGACTTTTTCTGTATATGTAGATTGATGAACAAATAATCCTTCTGGGAAATGTTCAATTTGCAACCCGAGACAGAATTTGGTTTTTCCCAAATCTTTCATCTCAAATTCATTTTTCAAATAATCTGCAGTTTTGTTGAGCTCTTCAGAAGTTCCAATTAAATTTAAGTCATCAACATAAACTACCACAATTATAAATCCAATATTTGTTTTCTTTATAAAAACACATGGGCAGACATCGTCATTTTTATAGCATTCTTTCAACAAAGCTAAGGCGATTATACCACATGCGTCCGAATTGTTTCAATCCATATAATAATCTTTGCAATTTAATTGAGAACATGGTTATCGGGCATGTATCATTTGTTTCTCGCACTTTAAGTCCTTCATGGACTTTCATATATAAGTTAGTGATGTCAATCGAGCCGAGGGCTCGTCGGCTCGGCCGCTCGGCTCGTACAGTTCATGCCCACGAGCCGCTCGGGCTCGTCAAAAAAGATGAGCCCGAGCTCGAGCCTAGCGGACCGGTTCGTAGACGAGCCGAGCCGAGCTCGGCTCGTTAAGAAGCGAGCGCTCGTGGGAACGAGCCCACGAGCCGAGCTCGTGGGCTCGTGGAAAAATATTTAAAAAATAAAAAAAACTAAGAAAAAAAAAATTTTGACGAGCCACGAGCCGAGCTCGCCCACGAGCAAACGAGCCAGAGCGGCTCGGCTCGTGAGCTCGTGGCTCGTTTCTCCACGAGCCCGAGCCGAGCTCGTGGCTTAAAGGGCCGAGCCGAGCCGGCCCATTGACAACACTAATATAAGTCACTATCAAGTGAACCATACAAATAGACAGTCACTACTTCCATAAGGCGCATTTCAAGCTTTTGTGACACAATCAAACTAATTAAGAATCTAAAAGTGATGGTGTCCATTACGGGAGAATATGTTGCCTCATAATCAATTCCTGATCTTTATGAGAAACCTTGAGCTACGAGTCGGATTTTGTATTTTGTAATTTCATTATTTTCATTTCTCTTTTGTACCAAAATTCATTTGTATCCAACATGGATTACATTTTCAGGTGTTCGAACTACAGGTCCAAACACTTTCCGTTTCTCTAAGGAATTCAATTCCGCATGTATGGCTTCTTTCCATTTTGGCCAATTATTTCTATTTTAATAGTCTTTAGCAAATAGTGGTTCAGGATCCTCATTTTGTATAATATCAAAAGTCACGTTAAAGGCGAAAATATTATCTATAACAACATTATATAGCTCCCATAATTTATGAGATAACATATAATTTATTGAAATCTCATTATTTTCGGACATGTGTGATTCTTCAGGAACCATATTTTCAATATTTGGTTGATCAATTTTCTCTAATGTTACTTCTTCTGAAATTTTTGGTTGGTTTTTCTCTTGTACTTTTCTTTTTCGAGGTACGGAGTCTTTTGAACCAACTGATCGACCACGCTTCTGGCGTATTTGAGATTCATTTGCTAATCATAATATGATGCAGTGCATCATGTGCAAAAGTGTAGTCGACAACTTTTTCTTATCTTTTTCTTTTTCAATAATGACATAATTTATCGAGATATATTAATTTTCATTATTTCAGGTACCTGAACCTCTTTTGAGGTTTTATAATATGTTATGTTTAAATACTCATTAAGAGTATATACCTCATCAATAAGACCATCTTTACCAATTGTTCCATTTCGTTTGGAGGATTTTGTAATGAAATTGAATATCATCACGCTTCAGACGTGCCATAAATTTATCAAATATAATATCAACGAATTGTCCTTCCAAGAGTCAATTCAAGTTGCAGCATTTAAACCTGATGTGTGAGATTGTTAATCTCTTTGGTCAGTAAATGCATCTAAATGAATTATTCTTTGAACTTCTGGTTTGAATTGTCTTTTGCGAGGATTTAGATAATGATACATTTGTACATTATTCTCAACTTCTTAATTTCTCCCCCCAATGCCGAGAGAATTGTCCAATCAAAATGACAATAATTTTTCCAGCGTTATAAAATATCACTCATTTTGAATAAAGGTTCAAGCTACGCATTTATTCTCAGTACTCTTTAGTTTCCATCACAGTTCATTGTGGTAGATCAATTTTACATATTTGCACTATCGAAATAATTTGATGAAAAAATTAGGCTCGACCATAAGCCAAGTTATAACTAGGAGAACTATGATATTGACATGATGCGTAATGACTTTCCCTAAACTGGAATGGGAAGTATTTGGTTCTCAATTAAATTAATTGGAGACGTTTAACAAATAATAATGTTAAACCATTTATCGACATCTCAACTAATACTTAATAAAAAGTTGAGATTTAGAATCATTAGTATTAAAAAGACACACCGTCTTAATTGTATAATCTAAAAATTATACTGGTAATTTGAGTAGCACTTCGCAAACTTCAGGTTGCGAACACCATGCGATCATCTAATATTTGTATCAAATCTATTAGATACAAATAATATTTAGATGGTTAATGTGGAGGGTGACGGGGCCCCTTATATCACCCTAATTAATTTTCAGAAATATAGGAAATTCAATCATTATTTAACTAGTGACGATCAATGACCAATTTTCAATAAAGAGAACAAGCATCAAATATGATTTCATTGGATTGAAGAATCTTCCAATTTTTCATAGAATATCCATTTGAATATTTAATTTCCCATCATTATTGATCCAGTGATGATTCAATTGGTCATGCCAAACAATAAAGTCAAATTGAACTTCTAGTTCAATATAAGATATAATTCAATTATTTAATTTTGAATAATATGATTAAACATTATATAATCATATATCATTCAAGTAATCAAATTAATCAATGTCCTTATGACATTAATTAAACGTTGTCCTTCAGGGATAAACATGAATTCAAAATGATACATTTTTTGAAACACGTGCAACTTCAAGAGCACGTTGTATTTATTATTTCTCATTCCAAAATAATATGTCAATATTCTTCTGGAATATTGAAAAATATAATTCATGCTCTTCAGGAGCAAGTAATATAATTTTTTTTAGGAATATTAATTATAATGTTGTGCAGCTTTAGGAACAACAATGAACTATTATTTCGAAACATTAACTCTCCAGGAGCCATATATTTGCTTCTTCAAGAGCAAAATATCAATATTCTTCTAAAATTTTAAACATTATAATTATGCTCTTCAGGAGGAATCAAATATTGTTATAATAAAATTATTTAAGAATTTACTCTTCTGAAGTAAAAACATATTTTTTTTTTGTTAGATTTTACATAATTATGCTCTTCGGGAGCAAGTAAAATTCTTCGAGAATATTAATTATAATGTTGTGCTACTCCAGGAGAAATAACAAACTATTTATAATAGATAGATAATATTCTTCTGGAATATTAATTATAATGTTGTGTTGCTTCGAGAACAACAACATATTTTTTGAGAATATTTATAGATCTTATGAAATTGCAAATAACTCAAATTTAAAATTGTACTTTACAGTAAAAAGAATCAATGAATAAATATATCAAGGTGTAATTAAAACCATATAATATTAATCCACATAAAGGTATGCACAGTAAAATCACAGTCATAATTGCATTGAATATTATCAAATAAAAAGATAGCTAATTAAGATTAGTGAATAATTAGCATGTAATTACAATAAATAATTAGGCATAATTACTATATATACAACAACTAGAATAGAAAGATGAATTTGTAATGATATTAGGATTTGGCAGAAAACGAAAATTTGGTGGCAGAATGAAAAGCGCAGCAATATGAAACCAATTAACATGACGCACATAATGAAATTAATTAACATAAACCAGTTAATATAAACCAATTCACGTGCGGCACATAATGAAACCAATCAATATATATATATATATATATATATATATATATATATATATATATATATATATATATATAAAGGATTCACATATTACCAAATTAATTTTGGTACACGTGATAGATGATCATGTTTAAAAAGAAATTACTACATTTATTAAACTTTGAAAAATTAAGTTTTCGTGCTGATAACGTGTTATGAAAAGAAAGAAAAGGAGAAGAGAATAAGAGAAGTCAATAGACTTGTATATTATAATGAGAACCAAAACCCTATATTTATAGGGAATGAATAATGATACATCTAGTAATAATATTCAAAGCTGCAGGGGTACAAGTGTCATTCACATTAAACCCTAATTTACTTTCCTTTTACAACAAAAGTTACTTTTTACACTTATTAATTTGGTCAAATTTTCATTTTTTAGGTCAACTAATGGTCAAATTCCATCCATTTGTCCTTGTGGTGCAACAAAATGAAAGGTTTGGAACTATGGGTGACACAAAGTGAAGATTGAAGTAAAATCTACAAAAAGTGAAAGATTTGGGACCGCTGTTGTAATTATCCCCTATCCTTATGAAATTTTACTGATTATCGAGCTACAAAAGCAGAAATATCGTCACTAGACCGTCGCCTCTCATTCGCTCGAGCGACATCATGTCGCTCGACTGTCGCTGGGCCCTCGCTCGAGCGCAGTGCTGTCCGAAAAATTTTTATTTCGCGATTTCAAGGCTTTTTACCCGACCCATTCGTTTCTTGACCTACCTATAAATATCAAAACTCACCTACACGTTTTTTTAAGGTTGAATATTGAGAGAAAAAGTCTAGAAAGTGAATCCTCCACATTACTGCTTTCAAATTTTATCTTGTGTGAGATATTTTGGTGAAAAAAACACGAGTCCCATAATCCAAATACCAAATCACTACTTCCTCTACATTTGGTCAGAGTTCTGAAGAACGCTTGTCGATGAAGAACGGGTCGTTCTTCCTGATCCACGGGAGATAAACAAATTCACAAGGCTTGGAGTGTTGCAGGGTAGTAGATTCCATGGAGAGCTTTGACAACAGCAGCTAAAGATTGGTGCAGGGAAGCATGAGATCCACAGAGAACTGTAAGGAGTGCAGTCGGGAGATCAGATAGTACGGGTCGTCTAGTCTGGTAGACTGTAAGTTGTTAAATTCGTTTATAGTAGATTGATTGGCAAAATGCCCAGAGTTTTTTCCAGTTGGGTTTCTCCGTGATCATCCTGGTATTGATTTACCGTTTCCATTAGTTACTGTTTATTGTATACAGACTGCAGTATTTCAATTTAGGGTTAAAATGACTTGCATGATTAATCATCTAAATAAGAATTAAAAAGTGACTTGTTACTGTTTAATTCGTAATATATTTTTAATTTCGCATAAAATATATATTCACCCCCCTCTAGGTATTGTTAGGATTGAACTGTGTAACTTTCAAATTTTATTATTATGAGAATATTATAGCTTAAGACATAGTCATAGTAGTTACGAAAAAAAGGCTTAATAGCAGAAAATCCCTTATCTATTTGACGTTTTGCCAAAAAACCCTACTCATTGGAAATAGCAGAAAACATTCTTATTTGAAACCTTTAGTGCAGAATATAACCTTTTAAATACGAAAAACTCCTTATCGTTCAATTTAGTTAGTTCAATTATTAAAAACACTAAAAATTTGACAAAATTAATTACAGTTACAATCCTAAACATTTTTTTTTTTGGCAAATTATATCCAAGTATTTTATATGTACCACTCACTATTCCAAACTTTTAAAACTTTATTTTTCAACTCCACCCTTGTTAAAATCCTATGGACCTAAACTTTCTGGTTATTATTATTTTTTTTTTTTGTAAATTGTACCCAAATTTTTTATTTATAGGATCAGTAATCCCACACCTTTAAAACTTTATTTTTCCACACCCTCGCACCCCACTCCACCTTCTTTCCTCAAACCTCTCAAATCTGTAATAGAAACCAAATAGCAGTTCAAGTGAAGTGTAATTTAGCCCCTGTTTGGTCTACATTATTATCTCATTAAAATGAAAAATACGACCGTTATCCATCACATCAACATTTAAATTCAAATTTTCTATCTCTTATGTGGGCCCCAATAACGACTATATTTTTCATTCTCATTCTACAATAATTTGGCTCAAATTGGGGATTAATGAAGAGGAAAATAAATTATTAGGCTTTGAATTCGAATAAATCAATGGCTTTGAATTCAAAAAAATCCAACGGTTTCTTCTTTTCCTCATGCTCGTTCTTATTCTCATTCTCATTCTCAATCCAATTGCAGTCAAATCTTCATCCCAAATTCTCTCCGCGGACACCCCCGCCAACTCCCGAACCAACATTGTACGAATTACTCCTCAAATACGGCCTTCCGAGTGGACTCTTACCTTACTCCGTCACCTCCTACACCCTCTCTGAAAATGGCGAATTTGAGGTCAATCTCAAGAACCCATGTTACATTAAGTTCGATTACTTGGTTTATTACTAGAAAAAGATCGCTGGGAAGCTGAAAATGGGTCAATTGTCAATTTGAAAGGCATTCAGGTTAAGAGATTCTTGTTCTGGTTTGACGTTGATGAGTTCAGTGGTGACTTGCAGCCATCCGATAGTATTTACTTCAGTGTTGGGATCATAAACAAGAAGCTTGATGTGCATCAGTCCTGATTCCCGAACTGTTTGTTCTTGCCAAGCAGATGCTCTCTTGACTTTTGAGACAGGTTATTCGTATATTGCTGATATTATAGATTTGCAAGGTTTGGGGAAGAAAGTGGGGGGGTGGGTGGAAAATAAATTTTGAAAGGGTTGGGCCGTGGTAAATTTGGGTATAATTTATTGAAAAATAAAAAGTTTAGGATTATAATTGCATGTATTCCTTTTTAATTTTGACATTTTTTGCTTTTTCAACGGTTAAACTAAGGAAATTGGACGGTAAGGTAATGTTTCGCACCTAAAAGGTTGTATTTCATACTAAATAATTCAAATAGGAACCTTTTTTCCCCCTCAATAGGTATGGGAGTTTTTCGTACAACGTCTAATAGATAGGATTTTTTGCTATTAAGCCTTAAAAAAAAATATTATTTTGACTTAGATGGTATAAGTGGTAGAGATAAAATTTGGAGAGAGAGAGAGAGACCTAAAGGAGATTGACCAAATTTGAAAATTTTTTAAAAAAAATAGTGCATATATTTTTGTAATGTTGAATATAAGCAAAGTTGTCTTAAAATCTTAAAATTTTGCATTCTTTAAACAACTTTTGATAAATATTTTATTTTATTTTAAGCTTTTAATGTAACATAAATATATTTATTTTGCAATTTATAAGAATTACTATTATGTGGATGCAAGTTTCTTAAAACGAAACCTAAAATATTTATAACTTATTATAGCGTGGAGTTTATTTTTACCAAAAGTTATTTATGATTATATGGAGGCTATTCTATTAAGAGGAGTAGTTTAATGGAAATTGTTGAACACTATTCTTTTTATAATTAATCAGCGTGATTAAATAATTTGATTGCAACTTGTCCGTGAAAGATAAAACGGAAGATTGATATTTGTTTTCATTATTTTTATTTGACGTGAATGCGTGATTTACACCATCACTTTCTTCTCAAGTCAACAATTCAATAACTGTCCATCAATATTATTAGAGAAAATTGCAGTTGGATCCCAATATTTCACTTAGTTACAGACTGTACCATTCACTTGCACCAACCTCAAACGACAGATAGACGAATTCGCATTGCATTGCATTGTCCATGTTTGAGGTGGAGTACATATAGTTGAGGTTGCTACGTAAGCATTGTACCTTGCAGGTCTAGTCATAGTCAGCAAGGTGGAGTTAAGTTTCATTGTGATAGCCAAAGTGTCATTTATTTGGCCAAGAACCAGATATATCATGCAAAGATCAAGTATATAGATGTGAGGTTTCAAAATATCAAAGAATCGGTTACTTCAATGACTTGGATCTTAGAATGTACATACTTTTGAGAATGTAGAGGACATGTTGACAAAGGTCATTACTACTTATTTAGGTATTAGAGAGGAGACATATCACGACTTATTTAGTATCACGAGGAGTTGAATTATGCACGTCGTACACTAGTGGACGTAAACACATTGCCAAACCACTTAAATTTCTAAGTCGATCTTATTGTTCTTTTTCTTTCCAATTTTATTGTCACATTTTGCACAATAGTAACCTACGTACCTAATAGTATCATGAACCTCAATAGGAGCTATCGCACTATTGAAAGTAGAAATTGCATCCTTTTGTTTTACTATATGTCTACAATTGAAACATATAATGTACAAAGTGAAGGTGAACCTCAAGTCATAAATATATTTTATAGTGATGGGTTACGATCACGTACTTTAATAATTTCAAGATGGAAAAGCATTGATGAATAGGATTTCAGTCCTAATTTAAACTCATGGGTATTTACCATTTAGGTTGCAAGTTGGTTTGCTATCTCTCTTTCAGAGATCTTTGATAGTTGGCGGGGGCGAATCCAGCATTGTAGTTCAGCTAAGGCGGAGACCGTTGACAATCAACGATCGTAATAGTCGAAAATATAATTCAATACATATGTAAATGCACTAAAACGTAAAAATTATATACATATGAAAATATAATTCAATACAACCAAAAATACTAAAAAACATAAAATACAACCCTACTCTGTAACTGTAAACTTAGACAACTGCATTCTACGGGGTCTCATATTTTGAAAACGTTGCAATATTTCCTCATTCTCAAGTTTTATAAAAATATCTTTTTCCACGTAAATCGTCAAATTGTCATTCAACCAGTCATCTCCCATTTTGTTGCGCAAGTTACGCTTGATTAGATTCATAGCAGAAAATACCCTTTCAACACTTGCAGTTGCCACAGGTAATATCAAACCAAGGTGATCAGCCTATAAACCAATGGAAAATAACAGTAACTTCCAGTTTCAACCAACTTCTGAGCTACACAAGATATGCTATTGAGGTTAAAGAAAGCTTCGTCCATTCTCACAAGCATAAGAAACTTGTCAAGTTCAAGTCTAAGTAATAAAAGCTCTTTACCATTGAAGTCCAAAGGATAGAATTGAGCAAGCAGGACGTAGGAATTTAGCCTGATCAAAAGTTGCAAATGAATTTCTTGGACTTAAACACGAAATGCAAGTAAAGATCTGAGTAGTTGTTTCTGAAAAACGATCATTCAACTCTTGCAAGATTGAGTATATCACATGACAATACAAATCAACGTAAAAGCGATGATAATAAGTTAGCTGCTGAGCTGCACGCCTAGGTCGACCTTTCACTACTACAATATCCTCCAAATTGGGCACTAAAATATGTCTATCAACACAAACTTAATCACCCTACTCAACAAACTATCCCGACCATTGTCTCTCTGGTTCTGCAATGCACACTTACACAAATTCAATAACCACATAGCATTTTGAATATTCTGATCCTTTTTCTGTAAGGCTTATGAAAGGTCATCTGTAATTGCAAGAATTTCAAACATAAAGTGAAGACTAAATGCAAACTCAAAATCTTGCATAGTGTCCATCTTTCTTATGGCCATTGATTTTTTATCTGAATTTATGCCATCTTCTAATATATTCTCAAGAACATCTATGATAGCATTAAACATATTAATAAAACGAGTAATTATCAATAGATGTCAGCCCCATCTAGTATCACCTGGGCAGGCCAAACTTATTTCTTGAAATTGACCACTTCCACTAGAAAGTTCCCGAATATGAAGCTTCTCTAGAATATTAGAATGATAACTTGATCGAAGAACATTCACATGCTTACATGATGCACCAACCAAATTCACAATAATATCAAGCATGTTGAAAAAATCACCAAGCATACAATTCCTACGTGCCACAGAAACAATTGACAACTAAAGCTGGTGAGCAAAGCAATGAACATACATAGCATATGGGTTATCTCTTAGAATTAAAGCTTTCAAGCCATTGAACTCACCTGACATATTGCTTACTCCATCATAACCTTGACCTTGCAGGCTAGATATGCTCAATCCATGTGTAGAAAACATTTCATCAATGGCATCCTTCAGTGATTGGGCACAAGAATCAGTGACAAGGGAAATGCCCAAAAAACGCTCCTTCACTAGCCCCCTTTTGTCAACAAATCTCAAAACAACTGCCAGTTGTTCTTTTATAGAATTATCACGAGCCTCATCAACCAAAATTGAAAACAAAGAAGCACATATCTCATTGATAATAGCCATTGTCGTCTCTACTGCACAACAATTAACCAAATCCTTTTGGATGTTTGGTGAAGTCATTTGGTCATTTCCAGGAGCATTACTAAATAGTACTTCTTTAACTTCCTGACAACGAGCTCCATACCAGTTTAGTAGCTCAATTAGACTTTCTCTATTAAGAGACTCTTTCGATTCATCATGACCACGAAATGACAATCATTGCATCAAGAGGAATCTAGTACAATCTAGCACCGCAGTCAATCTCGTCCTATAACTTTTTTGTTGACTACTACTTTGGCTAGAAATTAATAGGAGATACTTTGCTTTTGATTCATCAAGTTGGTACACTTTGTAAAAGCTTGATTATGGGTACTATCAAAGAGACCGACATGATCTTTCAATGTCTTTTTGTGCTTCCAATCCCTAAAGCCAGTTTTAGTGAATATATGTCCACCCCCTTGACCCCCTCTATCGGGTTTGAACAAGTAGCAATACAAACAATACGCCGCATCATTTTCTATACTGTACTCCAACTAATGAAATTCAGAGAATTACTCTTTCCGAAAACACCTATTAGCATTCCCTATCCGTCTTCTTGGAAAGTCATGTCCATATTGAAAGTTATGCAGTTCGACCCTAACAATACATAGAGGGGGGTGAATATGTATATTATACGGAATTAAAAATATTAATTAATTAGCAACATGTCACCAATTAATTATCTCTAGATGATTAAGCATACAAGTCAGTTTAACCTATGTTTAAATATCGCAGTTAATATAATCAATAATGAAAGCAATAAGAACACACGGTATGATCAAGGAGAAACCCCAACTAGGTAAAAACTCTGAGCACTTTGCTAGTCAGCAATTCACTATAAACGATTTGTAACTTACAGTTTACCGACCTAGACGACGACATGTACTATCCGATCTCCTGACTACAATTCCAACAACTTTCCTGGATTCTGTGCTCATGTACCACTCCCAGTTGCAGTTTCCAAAGCTCTCCTAACGCTACAACAAAATTGTGATTTCGCGATAAGATTTTTCGCGACATACCAAAAGTTGTCGCAATAAGTGACTTAACGCGACATATTTTTAAAGTTTGTCGCGAAGATTGTGATGAAAAAATAAGTACTAAATAATATAAGGCGACATAAATAGTTTTTGTGAAATGTGAGAAGTTGCGACAAATAATAAAGAATGTCGTCAAAAATATGAGGCAAGGCGCCAAAATATTCTTGGTGGGAAACTTATGGCGACAAACTTTTATTTATTGCAACAAATTGCTTGTGATGCAATATGGTTTACTTTTTGCGATAAAAAATATTTGTTGCTAAAAATTCTATAGTTAGAAGAAAAAATCACTACAAGAAAAATAATTTTTTGCAATGGACAAAAAATGTTGCAATAGATTTTTTACAATGCTCACCCGTATAATGTAAGATCTAATATTATTGTAGATTAGAAGGATACGGCAACGTGCAATGCGCGTTGCAAAAGCCCTCAAATGTACGTTGTTGTACAACGCACCTTTTCCGTTAGACGATTAAACTTTCAGTCACATAGCAAGTGGTTATTTTTTCTTCTAGCTAAATTTTAATATGTAATACAATTTTTTTAAAATTTTAATTATTTTTAGAGGAAAATTTTTATAATAAAAGCTTTATAAAATTTCTAGAAAAAAATTTATTTCCAAAAAATTAAAAAAATCATTAGACGATTAAACTTTCAGTTACATAATAACTTACAAAAAAAAAAAAACTACTAGGTCGAACCAATCCATAAAGAAAAATAGATATCTCAACACTTGAAGCAAATAAATAAACAAATCATAATTCATATATTATCAGCAGGCGGTGGCATGCTGAATAATGTTGCTGGTTCAGATTGTTGTAGAGACATGCCAACTTGACTCGATACGAACTTATGCATTAGTGTCTCAAATTGAGAAAGCTTGGCACACATATCTAATAATTCTTGCTTCCGTTTCTGTATTTTCTCTCTAAGGGCTATTGACTCAGTATCAACCGATGTCAAATGAACAGAGTGGCTTGAGGCAGGTTTTGGACCATGTCCAAGTCCTCTAATGTAACCTCTAGATTTTCCTAAAACCTCATGCATAATCTCAAGTTCAGTGGGGGCCTCTAATCCATCTGGAACGGGTTGCTCTTTAATTTGAAGCATCCTCTCCTATATACAAGTACAGAGAGAAGATGAAATATATATTAATAACGGAATATATAAAAAAAAATCAATAAAGATGAATAAATTGTTAATATACTTACATATCTTGTTCATGCTTCATCGTTTACCCACCCTTTCTTTTCACTGTAATGAGTCTCACAATAAAGGTTAATTTCTCCTTGTGCGTCTTTAGTAATTGATCTATGTTTGAAATAATATACATCATGTAACATAAATATATACTTTTTTATAAATTCAAAAGAAAATATTACCTTTTCTTCAAGACGTGCAACAAATGATTTTGATCCACCACAATGATTATATTTAATGCAGTTGTGGCTTGCTAAATTACGTGTAGATAGTGCCTGCAATTAATTTATATATAAATATAATTAACTCCTTATTATAATTTATTTTAACATAACATTAAAATCATGTTATTATCAGTATTTACAAGTATTAATATTTTTAATAAAAGTTACCTGAAATTTAGAGATAGACCAATATTGATCTTTTCCCTTTCAATATAATATTTAAATTTCATCAATCGGGCGAAAATATCGAATGAAAGTATGAAATTGAAAAGGGAAGGATAAAAACTTAAAAAGGCCTAGATCTTGGGCTAACAATGAAATTAATAATTGGCCCAAAAAAATTAAAACAAAAAATCGAATTTAGAAATTGGGTTGGGCTGGGCATGGACTTGGCTTGGGAGTTGAAGAATTAATTACTAAATTAGTTAATTTGCTAATTTGTTTAGAAAAAATAAAAATAATTTAATTAATTCAATATAAAAAATTAAAAAAATTATCCAATGTTTTTCCATTGAAATATTTCTCTTTGAGTTAGTCACGATATCTTCTCGCTAAAGTATCGTTCACACATTCATGGACATGCTTAACTGTCAAATCAAGCTTCAATTTTGCCTACCAAAAAAGAAAAAAAGTGTGTATATTAATTTTTATATATAAATTAATTATTTATAAAAATATGGGAAACTAATAACTATTCAACAAAATTTTATAAAAAGTGAATTTGTTTATCACTTACCAAAACTCGATCATATAATTTATTTTTTTCTTCATTGGGTATGTCGATCCACCTTTTGTAACAGAGTAGAGCAAAGGATCGAATGATGAGCCACACTCACTAGCCAAACGTGCTTGCTGATTTCCAATAGCTTTTCCCAATTTTTTAGAAATCTCTAGTGATATTTTTCCAACTGCACTGATGATATCACCAGTGCCCTTGCCTCTTGCAGGACCACGTCCCTTCCTCTTCAAACAATGAGAATCTATGAAATAAATTACTCGAAGAATGAGAATATATAAACAAAAAAACTGAGATTCTATCAATTAAATGTATACATTAGGATGATTTTATATCATAAATATGAAGATAAATTATTACCGTTGGAATTGAGAATGGTCTCATGTGTCAATGTGGTTGCATGTGATGAATTAAGTTGAGGTTGAGGCTGAGATAATGGGGCAAGAACATGTAGAGGTTGAGGTAATGGAGTAGGAACTCGAACATTACTAGTCTGACACAATGAGGAAGAGATATTAGCTTGAGGAGTCGTCTGAGATAATGGACCCTTGCATGATGCCTTTGACGAGGAAACTTTTGAAGGTGGCTCATAGGATGTAGTAAAAATTCTATTTCTCTTGCCAATTCTTGTTCGAGAAGCCATTATCTACCAAGAAAAAAAAGTGATAATTTTCAACCAAAAAAAATGTCTCTATTCTTGACCATTGTTTAATAATATTAACAAGTATTTAGGATCTGGTTCAGAAATCTTAGTAAAAACCCAAATTACGCTCTGTATTTTCCTTTTTTTGCCTTTGTAATCAGAAGAAAATAGAATCAAATATTTACCTCAACATAGCAAAATTTACTCTTTCAAAATTATACAAGTTTCTAGCAAATCACATAAAAGGAGAAATGTTCAGACCAAGTTCTGTTTCTGTCCATTATCTATACTCTATAGAGATTATTAATGCTTCTCCCAGTCATTAATAATGTATGGATCACGTACAAGAATATAGAAGGCACTGGTTTATGCATGTTCATTGAAAAAGTGAAAATGTGTCTTAATTAATTGCTACCAGATTGTGCTAATCATTACCAGAATTGTATCCTTAACGGTATAGCAAAACAGAGCTATTTCATGTGCCTATCAATGCTGTAATCTAGTATGTGAATATTGTAATCAAATAATAATAGTTGAAGCAGAAAGGAAAAAGTTCAAGGAGATAATTATGCAATTATGATTCCATATTATATAGAGGACGAGAAATCTGGTACAGTAAAATTCCGCTTAAGACATTAAAAGTGTGTGCATTTGATACTACCCCAACATATATAATCAAAATTATTATAACTGTACAATAATCTATTAATGAATACGTCTTTGTTTAAATCTAATTACTACCCCAACATCAGTGCATTTGATAAAAAAAAAATGCTAGTATCGAAAGGATTTATACAATTTTCACAACAAGTTTATACAATTTTCACAACAAGCAAACACCATGAACTGCTCTAAAACTTGGGGTGGGAAAAGGGATCACAATGTACCTGGATCGTGAATTTTTATATCAACAACCTTTGATAAACGACCAAGAGAATTTCGAAATGAATCAACATGAAACGAAGAAATGAAAATATATTAGATTAAGAAACCAAAAAATAAAAAAAAAATCATGAGTTTGGAGATTGAATGAACAAACCTAGGTTACAAAGAACTAAAGAAATGAAAAGGTGGAGTAAAAAGAAATGATAAACACATCTTATAAAAGACGAAGACGGTGAAAAAAAAAAAGAGGGAACCAGAAATTTTCCCTCCAAATACAAGAGCCAAAATTGATAATAAAATCTTGTTGGCAATTAAATTTAGTTATTTTTAGGAAAACAGAACAAAATGACTTATTTCTCAACGTAAAGTCAGCATTTCTTTTTTTATTTCTCAAAAATGGTCCATAAAGTGGTGGTTTTGATGAATGTTCTAGTCCCATTATAAAACTGCCTTTTACAGAACATGATATGAATCACTTAGATAATAAGTTTAAATAATTTTAATTTGAGTAGAACGCTTGTGATAATATTGAGAAGAACGTGATATGTGATGCATATTGAGAAGAACGTGTGTGATAATATTGTTGGGACATGATATATGATGCATATTGAGAAGAACGTGTGTGATGATATTGTTGGGACATTGTTGAATGTTGAAGGGAAGAAAAAAGATACTGTTAAAGCTAGATTGGATTTGCAAGATATGAAGATTAGAAAAGAATTGCATTTAAAGTCACATGGTAATGGGTTTTTGAAACCCCCTGCTTCTTACACATTAACATTGGAGGAAAAAAAATCTTTTGCAAGTTCTTGAAATCTGTAAAATTTCCTGATGGATATGCATCAAATGTTTCTAAATGTGTTCGAGAAAATGAAGTTAAAATATTAGGTTTGAAAACTCATGATTGTTATGTGTTGTTACAACAACTTCTTCCTGTTGGAGTTCGAAAATTTTTGCGGAAGGAGGTGCGTAGTGCAATTGTAGAGCTCCATTGCTTTTTAAAACAATTTTTTTCCAAAACATTGAATATAAATGATTTAGAGAAATTGGAAGAAGGGATTGTTATAATTTTATGTAAACTAGAACGAATTTTCCCATCAGCATTTTTTGATATAGCGGTTCATTTAGCTGTTCACCTACCTGAAAAAGCAAAACTTGGAGGTCCCATTACATTTAGATGGATGTATCCAATTGAAAGGTAATTGCTAATATTGTATACAAATGTACTTTAACATTAATCTTGTTCATCGACTAGTTATTTTCAAACACTTTTTGTGTATTGTTTGATGAGAGAATATTGGGTCGATATAAGAGTTATGTTAACAATAAGGCCCGACCCGAAGGATCAATTACAGAAGCATATATTGTTAACAAGTCTTTGAATTTTTGCTCAATGTATCTCAATGACATTGAAACAAGATTTAATCGACCTGATCGCAATGACGATGGTGGGACTCCAACTACAAGCTTGTCAGTCTTTTCTCAAAATACTAGACTATTAGGTCATGCAGAATCGAAGTTACTTTCGAAAAAGGAAATTGATAGAGCTCATTGGTATGTCTTCAATAATTTTGATGAAGTTCGGCAATATTTAGAGTAAGTTCTTTTTCAACGTTTAATTTTTTTTACAATTAATTACTAATGTGTTGTATTTAATTGTATGTTTCATTTGTAGTGAGCACATGGAGCTATTGCAACAACAAAAATCATAACAATTTGGAACAAAAACAAGAAGAATTGTTTCCTAGATGGTTTGCTTCACACGTAAGTTATAATGCATGTCTTATTTATTTATTAATGCAACATAACATTCATATTCGAAGGTATATTGATTATGTTTTTATTGGCACAGATAACGAGATTATATAATAAAAAAGATTCTCTTGTAAGCAAAGGATTGTATGCATTAGCATGTAAATCGGATTTTAGAATATTTTCCTATTCAGGTTGTATTGCTAATGGGGTACGATTCCTTGTCAAAGATCGAGATGATTGTCGTACAACACAAAATAGTGGAGTGATGGTGCGAGGAGATGAGAACATCAACTTTTTTGGTGTACTGTGTGATGTTATTGAGTTGATATACATTTTTGACTACCGTGTCACTTTGTTCCAATGTAATTGGTACGATTATAATCCAAAGCAAAAAAGATCTGTCGTAGATTACCATCTTACTTCTATCAATGTGAATCGCAAATGGAACATGGATGATTCTTATATACTTGGCATCCAAGCACAACAAGTATTTTATATTGATGATCTAGTGTTGGGTCCACAATGGAAGGTAGTTGAAAAGGTGCACCATAGAGGCATATGGGACATTCCTGAAAAAGAAGATGATGGTAGTGAGCAAGTATTATTTCAGGAAAATGAATCATCAGATATTGTCTTGCCAATACAACGGAAGTTCTTGACACTCAAGTATGCCATAGAGGAGACGTTGATCCAAAAATTATTGAAAATGAAGCACTACAAATAGATGTGGAATCGATGAATAAAAATATAAATATTTTCATATATGATACTTCAGAAGAGGAAGATGATACATTGAATGAATATTACAGTAAAGATGAGAAATCTCTAAATGGCAAAGATGATAGCGCTAATAGTGATATTGGTAAGTAAAACATACTTTATACGTATTTATTTATTTGTTTTTTTTTTCGTAATGTTTTTCTATTTTATTTTTTAATGACTATCTACCTTTTTTCTTTCCCTATGTAGATTCAAGTACTGACGATGCATCTACAAAGAGTTGATTAGAACTTTTATTGGCATTTAAGGTTAGAATAACCGACTAATGAGATATATTTGATTGGTTATTGGTTGATAAGAATTTTTATTGACTTTTTTTTTCTCGCTTTCTATGCGCTCCCGTGTGGTTATGTACAATTTGAGATAATTTTTAGTTTCCTTTTTCTAGTTTTTGATTTGATAGTCGTTATGGATTACTTTTTTGCCCTTTTGGCAGTTAATTTAGTTTAGTTCATAAGCATAATTCATGTGAAAATTTTACTAATTTGTGGATTGGTTTAAGTTTTCAGAAATGTTAAGTCATTATTTTTTTGTTTAGTAGAAATGAAAAACATGGTTTCTTCTCGTGACATGGCATTTTTTCTCTTGTATAGTTGTGATATTTCTACTTCTATATTGAAGCATTCTTTTCGTAAAGCCACGAGTTAATTTTAATGAAGTTACGTTTTCAAATAAATGTGTACCAAAGTAACAATTTTATTGCGACGAAAGAAATTGAAAATTGAATGTTTGAAATAGAATCTCCAATATACATAAATAAAAATAGAATAAATTAGGCGACGATTGTACATCATTGA